>LT855415.1:1897180-1919197 GCA_900184765.1 Hymenoscyphus fraxineus | reverse complement strand
CCCCCGGAAAATATACTCCCCACACCATCCCTTTGAAAAAAATCCCCCCGGAGATCCACGGTATTACGTCACACACGCCATTCTGTTGCAGATCGCAGTATTAACATGTCACAATACGCGTATCATTTCTCATTCCCATACCTACATTTCCTAACATAAAGATCAGATGAGTACAAGAAATCAGGGATTACCCTTCAAACCTATTTGTTTCTTACCTCCGTAAATCATTGATTTTGACCTTCATTTTTATGGCGGGTTAGGAAGTAGGTTATCCCCTCAACGGCATATATACACATCTAAGTTTGAAGTTTACCATTTCCCATTTGAGCGGTCGGACCGATCGGGATAATGCCTAGGCGCGCTACGGGGCTTGGTCCGAGTTGTTCGGCGGTAATTGGGTAATGGTGTTGTTGGGTACTAGGATTGGAAGTGGGTAGAGTAGATCTAGAAGGTAGATGTATGGATGCTGTTGAGGGGATGTTTATGTATATTATTGTGACGATGCTGTGGCGATGGTTAGGGAGTGAGGGATGTGAAGGCTGGATTGGATAGTGGAGTGATTTGTGAAGCTATCTTTTTGGAGGTGAGTAGAAATACATAGATCTTACGGAGTCCTGAATTATTATATCCTGATACTTTGTCGATCGTTGAAGATATTTTGTGGTTGTAACGGGATGGTGATTCGAAAGATTCAACTTCTGCTTATTTCCAAACCAGCACACCCGAATGATAAAAACCCTGTCGAAATATAATCCTCCTCTTGAAATATATAGATTAGAGGATTGAAGTTCTCGTGTACTAAACAACATTCCCATCCCATATAATTAAAAACAATCTCGAAGTTGAGAGCTCAAGTTGGATACACTTGGTAGGGCTAGCACATGGCCAGGTCCACGATCAAGGAAGTCGACAGAAAGAAACATCATCGCATCCCCAGAGACTACAGATTATCAGACGAAGTATACCTCGTCTGATCTTCATGTACTATACCAGGAAGGGTTACTGTACAGCACAGTATCTGACAGCGGCAAGAAGCGAGGTCATCTCCTCACCTCACCTCACCCGCACAGTACAGTACAAGTCACAACATCACGCCATCCCCCCCAAACAATGCTCCCAAAAAACCAAGAATACCACACTTCCGCCCTACAAAAACTCTACTAAATTTAGCCACATAAGTCGTCTACATGAAATCCCCCAAGACCGCTTGACAATGTGTATCAAAGCATGTAATGACGTCTTTCCCTAGAGCGTCGTGGAGTCCGGGGTTTTCAGGCGTCGTCTCGCTGGGAAAGAACTTTGCTTGACGGACTAAGGCACGACCGGAGGGTGTTTGCCCATCACGAGGTGAGGAGATAGTTAGCTTTTTCTGGAAAATAGCGTACCGGTTGGCGATGAGGTGTAATCTAGAGAAATGAGATCAGATGAGAGCAAAGAATGAGAACGGTGATGGACACGGACCTCCACGGGTATAGAATAGTACTGTAGAGTACTGAAGGGTACAATTCACATTACCTCACACCCACCCCTCAACCTAGAAAAGAATCTTCGAAACCAGCTTCCCCAGCTTCTCCCCCGCATTCAAGACCTCGATTCCAAAGACCATCGGTCGGCGTTTGAAAAATCCTCTGACCGCCTGCCTACCTATCGTCAATACACGTGAGGGAAGCTCTGCCCTGCTCGTCAAACCAGTAAAGTAAACTGGGTGTAAACTAAACTAGGTGGTTGGCTTGGCTTGGAAGCACATCCTAGTCCCCATCCGTCCAAGTGTCTCCCAGGGAAGTCCTGCGCACAGGATCTTGGTACTATGCAAGTCCATACGGAGAGTAGGAGAAGAGTTTTTTTTTCCTTCTAGAAGGATGGATGGTATGCATAGAAGATCGCGTGTGCGGGAGCCTCGGAGACTCGGAAGGGGAGGTCCTGCGAGTTGTACAGGTGCGAAGGAGGGGGGATTCTTGTCTTTTGCTGCGCTGCCCACAAGAGGGAAGTGCGAACGGGGTTCACCCAGTTTTTCCTTTCGTTTGGGGAAGGAATTGAAGCTGTGAAGAGGCTCTAGTTTCTTGGTTTATATATTGCGAGTGTTATACAAACTGTAAATTTGATTCGGGGTGGTAGTTGCGAGGGGAGGTACTATAGAAGAAGATCAAATTCCCCTCTTGGCCGGAAGTTTCCATATTGTTTCGACAGAGGATGAGGTCAGTTCTGTGGCACGAGACGAGGCTGAAATGGAATTGCCTTCTCACTAGTCCTGTCGTAATTGATAGGACTGGGTGACGGCATTTGAAGAAAAAGGTTACGCGGAGTTAGTGATGCCTTCTTGAATAATCTCGAAATTCTAAATCTTCCGTCTAGACTCGTCGGGGGTGGCTCGCTGGATTTAGTTTTTTTCTTAAACGGATCTCGGTAGATGGTGGAAGATGTTGGTTATTGGATGCAATTCCAGCGTTTATAAACATCATCGCAAAAGATCTCTATCATTTCTCGGTAAGGAGTCTCGTTTCGGAATGTCATGAAAACCAGGAAACTCGTTGGCCTGTGAGGGGAAGTCGTTGAGATCTGGGGTAATACGTAATATTTTCTAGGTGTTGTTGTATCACGTGAACAATACTTGGAGAGCGGAGCCCGGATGATATATGGAGCTTGAGCCGGTCTGCAAGAAGTCTTGGATGGAAGTATACTGTATTACAGCGCCATCGGGTGGTAAAATCTCCCCTGGGCAAGTCCAAGTCCAAGTCCCGTGTCCGTGGGTTTGTATATGGAGTCCCATTCCCGTCGCTGAACAAGAGACGTTTCCCGTTTCTCGGCATCCTAATTTAAATCGGGGCACGCGAGCACAGACGCCTGCTGCTCAGCCAACTCGTTCCTCGTTGTTGAGGCCTGAGGCTCTTAAGTAAGAATGGTTTCGAGGGTTTCTCGGAGGGGTGAAGCTTGAGTCAAGGCTCCAAGCTCAAGCGCGTTAGGCAGGCCCCCTCTTCACGACCCTGACAATAATATATCAGATTTCGGCGGGGTTTGTCGGTGGGGCTGATTGGGCGATTCGTTTCCTCCGCTGGCCAATCAGCAAAGGGGACTCGCGAGAGTCAATTATTCATGTTTTGCGGTGTTGTGTGTTACGATTAGATATGTGACTACAGTACGAGGACTACGAGCACGGTGGCGATGGTATATCGGGCCGTTTAAAATATCTGGTACTTTGAAGTAATTAGATGGGTAGTAAAGTAAAAGAGTCGAGCTCGTTATTTTGGGAGATTACGGAGTACACCTTAATAGGAAATTTCTTGTAGTGGATTT
Organism: Hymenoscyphus fraxineus; assembly: GCA_900184765.1. Lineage (NCBI taxonomy): Eukaryota > Fungi > Ascomycota > Leotiomycetes > Helotiales > Helotiaceae > Hymenoscyphus > Hymenoscyphus fraxineus. Next base: position 1,915,906 of record LT855415.1, on the reverse strand, counting down.
TTCGCTTGTTACGAGTACACAGTATTATAAATATCATTCGCTTGTTAGGTATTATAAATAAATCCGGGATGGATGAAAAAATTCTCAGCATTAAACTTCTGGTGTTGTTTGGGATACGATCGGGAAATAAAGGTAAAGTCATGGAATGGAGCTTTAGGTAGGGCCACGGCCATGGCTGTAGCACAGTGGCACAAGAGGTTTGATTTCTCTTGACCTCTGTTTGATCTCTTCGGGCGAACTTCTGGCGGCTTACCGGGTCTTACTTGGACGAAAGGTTCGATGAGATTGAGGCACTTCTTTGCTAGCTCTTGCTAGCTTTGGTTAGAAGTAGCTATTGCCGTTGCCTACACACTGGACGGAGCTGGTGTTGTTATTGGTCAATTCTGCAGCGATAAGGCGCTTGGCATCACTGGGCGCCCAGAGAATACAGGCGAGCGACAGGCAGGGACGTGGCGGGGCGTTGGGCAGGGGCTCGGTAATGGAGACGAAGAAAATCGTTGGCTCAGTGCTCACTCTGCGAACTGCGCTCCCAACTGCAGCTGGGTTGGATGCGGCTGTTTACTGTTTCTGGTGCTTGGTATTGATTCCGACTAGATTCCGACTACGCAATAGGCAGGCGTATGGAGAGCAGCCGTGGTGGGTGTTGATGTCCTCCGTGCCGGTAAACTTATTCTACAGATTCCCTGGGAGCCATGGAGAGGGACAGGCTCCGAGGGACAGGCTCCCTTGGGCCTTGAGGTCTCGAGAAAGTGAGACCTCGAGGCACGGGGCGCACCGTTGAGGGCGCATCGGATTTTAGTGGTGCTACGGAGCTTGGGATAGTGGACTGGCACTCGCACATGGGACGAGCATGCCTGATCCACTGCACTCCATACACAAGGCACAGGGGAACAGGGTACGGGGAGCGTTGCAGGCTTGCAGCTGCTGGACCCGCCTGTATGTAAAAAGTACTCCGTACAAACATGGTCCTGCGGTAGGGAATCTTTTCACCATTGCATTCACTCTGTTTTGCACTTGGCACTTGTTATATATTCCTTCGTGCCCGGCCTAATTCCAGATAGTGGCCACCCTATCTCGTCCCTCTCTTACACCACCCCTCTGGACTCTCCAGATCCTACTTTCGCATCAAAAGTAGCAGAACAACCATCGCAATGGCCCACGTCAATCGCTACGATGGCGGCTCTTCAGAGTCGCCAGAGCCAAAGGACTATCCCAAGACCGAATCCGCAGAGCAAGTCCGTATCGGCGACATCTCTGATCTGGATGATGATTCCGGACATCACTTACATCGTGGTTTACACGCAAGACAGATTACCATGATTGCAATTGGTGGTGCGATTGGTACTGGATTGATTATTGGAACGTAAGTTGTTATCATTGAGATCTCGGTGAGCCCAGAGAATTCAGCTGACCCGTCATACAGCGGAAAAGCCTTGGCTCAAGCCGGTCCTGCCCCATTAGTCATTGGATACGCGCTGGTTGGATTTTTGTGTTTCTTGGTCATGGCCGCTCTGGGAGAGGTATGTTATAATTCCTACACTCGGTTTTCCGAATGTTTGCCTACGTGGGAAAATACAATGCTGACATCGAGGAAATAGATGGCCTGCTGGCTTCCTATGCCTTCTGGATTTACTGGTTACGCTACTAGATTTGTCGATCCCGCCCTTGGCTTTTGTTTGGGTTGGAATTACTGGTTCAAGGTATGTTGGCATTTGCTTAGCCCTGCTTATACTCGATGAAACAAGGCTTACTCCATTGTAGTACATTGTCGTCACACCGAACAATTTAACTGCTGCCTCGCTCGTCATTCAATATTGGGTCAAGAGAGAAAAGGTCAATCCTGGTGTTTTCATCGCCGTCTTTTTGGTTGCCATCGTGGCTGTCAACTACTTTGGTGTCAAATTCTTTGGAGAATTCGAATTCTACCTTTCCAGTATCAAGGTTGTCGTCATTATTGGCTTGATTCTCTTGAGTTTGGTTCTTGCATGCGGAGGCGGCCCGAATGGAGATGCCACCGGTTTCACATACTGGGGAAATCCTGGAGCATTCGCTCCGTACATTCTGAGTAAGTCAAGTTATCTGTTGGCGGATAAACAATCACTAACAAAATACAGAGGGCGCTGCTGGTAGATTCTTGGCCGTCTGGTCCACCTTCACCACCGCCGTTTTCGCTTACTTGGGAACCGAGTTGGTTGGTGTAACCGTTGGAGAGGCTGCCAACCCAAGAAAGGTCATTCCCCGCGCTATTAAGCTCACCTTCTACCGAATCCTTCTCTTCTATGTCGTCTTGGTTTTCCTCCTCGGAATGCTCGTCCCATACAACTCCCCAGATTTGATTGAGGCCAACAAGTCTTCCAACTCCGCCACTGCCTCCCCATTCGTTGTTGCCATCAAGCTCTCCGGCATCAAGGCATTGCCAGGTATTTTGAACGCCTGTATCTTGATCTTCGTCTTTTCCGCTGCCAACTCCGATTTGTACATTGCCTCCCGAACTCTCTATGGTCTTGCCCACGAGAAGAAAGCCCCAAAGATCTTCACCAAGACCGACAGCCGTGGTGTCCCTGTCGTTGCCCTTGGTGCCTCGACTGCTTTCTGCCTCCTTGCATTCTTGGGTGTCAACACCGAATCATACACCGTCTTCGGTTACTTTGTCAACCTCGTCACCATGTTCGGTCTCCTCACCTGGATCTCACTCCTCGTCTCCCACATCTGCTTCGTCCGAGCCCGTAAAGCCCAAGGAATCCCCGATTCCGCACTCGCCTACGTTGCACCACTAGGAGCCGCTGGTTCATGGGCAGCCCTCGTCTTCTCCTGCCTCATCGCCTTCTTCAAGGGATTCCCCATCTTCTGTTACAAGATCACCGCGCCCAAGGGTACGGTTCCTGTCTTTGACTGGCGAACCTTCATCACGACTTACCTCGGTATTCCACTGTACATCGCCATGATCCTCGGATACAAGTTCTACATGAAGACCGAGATGGTCACGCCCGAGAACGCGGATCTGTACAGCGGCAAGGCACGCATCGACGCCGAAGAGGCCGAGTACGTGGCCCAGGAAGCGGCGAAACATGGTGGTCCTGAAACCAAGGGACAGAAGCTTTACCGATTGACTCTTGGTTGGTTGTTTTAAACGATTTCTTTGTTTTTTTCTTTTTCCTTACTTCATATGGTAATGAATGGGGCATGTATGCATAACATGGATGGGATGGAAGAAGATGGTTCTTCTGTATTGTATATAAGACGCGGCTACGTCCTCATTGATTTTTACTAAGGAAAGTGAGATATGTGGGCTAGCTCGCTGGATGGATGGGGTTTCAATGTTCATATGAAATGGGTATTTCATTGTGGAATGGTGGGGAATAATGAGGAATTAAAAGCATATTACTTGAACATACTCTACCTTGTCTTGTCGTTCGTTCGTGAATACCAAATCTTTGTGAAAATAAATCGCAGCGTATTTCTTGTAAGACAGGCTACATCGAGCCAATAACCTCCTAAAACTTATCCAAAATTAAGTATGATACCTTAAAGGAGAGCCTGGGGTAATTGTATACTTCTAAAATCCTCTTCAATGTCTAGGTATGAATTAATTTCAACTAATGTTTTAGATTCTTGCTCGGTTATTATACTCGCTTAGTATTTATCTAATCGTTCCTTCTAGAATCAAAATAATACTACTATTTTCTATACTTATATAGGTTCTTTATTCGTACCTTCCTATTTCCCTTCCTAATAAGTATACGCATTCCCTCCCTAGAATTTTCTACTACTACCTTACCCTCCATCAACATACTCCCGTCTCCATCGGGACTTCCTGTATCAACATACACTCCATCAGGACCATTCTTTGTATTATCATTGTACCCTCCACCATCTCTTGTGTCCCAAAATCTTCCGCCAAATCTATCTGGACGGTTTTTTCTTGACATGTCAACCTCAACTCCCATATACGTGAACTCAATACTCGGAAAGCCCTAATCACAATGTCTAAAACAATCATCCATCTCACCAATGATGTAAACAGCGCCGATGGGTAAGCCTCCCGCACTCTTTTGTGATCACCTCAATCCTAACCTAACCCGTCTTAGTAATAAAGGTGCAATAACTTCAACTCCAACCACCAAAGCTGAACCTGAACTAGTTATAGTATAGCTAAGTTAAGCGTATGTATTACCCCGCCTCTACCACTCTTAAATGCTATAACCTTACTAACCTTTACGAAGTTAAATATATACTTTTATAATATTTGCCAGAAGCCTTATTAAAACTACGAATTGTAGCTAGGAGAAATGGATTATTAGGTAACCCCGTTTGATGTGGGAGGAGCTGTTGTTTTGGCTTGTTACTCGTTTGAGATTTTCTTGAATCTAGTTACTACAGGACCTCCGTGAATACACCCTCTATCGATCCGACGTCATATGTGGTCGACTGGCGTGGCATTCTCACCACAGAGACTGTATACCCACCTAAGAAGAAACAACGACCGAATAGCGACATCTCCTTTCTTGAAAGCCAACCTTCTGCTCTAGATCATATTCTCGAAAACCAACCTCCAGCCAACCCCGTTTAAATACCGACACTACATGATATACCACAAGCTAAAGTATCTGATTCTTCTGTTGGTCAAGTTTCCTCGACTGAGTTGGAAGCTCGATTTATGGAAAAGATTAACCTAACTCTTCGTATATGGAAGTTTGATAGAGTCGTTGATTTCGAATGGGCTTTTGGGAGGTTTAGTAAAGCCTTCGCTGCACATCGTCCAACTCTACCTCCTTCCATACCAGACCAAAAGAATCTTCTGAACCTTAAAGGAGGTGATTGTCTAATGCATACCCTTCGACAGTCCAAAACAATTCTCTCTCTCTTGGACATCGCATCCTCCCTGGAGACAAATGTTGATCGTGAAACTGGATCTTGTGCGCGAACTCGACAGGCTAAGAATTCCAAAGAAAACGATATCAGGCAAATAGTGCGCCTTACGTATCCTTGTTGCATTAGTAGTTATACTATTAAAAAAGGAAACCACAGACTCGAAATAGGCATATATCGATTTCTACTAGTGCGAACCCTGAACTTTCTCTACCCACACATCCTACCGTATTCAGCCACCATACTATCAATTCAACCTCCATTCAATGACGTATCTCCTTCCCGCCAATATCACAAAACCTAGCAGAGTTACAATTACAAAACACAAATCAATTCAAAATGCCACCGAAAGGTAAGTAGGTATACATACAAACACCTCGCGATATACTCACTCGATCTAGTTAAAGCGGATAATACTGCTTGGCCCGAGACACTTGCTCCATGGCCCAAAGATTGTGATCTGCAAACAAAAATACAGTGGATCAGTGATTTCAGGTTTCCTGACAAACCCCCCTCAGTACGATCCGAAGTTCATTTATGGAATACCTAGCAAAACGTTACTCTCTAAGTTCTACAAAATTCTAAAGATAGTTTCGATATCGCACGCGATTTCCCCATCAACAAAACGGTACAGAGTGAATCCATCGCAGGAAGACTTTTCGAAAACCTTCAACTCGCGGCATCAATCAATACGGACGATTTCAGGTTTAGCTGGTTACGTGACTTCTGTTGATCCGTCGTCAGAACACTTAGGGGTTTATCTACGAGAAAACGAGTGAATAAACGCGCAAAAATCAGGAATGCAGATTCGCAACAATATGATAGCAGCGGAGGAGATCAAGTGGTCAAAAACAAAAAATCGAACTTGGGATTTAGAGCTAAAGCCAAAACCGCCACTTCGATTAACACTCCAGTTACCCACAAACAAGTTGGCATTGGATCTAGAGTTCGTACAATAACAGACTAAGTTCGTATAACAACAGACCCAGGAACAGATGTAGAAACTAGAAAAGGGATAGAAAACCGAGGGGTAAGAACAATTACTTCATATCTAGAACTTTTAATATACTTACTAAGACTAGATTTTAGGAGCCTACTATTAAGAGCACAATAATACAGAAGTTAAATCACACCTTATCTACTCTCCTTCCTCAACAACCTCACAGTCAAGTCGAAAGCCAATATCCCATCCATTCCAACATCATAATTTCTATGGTAACGAGTGAGAACGATGCCAATTCCCTAGCACCACCATCCAAAGCATTCGTTATTCCGCTTCGAGTACTATTAAAGGACAAATACAATCTACGCTCCGAGAAGGACATTACATTCTGTCATTTCAGCTTCTCAAAGTTTCTTCATGTTCTACAGTCTAAGCCTGGTTGTTCCAAGGATCGTGGTACTATTAAGATCCGTTACCTACCACCTTATTCCCAACAGACATTGGAGGTAGACGATCAATACAGCTTTCAAAATGCTTTGTCCCTCCTGTACACCTTTTCGGGAACATCCGGTGATATACGCATGGATGCGGAAATCAATGTCAATGAAAGCTAACCGTGGATTTCATACGTTCAGATAGCATTCATTCAATTCTCTACTACAATCCTGATATAAGTATACAAATTGTGATTTAATTTCTTATTTATTTATTTGTAAGCAAACAACACATTATCAATCGGCTGATTTATAGGATGTCTCTCTGGGATCAGCTTGCCCGAGCAACCCATATCCTTCCTTCTTTTTCTTGTTACAACAACCTTTAAATACGGCTTCCGAGTCTTGGTCTACCTTAAATCTATATACCCTTCGGCTTTAGTTTTTTAATACTACTACGGTCTACCTTGAATTCAGATATCTTTCGGCTTTGATTTTTTTTCAATAGGATTGATGTACGGAGTTGTTCACATAAGGGTTTCTAGGTGCCCAATCCCTTGGAAACTCCCCGTATACTATATAATTTCCTCGTTGGGAAAGAAGGGTAAGAACTTACTTATTACATTATAATTTTTCTACAACTTATTCTATTTTTACTTATATTGTATCAAATCCCAGTTCGTTTCATTATTCTTTCTAAACCGTATTTATACTACCGGCCTTGCTTTTCTATACCCGCGCTAACTCGCGCTATATCTCCTTTTCTCTTTCGCTCCTTCCTTCGCTCCTTCCCCGACACGCTTTTCCATGCCATATAGCCCGCGTCGTCCGCGTCTTATTCTCTATGCTCCTTCCTTAACACACCGTTACAAACTCGCGTCATGTAATTCCCCGCTCCTCCGCAACACTCACGCAAACCATCCTACCATCTTTACAAATCTTGCCACCCTACTCTCCCTCAATATCTCATTTGTTCTGCCTAGATTCTTCACGCTTCGTGTGATTCGATTCAATTCAATTACCCCTTCACCGGAACACGAGATCTATCAGACAGTCAGTACACCTACCAGCGCGCGAAATTCATCCCAAAAACGCCCTTCCAAGAATCACGTCAACAGTTCCTGCACCCCTCACTTCAACTGTTCACAGAGAACGATGTCGAACTCAATCTCCATGTTTGTAGATTTGACCGGCGAAGATTTGTAAGTTTGTCGCAATTACAGATCAACCTTAGGATTCTAACACATATTCGCTCAGTGGTGAAGAGGAGGCTGGAAACTCCCCCAGCGGAGGCAATATAATTAGAACGTCACTCAGCAAGGAAAGAGCAGAGAAGAATCTAATTGAACTACGATCAGATCACTAGTATGTCATTCACCTTTACCACTTTTGACCCGATACTTATCAGTTCTTGAGAAGCCCAACACGCGTCTTTGGCCCAACACGCGTCTTTGGCCCAACACGCGTCTTTGCACCGCTCCAACAGACTAAAGCAAAAGACTTGGAGATGTGGCCAGGTGAAATGGATCATGTTGTTCATCCTCGCAACGTCGAACAGGCAATTATCCTCGCCTGTTATTCTTTCGACGTCCATTCCCACCCACCTACCAACACCAATTGCTTTGACCTGGTCAGTAAATTCGCCTATCCACGCGCAGAGTTACACCAGGCTCTTCTTGGAGTTACCCGGGCACAGTTGTGTGAAGTTGTATATAATCACCTCCTCGACTACCACCTGCCACAACCTCCCTCTACCTCTATGTCATCCAAGTCCACTGTATCGTCCACTTCGTCATCTGCCAAGTCTACTGCGTCCAGCACACCAGGCCCATCACCAGGCCCATCTACTTTACCTGGCACATCCCATCCTAGTGTCACTCTCCTTTCTACACCCGGCATCTCAACCACGTCTACCACGTCCAAGACGTCCAGCATTTTGTCAGCCACCCCTGCTACCAAAACACTTTCTATCAACCCAGCAAAGAGAGTCGTGTATGTTTTTCCCAAATCCTAATCTTTCTCCAATTATATTGCTAATCATTTGCTCAAAAGTGTCCAAAACACACATCATGAAGCACATAAAGGAGCGAAGCGTCAGCGAACTCTTCAAGGGTATGTTTTCAAATCGAGTGTGTGTTTTTTTTTCTCTAACTGATGAATCCCAGCTTTCGTATTATGAACCCGGCCTTGATACCTCACGAGTCTGATGGTAATAGCATGGAGTCTGATGGTAATGGCATGGAAGATTCAACTTTGCGTACCTTGGAGCACACCGACAAGCCAACCACACTCGTCTCAGTTGTCGCTCCCAACAGGTATGTTCCTGATATTATTATATTACTAGTATTACATTCTGTATACTGACAATACCTAGCAAGTCAAATCCAATAACGTTTGACAGTGATAACGACGATGACAACCACAGTGATAACGAGGACATGGCTCATACACATACCGAAGTCAGCGTCGATGTACATGGAGAATTCAGCCATTTATTCATGCCAGACTCCTTGAAAGAATTCCTTGAAGCATTCCGCAGGGCAAATATACATATCCGCACACTCGGAATATACAACGAAACCAATCAAATAACCAAAGGGTACATCCAACGCCACAAGTGTCCCCCGGCCAAGTTCTTCAAGATGTCAGATCTCGTCAACCATATTAACCAAAGCCATAAAAATGTCACAAATGGGTCTGAACTCACAACCAAACAAATTACAGATATAGGTATATACGCTTTTTTTTGTGGTTTCTGCGCTAGCGCAGTTTGCGGCAGAAAAGAAATCAGTAGACACACTGATAGCACTGAACATAAGCGCCTTACAGAAAAGAATCACCGGAAGGGTGATTGGGTTTCACAAACAATATTCTAGGGGGACATTCGATAGTAGGTGATTTGTTTTATTCTTTTTATGGGTACGTGCTTTTGCTATATGAGCTATGTACTTTTGCTATATGAAGTGGGTTTTTCTGGGCATATACCTTCGCTATATAAGGTATGCTTTCCAGGCATGTATATTAGCCCTTTTGTAAGATAATCACCCGAATATTCAAAATCAAAAAACATCTTAGCATACCTTCTCTTTCCTCCAAATTGAAAATTAAAAATCATATCTTTGCCGAACCATCAAACATCATTCCTTTTAAAAGTGGTATTCGACTACTTTGACCTATGGAAATCCAACCGAATTACGTCACCTATACCTCTTTCCAAAACGCTCCTGCCAGATTTAGCGGATCTATCCAAATTTTATTATTTCCGTTCTTTGTCCCGCCTACTCCCTCACCTCCTTCTCTCGCTTTCACCTTCTTCCTACCCGCTTTCCACCTTCTTCCCCGCTCCTTACTCGCTCGATCTATCAACATACAACTCGATCTATCAACACACAACTCGATCTATCAACACACAATGCCTGATCAAACCATTCCCGCCCTTCAGCGTGGACGAGAAGTTGACGCGGTTGAACATGTCCAGGACAATTCAACTCCCATTTCTCCCGACGACACTACCATTTCCCAAAACCAACATAGTTCAACGCCTTCAGGCAACTCCCAAGCTCAACTTAGCGGCAAGCACGCCTCTTCGCGCACCAACACAAACAAGCTATTTCAATGGACAAGTCAATCAGTTCAGAACCCTACATCCCTCATTTCTCCAGGTAACACCTCTTCCAAATCCCAGCATCGCGAAAACAATCCCTTCCAACGTGAACAAGCGACTTATAAAAAAATAGCTTATTACTAGTCAACCCCTACTCCCCCAGGCAACACCTCTTCCGAAGCTCAACGTAGCGGCAAGCATGCTTTTTGGCGTGGAAATGAGGATGAAGCGTTTGGATGGGCTCGTTAATCAACAATTCATGATTCTTCCACCCCCACTTCCAGCGATAATACCACTACTTCCAATCCCAAAGCTTAACATAGCGGCAGATTTGCTTTTTGGCGTGGAGAAGGTTAGGCCTTTGAATGGGCCTCAATGAGTTCGTCGCAGATCACAGTCAATACCAAAAACAATTTCGAAGCCAATGACAAGCTCGATATCCATTTTCAAGCTTCATAATTGTTGGTGTGGTGGTATTCCGTATCCACAATTTATGCCTCAGGATATGGACCCACCCAGGGGCTAGCCCTGGGTTATCCATATACCTCGTACCACTGTAGATAGTTCTCTTTTCTCCTTAGTTACAATCATACAAATCATCCATTATTACTGTCTTCAATTGCCATTCCACATAAACCTCCAATAATAATCAAAGCATGATAACCAACTTTCAATAGCCAAACCACAGCCATCATCTCCTCTCTCTCAGATATCACAGGGTCTGTACTCCTCATTCACTTAAAATAATTTCAAACCTAACTTTAACTTGATCCATTGGAGGCCCAAATCCTGGCAAACATAAACGAGAATCTACGAGATCCGAAATGGGAACTTCCCAAGAACACCAATTACCCGTAGGCTAACAAACGGTTCGCGGAAGCCTATATAAGACATTGCCCGATACTCTCAACGAATCCTAAAAAACTCTAAAAATCTACTAATGACCATGGCCTCTTATGTCTTGTTAAGACATTATATATTGAATAAAACTGAACTAACCAAACTAACCAAGCAAACTGAGAAAACTACTGGCCACACTGATATATTCCAAAAACTCGCCAGTTCTTAATAGATCTAGCCACAGTTATCGAATATAACGTTTATCCCGAAACTGGATCTTGTGCTGCTACGAGGCAGAATATACCTCGTTCCAACGGTAAAACTCCAAAACAAAATCTCAACGTCAAATATTAATGTCATGGCGGTGAATGTCGGATACCGAAGAACCGTAATATTCTGCCAATTGATCTCCGCAGTTTTCTCGTGGTTTCACGTTTTTCTTCTTACGATAACGAGTCAGACGATGCTCGCAGGCTCGTATTACCGCCTGCCTCTACCTTATTAAGGAGGTTTTAATTAGAACCTTATTAAGTATTTTATAGTTAGAACCTTATTAAGTATTTTTTAATTAAGACCGTATTAAGTATATTTTATTTAAAGTATTATTAAGTATCTTTTAGTTATAGTATTATTAAGTATATTTTAATTAAGGTATTATTTAATATTATTTAATTAGACCTTATTAAGTATTCTTAATAAATGTATTATTAAGTATCTTTTAATTAAAGTATTATTAAGTATCTTTTAATTAAGACCTTATTTAGTATTATTTAATTAGACTATATTAAGTATCTTTTAATTAAAACCTTATTAAATACCTTCTAATTATAAATTAAAGATAATTAAATTATTAATTATTTCTTTTAAATACTTTTATTAAATATATTTTTATTATATACTATTTAATTATATACTATTACTATTATATATACTAAACTATATATTATAAAGGGTTTTAAGTTATAAAACTAAGAATAAATATAAACTTATATTATAAAATCTTTATTTTAATATTAAATAAATATTTTAGTATATAAAACTTTAAATATATATATATATACTATATATTTAAAGCTATATAAGGTATAAAATCTATTTTAATATTAAAGTATTTATAAACCTTTCTTAAATAATATTATTAGGTGAATAAGCCTAACGAGTCTCTATTCACTTACGAGTCGTTCTCTTATAAGTCATAGTCCGTAGCTTGCCCGATTAGGTAACTATACTCCATGGACCGTGCGTAGCTTAGCTAGGGGTATAAATAACACCCTACTGTAGTAGCTTAGTTAGTTCCTTACCGTAATTAACACTTGTTCCTGCCATCTGTTTACTCCTAGCTACTCCACTAAAATAAGCACCTAAATAACAGGTTATAAGCCCGGAAGCGTAAGCCGAAGGGTAATCACAGTAGCGCTTTACTACGTCTGTTCTAGTATAGTGTTAGATAATTTTATTTTAAAAGTCTAAGGTTTACGGTTACTTAGCGTATAGTACTTTATATTAGTATCTATAGACGGAGTTCGATATCGAGACTCTAAGGGACGGTTTATCTCTAAAGCGAAGTACGAGTTACTAATTCAATAGTAAAAGGAAAGTACTAAAAGAGAGGATTCTAGAAGTTTAACTAGGGTTTTAGAATTAGACAAAACTAAAGGGACTACTAACTAAAGTTAAGCTAATCCCGTAGTACTTTCTACTTAAAAGAGTCTTATATTACCTAGGTTATTCCTAGACGATTAGGAGAATACTAAATCTCTTCCTAATCTACCCTAAAGTAAGGTAGTTTCTTAGTCCGAACAAAACAATTTAGATAAAGCTTTTATAGAACTTAAGAAGGAAACTAAATTTCTACTACTAGATCTAGGTTCTAGCGATAATTTAAGTAGTAGTAGTAATAGTAACGACAACGATAATCTACCTCCTCCTCCTCCCTCTTCTTTGAATTTCGAATCAAAGCTAGTAATAGCTACCTTATACAGTAATAACGCCGGCTTTATCTTTAGCGATAAGGTAAAGCTTAAGAGATGTCAGAAGACGAAGGCATAATGTGGAATGGATAAGCTGGAATACAGAGAGAAGCTAGCTAAGGGAGCATGGGAGTCTTATAAGACGACCCTGACCGAGTGGAAGCTGCTAGAATGCCAGGCATCTACCTAGGCAACCGAGACAAAAGGTCAGGCAGCAGAGACAGGAGTACAGGAGGTCTCGTACTGTAACAATTGCTGCCACAAAATCGAAAAGACGATGCCCCAGCGTTACTAATCCCTCTCTGTGTGTGTGGACAAGACTCTTAATGAGTACTTATCCAAAGAATCGAAGCAAATAAGTATGCTCAGATTAAAGTCCAAATCTAAATATAAATTAGTAGCTCTTTATAAGCACATGCCGATATCTAAATGCAAGTCCAAATACATGTCCAAATACGTGTCTAGTCCTTGTCCAAAAGACCCTTGGTGAGTATAATCGGCACCTGATCATCAATATCCATACTAAATCCAAAGCAATCTAATATATCCTGCCCAAATGAGTGATGTATCGCAAGCAAGCGACAGGGGGGTGTGTGTGTCCTTCGTCCTGAAAGTCCTTTGAGATCCTAAGTATGTTTGTCTTATTATATCTCCTTCTTCTTTCGTTCCTCCTCCTCTGCCTTTTCCTAGAGTTCCCTCTGTTGCTTGAAAAACAAACCACAGAACGCTACCCAACCAAGTGCTTTTAAGTCCTTTTCAAGCTCCTTCTTTGTAGCAGGTAGAGCTACTAGTTCGTTTGGTTTAGCATTTGCGTATGTAATATGGTGTACAAGGCGCCGGGTAGAGGCATCGAGTTCTTTTGAAATGCCTAAGTTACATAAAATGGCCAATTTGAGTCGGAAGGTAATACGTACAACCTCCGGGTCTATGTGCGTATATGGCCATCTGGGCATGGTGGGCTAAGGGCTAAGCGAGCTAAAAAAAGGGGGGTTGTTTTGTGAGGTATCTGCTGGCTTAGTTCGTACTATAAGAGCAGATTTTGTTGGTTTGTTCCGCTAGTTTGTAAGGCAAGTTGAGGCTGTTCGTAAGTATAGAAATAAGTTGGTTATAACTGAAATAGCTTAATAAAGAGATTAGTCTAAAACAAGGGGGTACAGAGAATGTGAGTCGGTTTGTAGCAAAGGAAGCCAGTTGCCTGTCAAGTCCTTTGAAAGTAGTGTTCGATTAGTCTGGATTAACCGATAACTGGAAGCCGGTTTATAGCCGTTAATCCTTTGAAAAGTAGTGCCTATTTGAGTATTACGATACGCAACTAGGCTGAAAGAGAGTGTAGGGGAGTTTAACACTTAATACTCCGGCGCTGTTACTAATCCAGGAGTCTAACCTAAAGATGGCCTAAAAGGGAGCCTGACGTGTAATCTTGAGCAAGAGTATTAAGATATTAAAGGGGGTTCCTGGTGCCTTTCTGTCCAGGGCTAGGCAATCGACCAGATTTTGCTCTAAAAAAGAGACAAGATATGCTTAGATCCTAGTATTGCTACCAAATGTCAGAAGACGAAGGCACAATGTAGAATGGATAAGCTGGAATACAGAGAGAAGCTAGCTAAGGGAGTATGGGAGTCTTATAAGATAACCCTGACCAAGTGGAAGCTACTAGAATACCAGGCATCCACCTAGGCAACCGAGACAAAAGGTTAGGCAGCAGAGATAGGAGTACAGGAGGTCTCGTACTGTAACAAGAGAGAAGCAAATTATACAGAATAGAAGTTGTTACTTAAGTATCTCCTAGAACAACTAAATATTAAAGAGGTTATTAACCCCTTATATATTATACTAAAGATAGTACTAAAGATCTGATCGGCGAACGCTATATTTACTCTAGAAGAGGTAGCTATATAAATAAAATATAAAGTAGATAATACAACTATAACTTATACTATTTAAACTAATTATATTAATAATACTTTATACGCTATCTCCGGGTACTCGAATACTCGAGAAATCTAGGAACTCCTAGCCTCGAGATATTAAGAATTAGGAGACGTAACCTTATATAACTTAGTTAATAAATAGTAGACTAATATATATAAAAAGTATAACAATCTTACTAAGTTCCTTAATAAGTATAATAACTTATATTAATAGATTTAGAAGATAGGGTATAAACTAGATAATCGCGCTTAATTTATTACTTTCTTTAGTAGTCTAAAGAATTCCTTTCCTATTTAGGTAAATGTTTATTAAATAATTATATACTAGGCCGAGTTAAATAAGAATCTCGATCTACTAACAATAGAAGAACTTTAATAAGACCTTCTTAATAAGGTACGATAGAAGTCTACGATTAGTACGACAGCGATTATATATTCTAGGAAGGATACTCCTTAAAAGGACGGCGGAAATACTAAAGGATTAAAGGATAAGAATAATAAGGATAAGCTAAAAGGAGGTAGAAAAGGTAAGGGTAGTAAAGGTAGAAACAAGGATACTAAAGTTATAGAGCTTTATAAATAATATAATAAGAAATACCCTAGAGCTAATATTAGACGTTATTATAAGAAGAATCTAGAATAATAAGCCGAATAGGAAAAGTAAAATAATATAAAGTAGAAGCTAAAGGAATTATTAAAGGATAAAGGTAATAAAAAGAAGAATAGTCTAAAGGATTAATTTAGTTATACTAGCTTACTAAATAGTATATTATTTCGACACGTAATATCTTTAACTACTATTAGTACTAAGTTCCTTTATAATACTAGCGCTAATACCTATATTTATTACGACCGAACCCGCTTTAGTAAATTAACTATTTAATTATATAGATATACTACTATTATAGGTAGAAAGGTTTATATTTGTTATAATATATCTACTAGTTATTACGTGGATTATAAAGCTTAGTATATACGAGTATATATAGCTAGTACTCGTCCTTTCTATAGTATTAATAAATTAACTATTATACTAACTTTTATATACTTTTATTACTACTGTTTTATACTATTATTTACGAATATCTCTTATACTAATACTAATTAGTAAGCGTGTATAGATTAGAGAAATTACTACTATAAGTTTAGGTAGTATATAATAATCTCTTATATTATTATCTTTAATACTCGACCTCTTAATTAAGCTATTTAAGTCTTTTAAAGTATAATAATTATACTTAAATACTAAACTCCGATAAGTATATAATTATCTAACTATTAAATCCTACTCCTATAAACGCTATTTAATAGTATATAGATTATTCTATATATAATCTACCTTTAGTATTACTAAAACCCTAAAGTAGAACCGAAGAACCTTAATAATAATACTTTAATAGTTTAAAAGGATTAGAATTATAAATTATACTATTTTAATTTTAATAGTCCTTCCGAGTATTACCTTTAAATCCCGCTCCTTTAATTATCGATCGAATAATTATAGTAGCTATACGACGTATATTAAGGCTAAACCACGTCTACCGATATATTCTTTTAGTAATCGAGCTAGGTAGCCTAGCTATAACACTATATACTATTAGTATAGTAAATACTAGGTTAAGAGCTAGAATCGATTTATAACTAACTTAGCCTATAATAGTAGAAGTATTAGAAACACTAGGAGCCTTTCTACCTAGTACCCCTATACTATTAATACTACCTTCTTTAGTAATACTATTAATAATTAATACTTCTACGTATTAATAACCTAGGATATCTAGACTTAACTCTCTAGTAGTTTAATAATAAGCCGAGATACCTAATAAACAATACTTATACGAACGTATAGTATACTATAATACTAAAATATTAGGGTTATATAATAACAAGCTCTAGGCTACCTTCTAGGACGACTTTACGGGATAGACTAAATAAGACCTATAGGAGTATAAAAGGAACTTAGTAACCTACTTATATAATATTCTTTTAAATTAAGGAGTTTATTTATTAAAGGCTAATTTAATTATATAAATAACCTACTATAATACTATATAGGATACCCTTAATTAATACTATCTATATATATAGATATATAACGATCTAATAAAATACTCTATAAGAGTAATAACTTCGAAGTCTCCTACCCTTATTACTCTAACGAAACNACTATAAGATAATAAGGTAAAACCTAATATAATAAGTAGTCTACTACTAGTTTTAAGAGGACTATATACTATAACTTTTAGACTAACTACTAGCTACTCCTATATAAACTAAGCTAGGCTAAGGTATTTAACTATAGCTACCCTAGCTACCTATAATATAACTACTCCTAATATAAAGAATATATAGCTTACTAAGGACCTCCTAGCTATTTTATAGCTAAGACTACCTAATAAATATAGCCGGGAACTAGTAAACGTTAGTAAGATAATAAAGGAATCTATAAAATTCGGAGAACTAGGGGATAACTTTCGAGAACAACTCTAGATATTTATAGATATTTATATAATAGCTAGGCTAAATAATAATAACTAGGCCCTTTTATTAGTACTACCTTACCTACTTAAAGGACTAGCTCTTTTATACTATAATAGTAGTATCTATCCTTTAAATATACCTTTTTACTAGGCTATATAAATACTAGTAGATCGATTTAAGAATAAGGACTATTAAACTAATAGTCTAGTAGACTAGAATTTAACTACTTTACGATTTATAAAAGTAAAGTATCTTAAACTATAACTATCCTAGGTTTTTAACCTATATTTAAAAGAGTTAAAGATAATTAGACTATATCTTATAGTAAAGTTTTATAATAATCTTATATTCCTTAACTACCTAGTTATTAAATACTAAGACTTTAAAGTATACTATATAATATATAATAACCCCTTAGATAACGTTCCTAGTTTTATTTAAACTTTTTAAACTTTAATTATAAACTAGGAATATACTAATAATTAATCCTCTACCTATTTTACACTTAATTAATTACTTAGTTAATTTTTAGAAGAAACTTTATTTATAAATTAATAGTTTAAAAACTAAAGCGAGTTATATAGACGGCCCTATTAACAAGGTTCTTATATAAGATATATACTACGAAATAATAGATATATAAATACTTTTAAGTATTACGTTTATAAGAAACTAGGTTATAGACCTTATAATTACTTTAAAGAAGAAAGTAACGCCTTATACCGAGCGTATAAAGCTAAATATAACTCTAGTATATTAAGGGACTAATTCTAGACTTTCCTAATAGATATAGACTAAGATTAAATAGAAGATAATAATACTACTAAGATTAATAACAAGCTTAATATTAAAGATTATAAAAATATTAAGGACCTAGATATTAGTAGAATAGTCCTCTATAATAAAAATACTACCTATAATACTATAAACCTAGGAACTACTTTTATAGCGACTCTAGATAATCTTAAAGATAATTCTACTCGATTACTAATAAATTATCTTTATAATAAAGCTCTTTTATACTTAATTAACCTTAAAAATACTATAGATCTATTAAAAGACTATAGTTAAAATTTAAAACTACTTTAATACCTAAAATCCTACTTCTTTAGTATTATAGTAGATATAAAAGCTATAAGTATATTATCTGTTAAATACGCCTAGTTTCTCGTATATAAATCCTTATTCCTAACTACTAAATTAGATAAAACTATAGCTAGTTAATCTAATATAAGATATAGTATTAGTAAGATAGATAACGTAGGTTTAGTAAAAGTAAACTCTTCTATTAGTATAGTAACCTTTTAAGTAATACTACCTAGTATTAATATATCTTTTATTATATATATTAAGGACCTTAATTACCTAAGAATTATATATAATAACCTTACCGAAAAGGTTACTATAAATAGAGGTAAAGCTTCGAAAAGTTACGTAACTATCCGTATTTTTAGCTACCCCTTTATCTAGTAGAGTAACTAATAAGTAATAATAGATAAGTTATATAGAAAATACTACTAAACCCTCCTAATTAAACTAGAGCTTCGAAGGCTCTATTAAAGATTTAGATACCTATCTATCTATAAACTATATAAAATACTCTAGTAAGCCGGGTATACTAACGTTACTTATAAAGTAATAGAAGTACTTAACG
>LT855415.1:1828896-1870667 GCA_900184765.1 Hymenoscyphus fraxineus | reverse complement strand
GGATTTATTTTAGGACTAGATAGAGAGGTATATAATAAGGTAGATACCTTCTTTAATCCTTATAATAAGGCTTAATAGCTAGCTATCTTAGATCCTTTAACGGACCTATATTAAGTAGTATTCCTACCTATAGTATATAACGAGGAATATAACCTTAAGTAAGGGGTAAAAGAGTTAAATAAAACTTTAGATAAGGACGATTTAATTAAGTAGGATAAGAGTACTATATCTAATAATAAGAATAATATTCCTTATACTTTACTAATTCTACTACCGAGATTAAAAGGACGTCTAAAAGGCTCGAAAAATAAGAGCTATCTCGCGGTTAATCTAAGTACTAGACCTCGAACCTGCTAATTATAGCGTAAGGATTCTAATACCGCTACTATACGATTAGTAAAGGAAGGTAGTAAGCTAGATAATACTAAGCTTATGAATTTATTTATTAAAGTAATTAAGGAAGTAAATCTAATATCTAACGATCCTTAAACACTTAAAGAGGCTTATACTAGTAAGAATACTTAATACTAGTACGTAGCTAAAAAGGCTAAAGATAACTAGTTAAAGAGAAAGAAGACTTAGACTATTTAATATTAAAATACAATGCCGAGTACTTTATACTATTTACCTAGAAAGTATATCTTTTATATAAAATAAGACTATAATAGAAAGATCCTAAAGTATAAAGTATACTAGGTTATTAAGGGTTTTCGATAGGTTTATAGAATTAACTATCTCTAGACTTTTATAGGGGTAGTTAAGTTAACTTTATAGAAGGTAATTATAGCGCTAGTAGCTATTCTTAATCTTAAACTCGAATAAATAGATACTATTAGTACGTTCTTAAATAGAGATATTAATAAAGATATTTATAGCTAGGTTCTACCTAACTAGAATAAAGATAGTAAGAATATCTCTCTAAAAGACTTTGTAGTTAAATTAGACAAGGCTTTATATAGCCTTAAATAATCGCTAAGACTCTAGTAATAAAAGCTAGGAGATACTCTAAAGTAACTTAGATTTAAAGTAATAACTATTAATACCTATATTTATATTAATAATAAAAAGGGTATTATTATTTATACCTATATTAATAATCTACTAATTATAGGAAAGGTAGGCAAGTAGTTAAATTAGGTAAAAATTAACTTGTAAAAGTACTTTAAGATAGAGGATTTAGAACCTACTCGCTATTATTTAAGTGTATAAATTATCTAAGATTACCCTACTCGTAAGTTATATTTATACTAAGACGCTTATATTAAGCGTATATTAGAGAAGTTTAGTATAGAGAATTATAAACCTATTAATACTCCTATAGATCCTTTATAATAGGACTAGATGGTTCTATAGCTTAAGAGGGTCTAAGCTACCCTAGAGGACATTATAATATACTAATCTATAGTAGGGTCTCTTATTTATTCTAGTTATATTACTTGCCCGGACCTAGTATTTACCTTGTCTATATTATCTCGATTTCTTAATAACCCCTTAAAGGTATATATAATATAAGTAAAGCGTTATCTTAGATACCTTAAAGGCTTAATTATATTAGCTATAGTATTCGGAGGAGGTTAATTTAGTAGTAAGGATATAATACTTAAAGGATTTACTAACGCTAGTTATACGAATTATAAAGTAACTAGTTAATTAACTTTAGAATATATTTTCTTCTTTATAGAAGGTATTATCTCTTATTAATTAAAGCGCTAATCTTATATAGCTTAAAGTATAACTAAGGCGGAATTTTATAGTATTATAAAGGCTATTATAGAGCTCTTATAGATTTAAGAGCTATTTAAGTAAATAGGCTAAAACACTTAGGACGTTAAGTAAATTCGCTTATATAGTAATTACTAGGGTACCCTCTTAATATCTAAGAATTCGGAATTATACTAAAAGATAAAGTATTTTATATACTAATATTTTTACGTACGCGAATCTATTAAATCTAGATAAGTAGACTTATAGTATATCCCTATAGAGTTTATAGTCGCTAATAGATTAATAAAGGCTTTAAATAAGGTTAAGTATAAAGAGTTTATTAAGTTATTAAAGAAAAAAAAAAAAACACGAATTTTAGAAAGTTCCTAAAAACTCCTAGAAAGCTATTCTAATACTCTATACTAGAGTACTAGCTAAATTATAAAGTTATAGTAATACCCGATAACGGTGTTATTATCGACAGTCGTAGGAGCTTACCGCTAGTTAAGCCTATAACCCCCTAAGTACCTTAAACTATAAACGTTAAACTAACTAATATAGGAGAGCCTAGTAGAAAGGGAATAAAGGGAGTAATTAAAAAAGATACTATTAAGGAGAGCCTAATATAAACTATTCGATTCTTAGTAGTTAAGAATAGAGATATTAAGGAGATAATTAGGGCCGCTATAAAGGTAAGCGGATATAAGGTATTAAAGGAAGGGGGAGATAAATAACTAATAAGAAATTAGATTAAGGAGGATATAAAAGAGATTCTAGACTAGCGACTAGGGTACGAATAGGTAGCCTAAGGAGAGGGGGGAGGCCCCCCTTCTTAGCTAATATTATAGGTAAATATTATATAGAATACTAAACCGCTAGGGAGTATATAAGAGTATATACTCTTAACTAAATAGTTCTATAAGCTTATTATATAAGGTAGCTCTATAAGTAAGAACCTATAGAGTAGAATAATAATAGAAATTATAGTAGCTATAAACTTTAAGAATACTATAGTAGGGAAGGGTATAGTAGTAATAGTTATAAGGGTTCTACCCTTAAGGGATATAATAGTAAGATTCGAGAGTAATAGATAGGCCGAATTTATAAGGGATACTACCTAGGTAAAGAATATATTTAAGGATAAGGCTAAGGTAGCCTATAAAATAATAGTAGTACTAGTAAAACACTTTTCTCTAGATATACTTTATAATAATAAACTAGTAAGGATACTAGACTAGATAAGCTATAGGTTATAAGTTAAGATACTTAAGGTAATAAGGATAAAAGCTTAAAACTTAAATAGAAGAACCTAAATAAATATAAACCTTATCTTTAAAGTAGCTACTATTAAAGAGGTAAGGACCCTCTATAAGAGAGGCCTACTCTAGAAGAACTAATACTTCTCTTATAAGAGATATACGTTAGAAGTTAATATAATATAGTACTATAGGTACTAGAGATAGAGCTATAACTCTAGATACTATAGAAAGGAAGTAAGGTACGTACTTTATACCTATATAGTATATATAAGCGAAAAAGAATACTTAGTTAAGAAATAGAGTATAGATCTAAAGTATATAAACTATAGTAGGCGTTACCCCTCCTTTACTATAAGGGACTACCTAGTAGCCTAGGAGTAGGTAAAGCTTACTAAGGCAAGATATCTAGATAGAGCTATTACCTTTACTCTAGATTATAATAACTATAGAGACGCGGTAGCTATATACGCTAGGGGCTTATAAAAAGGACCCTAATAGTAAACTAGCGAGTTCTTTAAACTAAGGAAACGTAGGAGATCTAGTTCTACTAACCTAGTTAGGCGACTAATCCTTCTATATAGGACAGGCTCGAGAAATAGATAGGGTATCTTAGGATTCCTATAAACCTTTAACACAGAGATATTAGGAACTAGTAAGGATAATATCCCTAGGTCTACCTTATAATAGTATAGCTAATCTACTAGAATATATATAAGAGCCTAAAAGCTTATACTAAAGCCCTTAATATAAAGGCTAATATTCTCTCTATATAAGAACTGCTATAGAATAACTTAATAGACTTACTAAGGTACCTCTCTAGATTATAATATTACCTTATCTAAGAAGTAGGTAGGGCTCTACTCCTTATCTATAAATAGTACCCTATACCTATATAGTTATATAAGGCCGGCTAAAACTAGGCCCTTATTAAGTTTAGTATAGGGTAAATAGCTACTATAATATATTTTATATACTATCTACTAAGCGAAACCTTACCTATTACTAGGATTATAGAAAGGGGGAGACCCTAGGGACAAGTTCTCCTTATAGGCGACTTTAACACCTATAGCCTAGAGTAGAATAGATACTACCGGACTAACCTAGTATTAGAATATATATTATAGCTAATAGTAAAATAGGATCTTAACCTAATTACTCCCTTTAGTAAGGTAATAAGACTAGGGGATAAGGGTTAGAGGGACTCTACTATAGATCTAGCTATCTACTCGAGGACCTTTATAACCTAGAGATAAAGTAAGAGCCTACTATACTTAGACTATAGGAGTTAACTTATCGAAATTAACCTTAAAACCCCCCCCCTAGTAGAACCTACTCTAGGGTTTAGCTAGAAGCTAATAAATAAAATTAGAGTTACTACTAAGGTAGAGTTAATAATAGTACTAGTAATTAGAATAGTTAAGGAACTAGAGGTAGTAGTTAACTACCTTATACTAAAACTCTAAAAGATAGCTAAGCTCTTTACCTCTTCTAAGAAACTAAATAATAAGAGAGTAATATAATAGTAGGATAAAGAAGTAAAGAGAGCCTTATCTAATATAAAAGCTTAAGATAGGCTCTAGAAGCGCCTTAGGACTAAGAGTATTAATACCTAGAGATAAGAATCTCTAGCTAAACTTAAGAGACTTACCTAATAGGCCTAGACTAAGAGCTAGAGGGGAGTACTATAGAAGGCCTCTTATAATAATTACTAGCTTTAGAAACTAGAAAAATAGGTAAGGCTATAAGGCTACCTTTAATAGGAGGCCCTAGCCCTCCCTAGACTAGTCTTAATAGATAGGAGTATAATAGGCGATACCTATACCTTAAAGGCTAGAATACTTTTAGAAAAATTCTTTCTAGAGTCTTTAGTAGACTACTCTAGTATATCTAATTAGTAATTTAAAGAGGATAGCTTCCTAGCCTAATACTACCTTATATAGGAGATATCTAAAGCAGATATAGCTACGGCTATAAGGTTAGTATNAGGCCTAAGGCTTTAATATACTTATAAATAGATTCCTTTAGGAATATAGTAAGCTACTCTAACTTACTCTTACTACTATTATAGAGGCTAGCTTCTTCCTCTAGTACTTCCTAACCTAGTTTAGAAGAGTAAGGGTAATAGTACTCTAAAAGCCTAAGAAAATAAGAGAAGAAAAATCTAAGGCTAAGGCCTATAGGCCGATTATATTACTCTCTATTATAGAGAAGGTAATTAAGAAAGTTCTTATAAACTACCTTATATACCTAGCTAAGGTAGAGGGTATACTACTTAATATATAGATAGGTAATAGATCTAGCTAAAATACTAAAATAGTAATTAGAATAGTTACCTAGAGTATCTATATAGTATAGTAGAATAAGTACTATATATTGCTAGCCTAGCTAGATATAGCTAGGGCGTATAACAAAGTAGACTATAAGTAGCTCCTCTATATACTCTAAGAAAAGGGAATCTTAAGATAGGTAGTTATCTAGGTAGGAAGCTACCTAGCTAATAGGAAGGTAATACTATACTTTAATAGTAAATATATAGTAGAATAATATCTTTAATAAAGGGTCCCCTAGGGCTTAATCCTCTCTCCTATTCTATTTATTCTTTTTACCTTAACCCTATATAATAACCTCTAGAGAGTAAAAGGACTAGTAATAGTTAGATTCTTAGATAATATAAACCTACTAGCTATCTTAACTAGTATAGAGAATAATATAAGAATACTCGAGGAAGGATAGAAGATCTATTAAGAGTAGGCTAGTAAGAGGGGTATAGCCTTTAGACTAAAGAAAAGCGAACTAATCTACTTTATAAGGATAAGAAGGGCCTGCCTAGAGATAGTCTAGTTTAGATCGGCTACCCTAGCTTTTAAGGAGAGTACTAGATTCCTTAAAGTATAGCTTAATAAGAAACTAAACTAGAAAGCCTATAGAGAAGCTATCTATAAGAAACTAACTACCTAGATATTTACCTTTACTAGACTTTTAGTAAAGATATAGAGTATAGATTTTAATAGGTCTTACTAGATATATATAGTAGTTATATATAGTATAATAGTATATAGAGTATTAGTATAGTACTACTAAACTAGGAGTAATAAAAGGACTAAGGGTATAATAAGAACCCTTCTACCTTACTAGAACAAATACCTTTAAGTTATTATAGGAGCCTATAGGGTAATAGCTATTAGAGATCTTAAGGTTAAAGGAGACTATACCCCTATTAACCTATACCTAAATAGTAGGGTTACTAAATTTAAGAAAGTATACTAGAACCTCCTAGTAGGTAAGGTTATTAGGAATATATATAAGAAGATTTAGAGGAGGCTTCTTAAAGAAAGAAGAGAGAGACTAGTACTAGTATAACTACTAATACCCTAGTTAGCTAAAGTAAGAGATAGTTAGCTTAGAGATTAGCTTAGGAAAGGGGAGGCGTCTATTAATAAGAAGGAGGTAGCTATATAAGACTAGGCTATAAGGATCTAGGCTAGCTATTAATAGATAAAAGAACTCTACCCTAAAAGGTAACTAAAAGCTATAAATAATATTAATATCCTTAATAGTAACTAGTAACCCTAGGAACTATATAGGAACCTCCTAAAAGCAAAGAGCTCTCTACTAATCTAGGCAAGGATAGAAAAGATAGGCCTTAGAAAGTTCTTATTTAATAGAAGAGTCTTAAACTAACTTATCCTATACTATAGATATAGCCTTAGAACTAAGAATATTAGTTACTTTATACTCTACTACCTTAAGCTATAAGATAACTGTGCTAGGCTCTAGAGAGACCTAGATAGATAGAAGGCTACTAGCCTCGGGGATATTAGAGGCGCCTTATATAGTAGAGGAAAGGCTCTAGTAATAATCGCCTAGCTACTCTTACTTAACTATCTTAGTAAGTATTAACTAGCTCTTAAGCTTAAGAGGGAAAGGAGAGAGGATTAATAGGTAGAAGGGTTATTAGATATATTAAGCGAGTAGAGGGTACTATAAGGGAAGCTATACCTTAGGAAAAGGTAGCGCTGTCTCTAATAGAGGTCCTTATAATACTAGGCTCTAATTATTATTTATTTATTTCTTTCTTTCTTTATTTCTATACTTTATTAGTTAAGCCTTAACTATTACCTAGGAATTTATTCTTAGCTACTAAGCGGGTAGATAAGCCTTATACCTAGTATATAATAGCTACTAAATAAAAGAAGATAGGTAAGACCTATAGAGCTAGTTAGTAATAGCTAGAGTTTAGATTAGTAGAAGTTTTATATACCCTTAGGGTAGGCTATACGCCTAGTAGCGTAAGATAAATAATAATAATATTAAGTTATTAAATATAGTAGATTTACCTTAATACTTAATTAGTTAATTATTATTAGTAGGTTTAGTTTAGTTGTTTTCTTAACCTATAGTAATAGAAAAGGGGTATATTATTAGGTAAATAAGCCTAACAAGTCTCTATTTACTTACGAGTCGTTCTCTTATAAGTTATAGTCCGTAGCTTGCCCGATTAGACAACTATACTCTATAGACTATACGTAGCTTAGCTAGGGGTATAAATAACACCCTACTATAGTAGCTTAGTTAGTTCCTTATCGTAATTAACACTTATTTCTACTATCTGTTTACTCCTAGCTACTCTACTAAAATAAGTACCTAAATAACAAATAATTATTATTTAATTAAATAATATTAAATCCTATAAAATATTATATTTATAAGTTAAATTAAATAGGTTAATATTATATATTAGTTTAATTATATTCTAATAAGATAAAGTACTACTTAATCTTTATTCTAAATATTTTTAAGCTTTAAATATATATATAGGTTATTTATTTTATATATTAAAACTTTAATTAAATATAAAATATTAATAAAACCTTTAATAAATTAAATAGAATATAATTTAGAATTATTCTCCTTTTATAATTAACTTTATATATATGGGGTAAAGGGGTAGAATAGCTAGAGAATATAAGCTGTCTAGGGTCTTATATACTAATTAGAGTAGCTTATAAGTAGGTAGATAGTCTAGTCACCTGACCCGGAGTTTTAACCCTCCGGCCAAGTCAAGTTGGTGCCTTGCATCGGTAAGGCAGCAAAAACCCCACCAAAATCGATGGTCGGAACCGCAAATCGCTATTAAATACTACTTTTAAATCTAATTATAAGTAAACAACGGGATAAAAAGGTAGGATATTAATATAAGCACTAATCTAACCTTGTACAACGTACTAAACAATTTAGATACGATTTACGCTCGATGCGGGCTATTCTTTCGTACTACACGTGCCTACTAAAATTCCAAGTCACCTAACCTGTTTTTTTCGGGTCCATTCCGGGAGCGCTGAGAGCCAATCAACCCCTGTCTCGCTTAGACAAAAGACAATGTATATAAGATTTAAATCTCCTTAATTTCTTAGGCGGTAGTAGGCAGTAAGTGTTTTTGATTTGTATGCCTACCAGAAAGACCTTGACTAATTTACGTGAACATATAGTAGCGCAGGCTTAAAGGGTGTCCTTTTTTCGGAAGGTCTATAATGTTTCTATAGACCTAGAATTGTATAACTATAGTAATAGCTTTCCGTTCTAGTACGAGCGGAATTATTAGTCTAGAGGAAATCATGATATAATTGCTGTATTTAAATAGGATTTATTTCATTGAGTAATTTTGAACCACTAAGCTCAGTATATATTCAGTATGTATTGTTTTGATACTGAAAATTTGCAAAAGAGGCAGGCGTAGAGCCGCTATACTCACACCCGAAGCTCAGATCCAGCGGAATCCGAGGTTACTCCGACCGCCTCTCGACCAGAACAGCTTCACTTCTTTCTGGTCCACTTTCACTCCTTCTGTTCCAATGATAAATCCTAGGTACACTTGTACGGCCCTTGACCCCCCGTTCCCCGTCCACTGAATCCAACAACAACGCGCATCATGGCGACACAAGTACAGCACCAAAAGTGTACCATATGCAACAGTTCAGGTGCAAAACTATGCTCCTCTTGCCGCTCAGCAAGTTACTGTTCTCCAGTTTGCCAAAAGAAAGACTGGCCGCTCCACAAGACTCTCTGCAAATCCTTGAAATCGGCCCAACGCCCTTCAGACTGTCACAGACTCGCCATTCTTTTCCCAAGCGACTCAAAACTACCGCTACCAATATGGGTTTCTTGCGAAGCAAGTACAAGTACTGCTCCGTCAAACTCAAATCAGAATCCACCTGCATTCAATATTGATGATGTTATTGGCCCACCTCCCTACGATCTCCGAAGTATCACGGCAAACGAACTTCGTGGGTTTGATATCGAAGGTTCTGTGATCATTATCTCAAAAGCAAAGTCGGACAATATTCCTGAACCAAACGCATGTATTAGGAACGTCACGAATGGCATGGCGAGATACAAGTGGCCAGGAACGGTTGTTGCAATGCGGATCGCTCAAGGCACAAATACATACGTAGATGCCACAGCAACAGATCTCAGAGTTGTGGTTGACTGCTTTGCACAACTACCCTCTAATGGATTATCGGGATACATTCAAGGTGTCAAGATCAACTGCAACGGAGAGTTGAGAGACGGAAAATTCCCAGCAGTGGATGTCCCCTTCAATCACCCAATCTTCGCCGTCAACAGAGGACCAGACATTCCAAAGCAAATCGGCCTGGACGTTCGCATTTACAGATATCCTCCTAATCCATCATGGACGGGCAGCAAATTCGATAACCAAGCAGTTACTTTTTTACACATGGATGCAAATCCGCATAGCCCTTACTGGGGATTCGCATCGCACGAATGGCAAAGCAATGTCGGCAGTGTGCTATTGGTGAGAGCGGACCGAAAGCCCATCACTCCACGACAGGTTGAAGTTCTTACCGAATACTGTTGGACAAAATTACAGCCCAGTTTTGAAAGTTCAATCGAGGCCAATTCTCTTTCTGCTCGACAACGAGTGTTTGATCGGATCAACAAACAAGGTTTTAGCGAGTTCTTCGAATCATACAAAAAGCAACAAATGAGACTTGACATTGATTTGAACAGAGCCATCTCATTCGGATCTCACCCTTGGGGCGAAGAGAAATCTCCTTTGGAGCTTTGACAGATTAATATGTTTTCTGCTAATTCTTTCAGATGATCCGAAGTCTGATGTTGCACATTTGGGGAATTCCTTCCCTCCGAGGATCGTTGTTCCGGATTGCGGTGTCATCTGTTAAGCGGTGTCTGTTGTTGCATCGGCTGTGATTGGGTTTCTTCGTTAGGAAAGTTCTGGTTCTTGTAGTCAGGAATCGTGTTTCGTTGGCCTCCTTCCCATACGCACGATGGAATTCGATGTATCTGGTCATGGCGGAGTAATGGTTATTGTGGGATAGATTTGATTTTAGTTCTGTGCAAATCAAGGGATATGCAAGTGCAGGTTCTTACTCACGAAGAATTTGATGTTCTGATGAGGATACTTGAGCATCCACCCAGTTGTGATTTACAATCCAGATTATTCGCCATCTAATCATTTACCCGGTCATCCATAGTGACATAGTAGTTGTTCAACTTCCCTGTCTGTTTTACATTGCATCTCGTACACAAGAAGACGATCACTGCCTCTGCGGGTAGGTGGTTAACGTTACTTTTCCTATGTAGTTTTCTTTTGGCAATACATGTGCCCGGTAAAGATAACCGGCATCCTTGTGGCAATGACCATTCAAGTTGAGACTTGGTACACCCTCGTGATTGTTGTTGAATTCTTCTAAACAAGGGACTACGGTAGTACGTAAATCCTAGGAGTGGGGTTGAATCTATGTGAGCTGCTTTTGGATTTCTTGGTTTCTGCGCTTGGAAAAGCTTGTTTTCTCGGGAGGCATGGTGTTTTCTTTCGGGAAGGTCTTCTCTCTTCACTCCACCCTCTGGATGGTGGGAATCTGTGTGGTTGCGAACTCCAGGCACATGCCAAGTTAACGAACCATTCAATCGGAGTCCTGGGCATTGTTTAAGCATTCGCATACCCTGTATATGTGGGGCTTCTATGGACCCTGAAAGCTTGTAGTAAAGCTTGTTTGTTGATAAGAAATAGTGGAGAAGACCACCTGCCTAAATGGAACTTGGCGTCTATTTGCCTGGCATGGTAGCGACTCACGGGCAATTCCAGCCTGTCAGGGTTCAGATACAGCAGTTTCTTTGGCACACAATTTACTGCTTTTTCTCCACGACATGCGCATCTCATGACTTTCTTCCACCTTAATGTGAGTGGGCTCGCCAAAAAACCCCACGCTTGATGCCATTTCATTTGTAGCTGTTGGGATCCTTCTCAATAGAATGCTTTTGTGTCGCAAATAGGAAGGTATCCATTATTCAAGTTGTTGTTGTTCTCAACAATAGTCACAAATGTGTGGGACCGAGGCAGTGATTCAAGTGCATTCAACTCACGGGGCAGTTCCAAGATAGATGTTGCCATTCTGAGTTGTTAAATCAGATCACGCGAAGAGGCCTGCCTATACTTGGATCAGCAGCATCGTGATATCGTCCTCGGTTATCGATTCGGATCTTCGGTGCATCAAAGGGGTCGGATGATTGAAGACAACAACCTCCCTGGCGATAACGACGACGGGCATTGTATACTATTCAGGAAGGTTATCATTTGAAGGGCTGCTAGTTCGCATTCAAACTAGAAAGACTCCCCAAGAAGACGTATATAGATATAATGTAGATCCGCACAGATTTCTCTCTCATCCTCATCCCCTTCAAGATTCAGAACTTTCTCTTTTTCTCCGCCGATCATCCTTCTCCCCAGCTAAGATGAAGTTCTCTACTGTTCTCAGCACTCTTGTGCTCGCGGGTAGTGCCGCTGCTGCACCCGGATCCGCCATGAGAAAGGCACGAGCTTTGGCACGTCAAAGCAAGCCCATGCAACCTGCACCTGGGGAGTTGGAGGCTTTAGAAGCTGGCAACATCACCCATGTCCAGTACTCTGGCAACTGGGCTGGAGCTGTCCTTATTGGTACCGGATATACCTCCGTCACTGGGTATGTATATAGCCTCATACATTCGAGAATCACCTGAGATCGTGGAAGTACTTGCTAATGACCTACTGTAGAACTTTCACTGTTCCAAGCCCGACCACTGCTGGTTCCGGCTCTGCGTGGGTCGGTATTGATGGTGATACTTGTGGAACTGCCATCTTGCAAACTGGTATCGACTGGACCAGATCTGGTTCGAGGGTCACATACGATGCTTGGTATGAGTGGTACCCAGACTATGCCTATAACTTCAACGGCATCAGTCTTGCAGGTAAATTTGCTCCTCGTTCCTTGCGACTTAACTCACCAACTAACGATATCCTAGCTGGTAATGTCGTGACCGTCACCGTCACCGCAAATGGCAAGGCCGGCGGAACAGCCACCATCCACAACCAAAGTTCCGGACAAACAGTCACCCACACCTTCTCCAACGAAGCCAGCCTTGGCTCTCTTTGCGAGTACAATGCTGAGTGGATTGTTGAGGATTTCGACAGCGGTGGATCTCAAGTTTCCTTCGCCAACTTCGGAACCGTATCTTTCACTGGTGCCAGTGCAGTCAAGAGTGGCCAGACTGTCGGCGTTTCTGGAGCTCAAATCTTGGATATCAGACAGAACTCCATTCTCACTGACTGTGCTCTCAGTGGTAGCTCCGGAGTCACCTGCCGCTATGTTTAAGTGACTACGATCCGCTGCATGTGGGCATGTGAAAAGGGTGGGGGAGAATGTCGATTTGTGAAAAGAGGGTTGGATAGTTGGGGTTATCTATACATAGATCTTTTGAGGAAATTAATATGCACATACACACTTGTATAGAGTCCTAGAAGATTCAGAAATTCATGACCACCAAGTTTATTAGGGCATTATTGTCATCTGTGAGAAGCCTGATCATTGCTCTGTACACGCTATCGAAAGTCATTATACCACAAGTCTAGCACAAGCAAATCAATTGTCCCATTTCACCTGGGTCAATAAGGAGTAAAAAGTATCAATTATTCTAAACTATCCGTATAATTAGTTGTGGGAGGTCTTTAGAATAATATCTTTTTATCAAACTAGGTGTGAACAGAGTATTACCCCGCCCCGACCCAACTGATCAAGCACTCCAAGGGTATGTCAAGAATGTATTGGTACATCTGCGTTCACTAATCGTACATAGCATGAAAAAGGTCTACGCCATCCCATGAGCAGATGTCGAGACCAATCAAAATGTTGTATCCATTGCGAATGCACGAACTTCCTTTAGAATGCGAGATCACACTTATGATAATTATGTTGTGTCAAAAGTTCGACATTATCTCTTGTCCCCACACACAAACACAATACATCAAAGTTGCAAACACACTCAAGAAAAGAGTCCAAAAAGCTCCGAGTCCAGGACCTAATCGCGAACAAATCTGCACAATTGTATGCAATTATCTTACCACAGAGCTTCATCTAGCCGATGGTGATGTTCTCGAAGAAAACACCTCCTCAAATAATCATACCACTAAGAAAACATCGGGTATTAAAAACTTGGACCGGGGTAATGAAAAAATCGCCGCGCCTACTATCAACGTTGTTCTAGGAAAGGGAACTTCGTATGTGCCTAATTTTCTTCCCTCTCCTTCTTTTTTCTCCTATAAATTACACAACAAAATCAGCTAACAGCTCTTCTGATAGGTCTGATCACCCTTCTGCCCCATCGAAAAAACCTCGACAACATATACCAGAGTCTGTTCCAAGCACTCGCACAGAAAAGAATCTTCAAGTTATTGAGCTCTTCGATGATAGTGATGAGGCATCAGGAGGCGGCAATAGGAATCATCTAAACAGGTTTGTCGTTAATATATCCTTATTTTTATCATATACTAACTTATTATGGAATTAGATCACAATTGAATTTCTCAGGAACTTCAATCCCAGCTATTCCAATTACACCTACTCCTGCTTCTACTACATCTGTCCCGGCTACTCTAGACCAGGCCACGGGAGCTAGCATATATGACACGATAGTCATTCCAGAAGAATGCCGTGTTTTCATTGAACAAACATAGCAAAAAGGTATCTCCCTACGTCAAGAAAGTCGCTATAGAGAAGAAAATTAATCTAGTAAAAGTGGCATCTGTTACCTAATGGGTATATGTAAAGAAAAAATGTATGTGTCCTTGGAGAGTTTTGTCGTACACGCTCTAACATACTCTATTCAAAACTATAAATTTGAATTAAGAGACTTCCACAGACGAGAGATCAAAGCTTACTACTACTCTATCTACAACTCCGGCTTCGCTATAAAAGCAAAACTTGTCAAGTATATAAGAAAGAGCGATATTTATAGAAGAAATGTCCAAAGTGATACCGCCCTTAAGGGTTGTTGGTTAACATAGACAGCTATCTAAGCTATTGAAAGATTATCTTAGCTTTTATAGTATTTATTTTTTTATTAGTCTATAGGAATCTGTACCATTCTAGGTAGTCTTTACTAGTTCGTAGGAGCTATTTAGTTTTAGGGTTTTATAGAACTTGCATCTTTTGCTTATCTTTTGCTAGTCCGTGGGAGCAATGGTTTTAAGAAGGAGATAGCTTTTACTTAATTTTAGAATTAATTTGAATAACCTTCCCGCCAAACTAGGCATTATAATATCTTCTTACACACCTCCTGGGCTTACAAGCCCTCTGTCGCATTTCCATCGGGTTCAGATGATAATGAGGCTCCAAATGACAACGATACTGCGCTCACACCACAGAATGCTCCTCTAACTGTCTGGGCTCAGAAACCTTCTACTGTATTCCCTTGGGCTCGTGAGGATAATAAGGCTCTAAATGACGACAATCCTGCGCCCACACCACAGAATGCTCCTCTACCTGTCTGGGCTCAGAAGCCCTCTGTCTTATTTCCATGGGCTTCAGATAACAATAACGGAGCTCCTATTGCTCCTCTACAAACCTCCACCCCAGCCGCATCTGGTCAGAATACAACATATGATGATAAGGAGGATTTTCTCCGAAACATCCGTACCGATTTGAGATCTTGGGAATTGCACCCCTTCGTCGACTACTCTTGGGCTTTTAATCGATTCGCTGAACGATATGCATCCCATACCCCACGATTGTTAACACAGGATATCACTCGAGAAGGTGACATCAAGACCAACGGAATTCTATGCCTCGTCCAATACCTATCTAATCTAAAAGTCCGGTAATTATTACTTGATTATACTGCTATACATATAGCTAGAGACGAACGTCAACAAAACAACCGGCTCATGCGCTGAAACTCATCAGTGTATTCCGAGTCACAAAAAAACTGACCAGGTTGTCGAGTTAACATTCGCTTGTAAGAACGAGGGAGAATGCCGTCATGATAATAGGACTCATATAATCTGTATGGGAGTTCACAGATTTAGTATCGTGGCCCGTGGCGCTTTCCATGATTAACATAACCTTATCTTATTCCTCCAAGGATTGAATTATAGCTGTATTCAACAAATAACATTTTTCTTTAGAGCGTCACATCTTGACCACACTCGCTGCATCATCCCAACTCACGCTATCCCCGAAAGTAGGCAAACAAATACCGACAGACAATTTTGTCGCCAAGAGATCATATTAAACGGAATGCATCGTTGCGACGTTGCCCTTATGAACCTCCATGCATAGAACTGATGGTTACAACCCCTGGGAAGACACACAGTTTCAAGAATAAAGCGATAGTGAAGATCAAAGTCATTACATTCGAGGACCACGATAATTTTCTGAGATGGAGTGAACGAGCTAGGGATTAGGTCATATTTTACGTCTTTGTAATATATCCACCGCTTAGGTGATTGTCAAATCTCGTCACCAATTTTCGCTTGAGTCCGATATCGCGACTTCCATATATTGTACGTCCCGCGCGATCACCGAAACCGCGACGGCTACGTCTGAATCACACTATCGTGCCTTCCAAAAAGAAGAGTTGTCACTTGCTGGTGTAGCCTCAGGTAGTCCATTGCCGTCAGGACTTAATCCTCGTCTATAAGTTCAGGTTCGAGCACTTGAAAACTTCCAATTCAACTTCTAACCTTTCAATATTCTTCTTCCACTTGTATCCGTTCTATCGTTTTCACCTTGCTCCTATTACTCCGCAAATCCCCTCCTCTTTCCTCAATCTCCCACCATTTCTGGTAGATTTAATCCTGTTAACAAAGTAAGGGCTTTTTTTGGGCTTATATAGAGGTTTATAGCTTGAAAACTGACTGTTGTTAATAAACCTAGACGGGTTCACTTGCTTCCGCTGACCTCAAGCGATAGTGCAGATGGGAAGACGCACTGGCTATTAGTGGTAGATTTGTCAGGGTTCGAAGATAATGTCGTAGGGTGGGTCAAGCCTCTAGTATCAGATTATAAGTAGGTATTCTTGAGAGCTATTGCTTACTTGCTGCTTAGTAACCAAAGATTTATTCCCTCCTCGCTTCACAGGAAACACGATATATTTTACTCCTACTCCTCGCCCAAACTCTCCCAAAATTTCAACATGAAACCTTCCACCTCTGTCGTCTTCTCCCCTACAACCCCATGTCCAACACCCTCAAGAACCTCCACTCGTCCTTCCCACCCCAATGCCTCCAACTCCTTCTTCACATACCCCACCTCAAAAATCGGATCACTCTCCCCAAGCAACACCAAAACCGGAACTCCATTCCTTACCAGCGCCACATAACTCTCATGCCCATCAAAAATCCCACAATACCTATACGAAGAAACCAAACTCGCAACATGACCCCTATGAACCTCCTTCTCCCAAATCTGCACCCTCTCCCTCGGAATAGCCTGCAAACCCTTCGTCTTGAACTTCCCCTCCCAATCCACATCAACCGGTCCGGGACCAAGCCACCCATAGATCCCCCTCGCACTCACACCCTCCCATCCCCATCCCCAGCCCCCCCAATTCAGAAACCTCATCCAAGGACTCAACTCACTCTTCCTCAACAATCCCGCAGGCGCGACGAGAACCAAAGATTCCACGAGCTCAGGATGGAATTGCGCAAAGGAAGCAGAGATCATTCCACCCAACGAGTACCCTAGGAAATGCGCTTTCTCCCATCTCAGATGCGTCAATAAGGCCAAGATCTGGGTGTGGAAGAGTCCCGTGACGTGGGTGGTTAGGGGTGTAGAAGAGAGGCCATGGCCCCAGTTGTCGTAGATTAGGACGGTGGTTGGTGTTGAGGAGGCGGCGAGGAGGGTTGCGAGGGGGAGGAGGCCGATGGCTGGTGTGCCTACGCCGTGGATGAGGATGGCTTTTCGTGGGGTTGCGTGGGGATCTGGGCTTGGGTGGGAGGGTTCCAGGAGGTAGTAGGTTGTTGTTCCCCAGTAGGTGGTTATTGTTTGGCGTTTGGGGAGGACGCCACCGAAGAGGGCGTCGAATTCTGAGGCTGGTGGTGCGGGGATGGATGTTTCTCCATTGCTTTGGAGGGGGTGGGGGAGAACTGGGTTGTGAATTATGGACATTGATATTATGGGAGGCTGACTGATACCAAATGACGACAGGAAATTGATTTTCAGTTCCTGAGCTCAGAGGGTTGTTTGATGAGTAACTCTGACGAGGATTATACCTGAGAAAGAATGAAACATGGAGATTTCTTCATAAGAAAGTTTTACCTCGACCTACGGATACTTATATCATTTTTTCTTACGACAATAACGACCCACGCCCGTGCGTTTATGCCCAGATCTTGATATAAATAAGCTCAATGATAGGTCATACTGATAACAAAAGTGCGTGACTACAGGATTATTAAATACAATCTTTTCCGACTAACTGCCTGGTCATACATTTTGCAGTCCTACATTCGATTTCTTTGCTATGATGGTTATGGCCGGAAACCTTGAGCCACCCCACTTTTCTTATATATGTCAATGAGGGGAGTTCCTTTATAAAGAAGTGGCTGATTCAAGTCCAAATGATCAACATCTTACAGCAACATGAAGGTATAGAAAGTCTTCCTAGGAAAATTGAAAGTGTCATCAAATTTTCACAAACTTACAACTTAGCCTTGGGTGCTAGAACCTCATCCACCAATGCACTAGCATCATCCGAATACCCATAAGAGGACTGATATCCATAACCACCATGTCCATAATTATGAACCACCCAGCATCCCTCAATCATCTCTTTCTCAAGTCTCACACCCCCATTTCGATAAGGTCTCAGACCAACACCATGTCTAACAACATCCAGAGCGTCGATTCCCTTTCCATCCGTGAGAGCGGGACACAGTTCCACAGCTCGTCGCATGATTCGCAATGCGGTATTTGGATCCGGATTGGAATCTGACTTTCCCTTTTGATATGTACCGCCAAGGATGGTTCCACCGCCTGCTGCACGCTTCATGATGTATGTAAGTTCGTCTTCGCCGTCGTCGGTGCCGGAGATGGTCAGCATAACGCCTGGATCGTTGCGGACTAACACAATTTGTCCACGAACTGGAATAACCTCTGCATCCATCACTCCTCCTAGTTTCGACGCAAGTAAACCGGTACAATTCACAATCACATCGGCCTTTTGACCGCTATGATGATGGGAAGCAGCCTCGGAGATGTGGGAGATGGTTTTACGTGTGAATGTTGCTCCGTTGGCAAGACATTGGGAGACTAGATATGGGAGGTATATGGCGGTGTTGATGCAGAGTGATGTGAAGGCTGTTGCAGAGTCTGCGAATGCTGGGACATCTTTTGCAGGGACAATTCGGAAATCAGGGGCGACATTTTTGAACCATGGTTCGGTGGAGGTTAGGGTTTTGAGCCAGAGGCCGGTGGCTGTGTTGGAATCCTTTTCTCGATTATAAATTACAGTGTCTGTGCTATGTTAGTTGGGAATATCTCGACAACACAGACGCGAAAGTAGGGCTATTATTGTAGAGAAATTAGGAAGGGTTCAAGAAGATTGCGAAGAGAAAAGGCATAAACTTGGATCAAAAATCCGAAAACAGCAGTAAGATGCTCACTGCCATGGTACAAATCAAGACATATATAGGCAGTGCGTACTTCCAACCTTGTTCAAGGAGCGAGGGTGGAAATATATTTGAGTAAGACAAACAAGCTGAAAGTTGGTTTGGTCTTATAACAGAACCATGTTACACATGGCAGGTGGGCAGGTTCAGTCACTTGACTTTAGCCATTGTGGTTTGAACCAAAGACGACTTTGCTAGCAAGAATAACCCTTGAAACTCAATAATACCTACTTTGAAAATGAATTCCAGCTTCCGGGACGTCCTTAGCAAGTCGAGCCAGTTCAGGCCATGTCGTCTTCTCCCATTTGCTTCCAGCAGCATCGGCCATACTACGAACCAGCAATCAGTGGATGACTCTACGTCTTCATGATTACTTACGGCAACCAGTTGGCTCCGGCCCAGGGCGAAGTATATTCAATATCATAATCTCCGGGCATGTGTTTTGCGATGACGGTCACTTGGTAACCTGGCTTCTTGGATAGTAGGAGGGCCGTTGTTAGACCAGTGACGCCGGCGCTGAGAAAATCATTAGCTGGTGTTGCCTAGGTAGGTAAGTGGATAAAAAGATGAATACGGACCCGACTACGACGATATTTGGCATGATGAAGTTTTCGAAGCAGTGTGATATGTGACCGACCTGGTGGGATAGATGAGGGTTGATAGAGTCAGGGTAGCAGTAGCTAAGATGTTCCTGGCTTGATGGGTACGGGGAAAAGGGTCAAAAAGGCAGAGATACTTGAGGTGTCTCGCTCAGGGAGGAGCTTGAATGCATGCTACCAGGTGAATGCCATCAGAATTCCTGTGCGGTGATACCGTCGTCCTTACCACCTACCTAGGTATAGGTATATCATATAATTGGACGTGAGCCCATTCTTGCCCACTCTTGATTGTGAGCTCAGTATAACACCCAAACTAGTACCAATCGAATCCATGCATGGTATGCTGGTGTTAGGTTGGTGCTGGTGCTGGTGCTACTTCAACGGTGTGCTATTTGCCTAACCTCGGGCTCGGGATGACGTGGGTGCTCCTCACTTCCCCACGGCGAACTCTAGTACGTGTGCCTCTTGCAAAGACTCGCAGTAGCGAGGCTAGCAGAGGCACTAGCATATTCCTTGCATGTACATTGAGAAGAACCCTTAGTCACAACCATGCCACCCAGTATTCTGGCTCGACAGTCTACCTATCTGTACCTGAGTACTCCGTACCTGAGGGACACCGAGTCGCGTGTCGTGTCTGGTGGGGCGGGACGGGGCGGTTTGCAATAGAACGGAGGAATATCGGACCGGTGATGTGTTGTAACAACCCACTCCCATCACCTAACCCAACTTCCTCTTCTTTGCGCAAACTCCAGTGTAATAAGTTCATTTGAGATCGGCATATACCCTAGAGTATTGCCCCTTGATGAACTCGATTTGTAGCAGTTTTTATTGTATGGTTGTTATGATGCGCTGCTGTTGGAGTTATGTGGCAGGGGTGTAGGGACCACAATACTTAGCCGCTGTACTCGCACAGCACCAGCAGTACCTCCGTAGACCTTTTCACCTAGTGCCTCGACAATACCAAGGCAGATACTAATACTAGGTAGGTACTAAGTAAGTAGGTAGCTATTGTCATGTCACAATTACAGACGGACAACAATAGTGAATGATCGCTTTTTTTTTTCTACGTCAAAACAAGACTATAACATGCAGTGAAGTCCCCTCCCAGAAACTCTTCTGATTCATCCTCCGCACCCTTACGATTGTTGCCGAGACACCGCCTGGCAGAATTCGCGCCAAGATATCCAAATATTGTCCCTCAACTTCCTCGATAACTAGAACTGACCTTTCCATGCATTGAAT
This sequence comes from Hymenoscyphus fraxineus, assembly GCA_900184765.1. NCBI lineage: Eukaryota > Fungi > Ascomycota > Leotiomycetes > Helotiales > Helotiaceae > Hymenoscyphus > Hymenoscyphus fraxineus. The sequence continues at coordinate 1,849,899 of LT855415.1, read as the reverse complement.
TTTCTGCGCACAACCACACATTGCTCTTCTGGTCGGTTTCTTTGGAATACCAGCTCCCTGAATTTTCTCTGCGCAGTTTGCCCCCTTTCACACTACGAACACCACAAAAATGGCTCCGGCCACGGACGAGTTCCCCTTGTTGGCGGACTACGGTCTCATGTACACAAATACCACTGGAGATGGTAAGTCTCGAGCAGGACCCCGCGCAACCCCCTTCCCTGCCCCTCTTTTTCCGCGCATGAGACGTCAATTGAGGAATAGGACCACGTCGCTAACTGCTCGGTATCATTGCAGGAAATTGTCTATTCAACGCACTGTCAGATCAAATGTACGGCAACGAGTGCGCGAATCGTACAATCCGAGAGCGTACCGTCGACGAGATGCGCGCCAATCCAGCAGAATATATGACACGTATGACCGTTCACCCAGGAGGAGGCGTTCGTAGTAATCCAAAGCGCGGTACCAAGCGAAATAGTGCTGGCGCCCTCACAGAGCCCGTCGCGGAGGTTACGGCGGAAGATACTGCGAAGAGTTGGTCAAATTACCTGAAGAATATGTCAAAGTCTGGCGTGTACGGAGACAACCTAGAAGTTTTGGGTTTTACACAAGCGTATAAGAAGGATGTTGTTATCTTTACGTCTTACGGTCTCATTCTCTACTTCCCATACAAGGAGGACGGTGTTCGAAGAGATACTTTGTTCCTTGCATTACACGTAAGTATTCTTTCTCATGACAGTATCTTACCAGTTACTGACGTGTCACTAGGACTATGAACACTATTCTACCGTCCGAAACATTGCGGGTCCGTTCAAGGGTCCTGCTAACGTTGTCTTTGATTGGGAGAAGTTCGCTCAGTTCAAGGCTGACGGCGAAAAATCAAAGTGGTCCACCTCAAGATCACCTACACCCCCGGACAAATCTACCATCGCTGCCACAAATGAGAAGGTAGCAGAACTTATGAAAACCCTTCCGTACTCCGAGGAAAAAGTACGCAAGGCTCTTGGGGCTTGCAGTGGTTGTATTGCCCAGGCCGCAAGCAGACTTTTAGACGAGGAGGAGAAGGAGAAGGAGAAGGATGAGGATGAGGAGTATAGTAGTTATCCAGGCACAACAGGAAGTCTCACTCCGTCAGATGGAACCGGAAGTGTCAAGCGTGATCATGACGATGAAGACGACAGCGGTGTCAACGGTCCAAATAAGCGTCGGAAGACCGAGACTCCATTAAAACCAACCATCAAACTCAAGGTCGAGTCGGTTTCCGAGGACAGAAAACCCGCCGCGGTCAAATCAACATCTGTCGCTGGCAATGACAAAGTTCTCGCTCCCAAGACGGAGCCTAAGCGTAAGCGAAACGCGTCAGAGGGGGATATCGAGGTTCCTGGTTCAAATAAGCGACAGAAGAGCCGAATTTCTCTGAAAACAATCCCGAAAACAAAAGCCGAGCCACATTCCGATACCGAGTATGTGCCTCTCAAGAAGAAGAAGGCTTTCCAACGTGGCGCAACCTCCTCCAAGTCTACCCCGGCACCTTCGCGTGCCAATTCTATGGCACCATACCAGTCGATTAAGATCAAGCTTAACGTCAGAAAGGAGGAGCCCAAGCTATCACCGGCAACTCCCAGCACTTCACCAGCATTCTCTCTCCCATCACCACCACCTTCCTTCGAGGATGTGAAGGACAATGACGAGGGAAAGAAGAAGAAGAGAAGAAGACTTGTCTCTGCCAGAGAATATAAGAGGCTCCACCACGAATAGGTGTCCTCACGGACCACATAGCCACCAACCTTGCACCCGCCACCCCCCTTCACCTCTACCACCCTCCTAATTCTGTAGCAATATTTACGACTGTACCAACGACTTTTCTTTCCCATTGCATCGGCGAAGGCGCATTTGGATGTCACGCATTTTTGTTTTTCGTCATACTTGGAAACACCGAAGGGCTCGGGTTTCCGAAAAGGGGATAAACATTTGACGATGGAGTTCTGCATATTTGTTTTTAGTGTTTTTGTTTTTGTCTTTTTTGTATGCGGTCAGATGATAAAGACGTACGAAGATTCATGAAGGATGATGTCATCGCGGAGAGGGAATGTAATTACTAGGAATACCCCTGGTTGGTTTTTCCTTTGGGTTTTTCTTCTTGTTGATGGTTGTATATAGAAGAATAAAATGGGGATGTGTACATTGAAAATTGGGTGTTTTTTAATATGTGATGTGAGGTGAATTTAGAATTTGTGAGTTTGTGAGTTTAGTAGGAGTTGATATTTTTCTACATTTTAATATTATTGTTACTTGGAGGAATCTAGATAATTACTTGTCACGTTAAATCTTACGCGAGATAGTAGATCCAAGAAGGATATAGCTCACTCGATTATTCTGAACGGTTAGAGTAATATACTTAAACACATAACGAATAGCTTAGGGGTTAAGTAAAAGGTTATAAGATAGATTCTTTTCTTAGGGTATTTATTTTTACTATTTTAGTTATTTAAGAGGGGTTAAATAAGGGAGTTATATAAAGTAGTTTTAGTGTTAGGATATATTCCACCCCTTTTGTTTATATCACCTGATTAGACCTACTTGTTCGAGTACTATAAGTACTCGAATAATACTACTCTATAGTAATTAAGATATTATAAACTAAATATATTATACCTTTCTTTTAACCCTTAGATATCCTAGATATTTCTATACTAATACTAATTAGTATACGTATAGATTAGAGATATATTATATTTACTTACTATATAGTTACTCTGTTTTAGTAATTACTACTATTAAGCCCTTAACAAGTATACTCCTGGTATAATACGCTAGACTCTTTTATTAGACTATTTAGTATACTAAGTAACTATTGTAAAAAGATCTTATAATTAAAACTATAAAGGTAAAGAGTTATATAGTATCGATACTATATAAAAGCTTATACAGAGAGTGTATACCCTTACCTAGATAAGTATATAAAATAATATAGATAATACTTGTAAAATAACGGATTAAAGATATATCCTACTACCTAGGTAGGATACGAACTAATTTAACAACTACTAAAAGTAAGTACCTCGAGTTTAGGACTTAGGAGAGCGGCGTACAAAATACCCTTAAAACTACTACTAAAAGAACTATAGCAAATACTATAATTTTTCTACTAGTTAGGAATAACTAATTTATCGACCCTATATAACAGAAGAATTTATCTCTTAAATCTAATAGAGATATTCGATAAATAAGCTATAGCGTTACTTTTATAAACGTTCCTACCGCCTAGGAGTTTTCGCTATAATACTCCTTCTATTTACCTGCCTTAGGTAAATTATAATACTAAGGAGTAGCTACTTAGCGTTCGAGGATTAATAATCTTTATATCTTTAAAGGATATATATTAGTTCTACCTTACTTAATTAATAATTAACATAGAATAGCTAAATTAGAAGTCCTATAAGAGAGAGAGGAGGTAGGAGCTTATTATACTACCGGAAGTCGGTATATATATATAACTGTATTATATAATAACCCCTACTATTACTTATTTTACTCCTTCTGTTTTAGAAGCGCTTATCTATAGCTATACTAAATAGAATATTAAAAATCATTACTAGTTTACTAAGGCGTAGAAATATAGTACGTAATACTATTAGACCTATATAAGGCTATATTAATACTAGGAAAGCGTCTCGGCTACTACTACGGAATAGAAGACAATAACAAAGAAGAATACTAGAGATAACGATAATAAGGAGTACTATTCTTACTCTCTTTTCCCTCTTTTCTTCTTTTTCTTCTTTTTTAATTAAATAACCCTCTTAAACAAATAACCTTTAATATACTTAAAATACTACCTAAAATAATAGAGACTTATTTAGGTATAACAGGACTATCTAACAAGGCTACTCCTATAGTATATAAAAAGACAAGCCCTCTTTTAAACCCTAAAGATAAGGACAATAATAATCTCGATTACGTATTAACTAAGATAAAAGAATACTAAGAAGGCTTGTTAATTAACAACCTACTATAGAATAAGTTTAAGAAAGACTTTAAGGACTAGGATAGGAAACGCTTTAAAATAATATAAGTAATAAACTTAGTAATACTCTACTAAATACTTTAACGCTATAGTATTTATATATACCTAATTAGAAAGAAGTACTCTAAGATAAGTATTAACTCGCTCCTTAAAACCCTTAAGGAAGAATACAAGTATAAATAAATACTTTAAGAGGTAAGAACTCTTATAAGAGAAATAGTAAATTATAGGTCCGACCGAGTTAAATTAATCTTTTAATATATAAAGGAGTACCTAGAGGAATAATAATAATAAATTAAAGAAAGTATAGTATAAACCTTTACTACTCTAACTATAAACCTTCTACTAATAAAGCTAGCGAACCTAGCTTAAAACATCGCTCTATAGTAAGATTCTACCCTAATAGGAGTAACGTTCGCTTCTAGAGAACCTATAAATAATAGCTTAACTTTAGTACTAAGGGTATAATAATAACATTAATACTAAGAGACTCTTATACTATAACTACGCTAATAATAATAATAAGACAACTAATAGTAGAATAACTATCGAACACCTATTTCTCTATAGTACACTCTATACTACCCTAACGTACTATAATAGAACTAAGGGTTTATAAACCCTTTCGGCCTAAGACGTTCGAACTCGCCTACCCTACCCCTAAGCCCGACCCCTATCCTAGACAACTTACTAGCGATTTTATAGCCTAGACTACTATATAACTTCGAGTACAAATTAGCTAGTGTTAGTAAAATCTATAGAGATAGTATAAAATTTAAAGGAATAGAGAATAACTTCTAAGAATAACTAGTAGTCTTTATAGATTACTACTTAAGTTATAACCTTCTAATAGAAGAACGTGCCTTAGTACTCCCTACTATATTAAAAGGCCTTACTCTCTCTTATTATAACTCTTTAATTTAACTATAGAATAAACCTTTTAAAGAATATTATACCTTAATTTAGTAACGCTTTAAAAATAGAGTATACTAAATATATAGTCTTATAGTATAGAACTATATAACCTTAGTATATATAAAGATATAGAACCTAGATAAGAAATACTCTAAGTATTTTAATCTACTCTTAAAGGAATTAGAGAAGATTTAACCTTATCTTAAGCCTAGTCTTTGTAGTAATACCTTTTATGTTAACTATCTTATAATTAGTTATTATACTATACAAGTATACTAAAATACTTACTTAAAACTACTAGTACTCCTACCCGATTTTATTAAATAACTCTAGGGTAGAATAATCTTATAAGAATTATCTAATATATAAGAATCCTTGAGTTTTATAGTATATAGTATAGAATCTATAAACTAATTAGAAGATAAGACTTTATTTATAAACCGTTACTTCTATTAAAACTTTTAGGGCAGATTATATAGTTTACCTCGATAGCGTTTTAGTAATAATACTACAAATTACTATAAGGATACTAGGGATAAGAAGTATTACGTGTATAAGAAACTAGACTATAGGTCCTAGAAATATATACTAGAGGAATAAGCGGCTTTAAGGAGAGCTTTTAATAGCTACTACCTAAGCTAGAATTCGAATAGCTAGTATAATACTTTCCTAGTAAAATTTAAACCTAATAAAGAAATAATATAATCTTTAAAAGACCTTAATAAGATATTAAATAAGGAAGATAATTAATAAGAGACGTACTTTTAAAAAGACTCTATTAATTATATTAAAGATAATACTACCTTTATATTATCGCTAGGTGAACTAGAAGGTTAAAATACTTAGGAAATAATAACCTACTTACTAAATAAGTCCTTTTTATACGTATTTACTACTTAAGGACTCTAGACCTCCTAGCTAAAAGACATCGCTACTTTATTACTTTAGTACCTAGCTAGCTACTTTTTCGGGCTCCTAATTAATATAGGTACCGCTAGAGTATCTTTAGTTAGCTATACCTAGTACCTAGCGTATATCGCTATATATCCCGCTACTAAATTAGATACTAGTATAGTAGGAACAACTAAAGTACGATATAGAATAGGCTTAATAGAGAATATAGGCTCTATTACTATTAACTCCCCTATAGGCTACGTTACCTTTATAGTAATACTATAAGGGATTAATATACCTTTTATTATATATATTAATAACCTAAATAAATTACAAGCCTCGTATAATAACCTAATAAAGACTATTATAACAATTAACGCCGAAGGAGGCTTAAAAGGGAGTATCCTAACCCGGCGCTTAAATAGCTACCCCTTCTTATAGTAGGGAACCTAGAAGAACCTAGGGTAGAGTTTTATAGGAGATTACTATAAAAACCTGCTTTTAGAGCTAGACCTCTACTAGTTATATAGAAGATTCGACTACCTATTAGTTAATAGGCTCTACGATATCCTAAAGAGAGCCGGGTATAAAGACGTGTTTTACAAGGTAATTAAATCTCTTATAAAGTATTATAAGGAATACTAGCTTTATAAAAAGGTACTAGGTAGATTTAAGTTCTCGATATATAATAATTACAAATTTAACTTTAACGTTTACTTTAATATCTTCTATATTAAAGGTAAACCTATAGGTTATTTAGTTAATAAAGTAATAAGATACTAGAGTAGCGATTAGCTTACTAATATCTCTACTAAAATAATATAGGAGCTAATACTAAGAGAATAGATTTATACGTACCTTAGTCTACTAGATCTAATTACTATAGATTAAGGTATATAATTAGTAAGCCGCGAATTCTAAATACTTATAAAAATAATAGACGTTAATATTTAACTTATCCTAGTTAAAGCCTACTACTTAATTAGAAGAGTTAAAAGATACTATAATATAGTTTAATAAGTATATAAAATAATATCTAAAGAAGCTTTTATAATTAATAAACAAACTTGCTTAAAGATAGCCTTTAAAGCTATAAACGATATAGCTAGCCTAGACGGCCTTATCCTAACTCTTTTAGTATATAAAGCGTATACTTAGATAACTTATAATAATCCTCCTATAACGGATATAGTTTTTAGAGTACTTATATAATAAAACGCTATAAAGGAAGTTTAAAGACTTTATACTTAACGCTAAGTATAATCTATACTTAAAAGTAAAAATAGACTAATTATGTTATATTTAAAAGACCTTCTACTAGGCTACCTAGTATAAGTTTTTTATAAAAAGGATAGCTAGCAAGGCCTATATCTACTTATTAAACTCGACAGCGAGAACGTAATAGTTAAGCTCCCTAGGCTATCCGGGGACACTTCCTTCTACTCTACTATAGTTAAGCTATACTATAAAGAAGGAGACGTCCTAGGAGATCCCGCTCCTAAGAATAATAATAATAAGCTCCTCTTATTAGTAAAAAGGTAGGCTCTCGAGTATGTTAATCGAAGTAGTTCTAGGGAGAGAAGTTAAGAATATATAGACGCTAAGTAAGGTAGAACTAGTAAAGTATAACGTATTCTAAGGTCTAGGGTAGGAATAAATAGTATTCGACTAAGAACCTCTATAATACCTAGAAATAATTTATTAAAACTAACTAAAACCCTACTAAAAGACTACTCCTCTAATAAGATAGCTATAAAAGTAGTAGTAGGACCTAGACTAACTCTACTACTCTAGTAGAAGTAAGGGCGGGGACAACCTAGAAAAGAGCGACCATTTAAGGCTTTACTTACTCTCGAAATAATAACTCTCCTTTTAAAGGATTTTAAAGAAATATAAGGTTTTAAAGAGCTAAAATCCTTTAATCTTATTAATAAGTTAGATATTCTAAATAATATAATTCTCTTTAATTCGAAGTTTATTAGGTATATAAAAAACAAAGGTATACTAAAGGAAAGAATAAAATCGTACTTAGTTATTTAGGTATAGGGGGATAAAGAGAAGGAGCTTATAATAATCGAATTACCTATAATTTAACGTATAAGCTAGAGGATAATACTCTATATTATAATAACCCTAGGACTTAAATTATATAGACGAGATATTATATAAGTATATATTTAGACTAGCGAACTACTTATAAGATAATTCTTTACTTAACTATCTATAAACCTACCTATACTATAATAGGACGGTAAAATACTAGAGGTAATATAGCTATAGTACGGTATACCTAAAGCAGGGGTATATTAGTACTTAAGGTACTTAAAGTACTACCTGAACAATCTCTTAATAGAACTATCGACATATAATTAATACCTATTCTTTATAAACGAATTAGATATAACAGGTGCCTTTAGCGTGGTAGGACTATAAACTAACAACTCTTTTATCTTAGCGAATAATAACTTTACTATAAGAGAGGAATTAAAGTTTAATAGTATAATTCTAGCACTTAAATTAAAGCTTTAAGAAACTCTCTTAACTAATTAAAAGCTTAAATTTAATAGAAGTGTAATTACGTTACTTTTAGACAGCTCTATGTTATTATAGTAGAAGTAAAAGATAAAGGAATAACTAAAGCTTACTAAGGATCTAGGCGAATATAAGGCAATTCGGGCGCTAGTAGCCTATATTTCAGGCGTCTACTAGCTAAAGGCTAGCTACAATCTCTCTTTTACTACCTAGGTAAGTAAGCCAAACAATAATAACGTAGATATACTAAATAAACGTATTAAATAGTAAATACTTAACTAAGATTAAGGTATTAAATACGTTCTTTTAGATTAATTATCCTTAAAACTTATCTACTTTATAGATAGCTCCTTTATAAATAATATAGACTTTACCTCCTAGCTTAGCTCGGTCTTAGTACTTATAGACTATTATAATAAGACTAATATTTTATACTAGAGTTCGATAAAGTACAAGCGCGTTACCCGGAGCGTCCTAGCCTTAGAGCTATACACTATTAGCTAGGGCTATAATATAGCTATCTACGTTAAAACTACTCTTTCTCGAATCCTTAATAAGTAAATACTACTCGAACTTTATATAAATTCAAAGTTAATTTACAACTACCTTATTAAACTTAGTATAATAAAGGAGAAGAGGCTAATAATTAACGTAATATATTTAAGGAATACCTTTAAGAATAAGGATATCGACTATTTAACGTAGATCGAGGGTAAGACTAATCCCGCTAATTCTATAACGAAGTTAAAGGCGAATAGTACCTTAAAGGATTTAATTAATACAAACCTATATAAGATTAAGGCGAACGCTTAAGTTAAACAAGGCTAATAGAGGAGGTGTACTTTTTCTTTATATATATATAACTATCTCTTTTATCCCTTCTTTTAAAGTATTACGAGTATTAGGATATATTCTACCCCTTTTATTTATATTACCTAATTAGACCCACTTGTTCGAGTACTACAAGTACTCGAACAACACTACTCTATAGTAATTAAGATATTATAAACTGAATATATTATACCTTTCTTTTAACCCTTAGATATCCCAGATATCTCTATACTAACATTTAGATAGCTAGGTTTTTTTTAAAAAAAAGTTAAGAGTTATATTAAGGAAAAGAATTAGTTATATTATATATTTTAGTTCTTTAGTAGATTTAGCGTTTTAATATAAAGGAGAGTAAAAAAGGAGTAAAGAAAAGGCTAGGATTTATAGGATAGAAAAGTATTTTATAGTTTAGCGTTGTTATAATTACCGGTATAATTATAAATAGGGGCTATAGCTATTACTTAAGTTACTAGGTTATTACTAGAGTTAAGCTTAATCTTGTTTAAATGGCAGGGAATTCTTCACTTATTATATTAAGTGTCGCGGGTGTGAAAGAACTGTCTACGTGGGGGGCGGAAGACGAGAGGCGCTTGTAGTATGTATGTAAGGCTTGTGATATTTCTACACTGTTGTGGTAAATGCTATAGTGGGGTAGAGCGTGTGGGGAGGTGTGATTAAGGATTTACGAAGGATATATTTTGCTTGATGTACAGTAGAGAGTGCTGAAAGAAGGTATAGAGAGTCAGTTGAGAGAGTGTTGATCGTGGGTTGCGAAGGTCAAGTCGTGTAGCAAGTGGTTGGGTATACTCGTATGTGTAATCACCCAGGCCATGGTGTGATTTGGAAGTATGGAACATAACCCTTTTTGAATTGGCGAGAAATTGTCTAAAGAGAGAAGAAAGGGTGATAGGCACACGAACTATTTTCGGGGAAGACGTAACGCTAAGTTATATAGATGCGTCCTATTATAAAATGAAAGTATCATGGAGAGAGAAGCGGAAGTAGAAAATGTAGTAAGAATAGATAGGCAATAAACAATAGTTAGTGTAATAAGTACTTAACTAGCCTTCAAAAAAGATTAAAGTAAGTAATATATAGAACTAAGAGAATTTACTTTACTTCTACCTAACCTTATCCCTCGCTCGCTCTCTCTTTTTGATTAAAAGACTGAGATGTAAAACCTACACAATAGCAAACTTGCGTGGCGGTAAGGATGCAACGGTAAGAATGGTAAAGAAACGATAGTAAAGGGCACTAAAGGTATAGACAAGGGTAGCGAGTATGCACGTAAAGTACTAAGCTCTGAATTCAAGTTAGGTCGTGATATGAGGTACAGGAATGGTAGTAGCATCAGGTGTAGTAGATAGATGTCTTTCGTAATTGTGAGGTTTTGATTGCCTTGTTATTGATTCAAGTATACCAACGGGATGGCGTGTTTGTCGAAGGCTAAGTACCAAGACGTTTTTCGAAGATTTCAGGTAAGCTATATTACATGTATAATACGGTGAGAGATTAAAGCAATGTCCAGACTTGCAAGCTACACATCAGGCACTAATGTTATGTGGGAGTTCTTCGTTCAAGGTCTTCATTTGGTCGACCTTTTTACTGCACTTGACAATTGCGATAAAGTGATTATGGTTCCAAATGTGATCCTCAATCGGACTTTGATGATAAGCAACGTTGGGAATATCCCTTCGTCATACTTGAGAACTTCTCGAGTGCGAGATATACTTGGCATTGTGGAAAGGCTTCGTTCCCACTGTTTCAATTGGATTAAGCAGGCTCAAAGTGAGATGTGTAATGGTGATGCTCTTGACCTCCTGGTTTTCTCCTCATGATCAGATAAGTGGTGACCGAAATTTGTGAGGCTGCTTGTTCCTCCGGGAGTTTGGAAGACTGGGTGAACTGGTTTTGATGAGGAAAATTTGCAGCAATCATCGCTGCTAATGATTGGGTTGCTGAGCGGATCTCTAGTGGTTCCAGGAGCGAAGGTGGGATTTGTAAAATATTTGAAGCCAAAGGGGATGACGAGAATGTAGTTGAAGCGGGGTTTTCTTTCTTTATTATTGTCGTTGCTATTGGATCTTAGGGTGTGGTCTGGTACGGTCTCCAATTCTCGCGCGATCAGTTTGGACATGTGTGGATTAGATTGGGTAGAGATGGGCAGGAAAGACTTCTCAGTTGCTACATCTACTCATATAGAAGGGCATAGATAATTCTACCAAGAGATTTCCATTTCGGTCCTGGCCCGTTGCAGCTTTTTCTAAATCTAGCGAGGCAAGCCAGAAGAACCTCGAATTTTATGAAATCTCACATGAGCTTGCTTATACTAGGAAAGGAAAAACAGTTTAAGAGACTGTTGTTATCCCTATCAGATGGGGAAGGCGAAGTAAAGAAGTTTCAAAAGAGGAATGAAGATAGGTCAGAAGAAAGATAGATGTGTATGAATGGAAAAGAGCTCTCAGGCTATATACTTTGGGTGTCTATGGAGAGTCATCTTTCTAATTGGAGGTGACGCGTTGATCTAGAACACAGAGATCTCGCTTATGAACGAAGCATGTTGAAGCAATGAAGTATGGAAAACGAAAACTATCTTGGCTACCTTACAAATACCATCTGGACTACATACATGCATTGTCGCTTTCATATTCCAACTCCTCTGCGCAGGCCTGGTCATTCATATCTCGTATCTCCTTTACAGCGAGCTGCTATCATCTTCAAACAACCAATTCAATATGAGATCCAATGGCACAAAGGAGATGGGAGACTTCCAGTGCTGTTTCCAATATTCCATACTTCCCACTGTACACTGCTATTTGTGCTGCTTGTGCTGCTGTTAAAAGAGTGTCTGGGTATAACGTATTTGGGCTCCCGGTATCGAGAGATGCTGAAGAGTCAAAGAGTATTTTTGAAGTTCGATTCTTTGGTTAAGCAGGAAAAATCTCTCTTGTCTCAAGTCTCAGAAGACCGACTCTTGTGGTCGCCAAGCACCTATTCAAACCGCACTACTTATTCATACTAGTAATGACAAGTGCAAGCGAACACCCCCTTAGTATTTTACTGGTAGGGCGCCAGGCGAAAACTGTCTTGAGTTCTAAAAATACCCAAACTATTATCGCCTTTTGGCCATGGACGCGTGGCTTCAATAGGCACCAGAGTTCTCTCAGTTCCTTTTGTAGTGGTAGGAAGTGGTATTCTCAGTGTGACCTAGCCATATCGTTCTGCGAATGTAATACAAAAGAGAAAACGAAAGAATTAATATCCACTTCAATTCCATATATCAGCATCAACCTGATGGTGATGAGTTTTGGCCGCTTTTCTGAATGGGATGGTGTTGAGGCTGTGCTCATGAATGTTCTGGCCACGCATGCTGTGCCACAGACTGCGTGCGGGTTTTGAGGACCCCTGTAAAACCAGTGTGATTCAAATCGCGAACACAAGTTCAGAGCTGCCAACTATTCAATCCATCAACAGAACTCTCAGAACCCGCAAACACCGCGCATCCCCAAATTCCATCTCTGCCAATCCAAAACCATACTTGTCCCTTCGAAAACCTCCATAAAATCCATCATGGACTTCTCTGACGCCTTGTGAGTCCTGCCCAGCTCCTCCGAGAGCTATGCGAAAAGGAGCTCTCTCTCCCTGCGCCTTCTGCCATTGTCTCCCCCGCTACATTTCGACCACCTGCTAATTGTTATGGATCCATAGCCGTATTGTGAACTTGGCTGTCGGTGGGTTGTTGACCTTCAGCGGGTTCTGGAACCTGTTTCCATTCGCATTGTAGGTTTTTTGCGAAATTTGGTTTGGGAGCTTGAAACTGATCTTGGTGAAGCTCGCACTTGATGGTTGGCATATACGTGGTGCTCTTTGGTCTTTGTAAGTCTGGGGAGTCTGTTGGATCTTTAAGCTCACTGCTAACTTTGCCTCCAACAGCTATCATCCTTCTGGGTTAGTTCTCGAATTTGGAGCTACGACGCTCGCGAATCAAATTCATATACTGATGTTATCTGCAGAATTCCAAATCCCACCTCAGCTATCGAGATATGCGTCTTTCCTTTTCTCTTTCATCGGACGAGGACTCTGTGCGTTCAACCGATCCCATACTTCTCCACAGTCCGCTAACATATGTCCAAAGTCTACATCTTCACTGGATCTATTGTACTTGGTAATGGCATAGTAAGCAACTTCACCGGAGGTTCTATCGCATTGGTCGGTCTTGCATACTGCGTTCTCGAATTTATCCCATCCATCGAGCCACCACAAAACATGAGGTACGAAAATGTCCCTGGTTTCCTCATTCCCAATGAAAAAGGCTGACAATTTTCTTCTACACAGAGAGGCAGACGGAGGATGGGGCGCCGAACAAGTGTAAATCCACAGTACGATATTGATACCCCTCGAAAACCACCCAACGAGGGCTCTTACGACCGAACAACCTCCAAACACAAATTCTCCAAACTCACAACGGAGAATCTCTAATTCGATGAATACCCATGCTTTTACTCTTGAAATAATGGCCTGTTTTCGAAATCACGTACTATACAATAAGGATAAGGCGCTGGGTGGATGGGCGGGCACCGAGGGACGTTGGTGCTCACTTAATGATACGATAGATGGATGGGCTAAATCAGGATTTTCCCTTTTCTATGCTTGTTTGTACAATACAGTAGTTCCAATGACAACAATATATTTTTATGGTACCGATGGTTCTTATGGGTTGGTCTTGTCTTGCCGCGTAGCTGATGAGTGCTGGCTTTCTCGCAAAGCTGTAAAAATGGGTCCAGCAGAAGAGACAGTTGGTACCTACGTGATTTGATTGATACATTCTATGATTCTCGGGCAAATTATGTAGCACACGAAATTTGGCATGGTGTAACGGAAAGACTTTGACTCGATTGCATCCCCTATCGTTTTTCCGCACTGTTACTATTACCTGTACCTCCACTAATATAAAGCTATTCGTTGAACACAGATGGAAATTGAGTTTGAAGGTGATATTTATAGAAGCCGCCCTATATATATCCCTGTCATCATTGACAATTCACAAGACGATTTCCCATGCCATGTTTCTTGGTTGAGCTGCAGCTTGCCAACCCAATACAGTATAATGAGCAATTCTTGGGGTTCGGGTTCGAAATCTACTTCCTCTTTGAATCGTCTTCTGATGGAGCATATACCGATTAGCGGTTATTGTAAAGATGGTGTGATTGAGTTGAGTCAACATAGTGGTGATTGACGACTGGTGGGTTATTTGCATGGCTGTGAGGGATTGGGGGGTAGATGAGGGATTGGGTGGAGGTTTCTGTCTACGCTGTGGAAGAAGCATGGAAATTGTAGCTCGTTGTCGGATGCTTGCAGTGACAGACTAATTAACTCTTTTTCTTGAGTGAGTTACTTGGGCGATTGAAAACTCGGTGGAGTTACCGCTATGAGGGGTCAGAGGAGTTGAACGCCCTACCATGTGGTGATGGGTTCCAAGAAAAGATGGGATTTCAAGAGACTTGAGATATGTTGACGTCGATAGTTTATAATAAGCGGTTTACGGGAAATAAATAGGAATGGTTATTCAAAAGCTGGATATTGATTTCCTGCTTTGAGATTAGGGGGGTTAATAACACTTTCGAGAGTAGGTTTAACTTAGAGTGCGGTGTTTTTCCATGGCTTTTTAGGTATTAGTTTAAATAAGGAGGGATATAGTAAGATTTGGATTTCTTGATTTAGCTAGGACTCTGGAGATTTTTTACTTAGACTAGCTTTTGACTAGAGGTTTTCTAGTAGAAAAGAAATGGTAGAAGAGATAGATTTTATCGCTATTAGCGTAAGTTATTATAAAATGTTAAAATATACTTGATATTTTAGGTAATAGATTTTATTTTTCTGGAATTTTCGGTTAATTATTTTAGTTACTTTATATAAATAGTATAATAATTACGTTTTTCATTAGACTATAATAAATAGACTTGTCGTTTATTAAATTATTCTATGAATCTATTTAGAGCTTAGATTTGAGTAGTAGAAATAGCTATAATCTTAGTAGAATTAGACGAGCAAAGGGTAAGAAGAAAAGGAAGAAGTCTAGATAGAACGTTTATTAGTATAATTAAAAATATAATGTGATTAAGAGTAAGTTATAGGTTCTACGCTCTTAGCAAATTATAGGTATCAGCTTACGGGTTTTAGCTCTGAAGATTCTCGTATATAGTTTTCTTAGTCGGGTTGTTCAAACGCAAATACGTAGTACTATGGTGTCGCGTAGGGATTCCCGCTTTAATCAATGAGGGGTTTAAAATGGATATAAATGCTAACGATTCCTGCACAGAGAACGAGAAGTTTGGAGAAATCATCGTAGATCACCTTATTGACAAACGTATCTTAAGTAATCATTTTCAGATCCATATAAAAGGTTTTGCGGATTTTGCCTAGAGTAAATAATGACGGAGTCAAAATGTGGGTCGAGTATAGGAGTTGTATTATAGGATCTGAAGTATCTATAGTATATGTGGATATGTGGATACTAGGGTGATCTAAAATCATATGTGAGAATCCTAGTATTCACTCCTAGCGTTGTTCGAGATCCTGAGTATAAAGAGTTGGGCTTTCAGATACGATACTACAATTCTAACTCTAGCACTCACACGCTTTTATGGATGTCCTCACGGGACCGGACCATGTTATACCTGCGCGGAATTAGCGGGTCCCTTTTGTACCTCGCTCTATTTTCAGACGAATCCTGCCCTCCCAAAAGTTCTAGCAAGCTCGCTACTTCGGTACTATGTATCTCATCTAAAGTTATTCATACAGCTAAGAAGCTAGTGGCCTATATCTAAACACATCAACGCTCAAACCTTGTATCTTTCTAATAGCTCGAGCCGAGGTGGCAATTCAATGTTTTGCTTCTAATATTACGCCATGCTTTATAAATCAGTTGTCCCATTCCGTATGCAAACAGGCTACATCTATCTGTGTAACTAATCTCTTGGTATAGATATTCCCATACAGGACCAGCAGAAAATAATACATCAGAGTTCAAGGCAGAAACGATCATGGTCAGGTTTATGATTTTGTTGTGAAGTTCTACCTTACCAAAATTTGAAGTCCGTTGAGTGGAGCATGCCAGAACAGATAATACACCTAAAGGAATGACTTGGCCGAAGATTTGCATTGAGTGTCTGAAGATATCAGGCCATATTTTCGCATAAGCTTGCCGCACGCTGCGGACACGTGAACTGGGTCTCATTGGAATGTTCCAAGTATTTGTGATTCAGAGACAAATTCACGTGGAATGGAATTTTCTTCAGAGACAGTTCCAGACCCCTCTTCACTCCCCCAGGAAAGTGTGTACTGGATGTAAGGATATTCGTGGGGGCAAGTTTCATAAGGATATAAACGAGATTATCCTTATATCCGGATTTATCTGTATGTAGAATCGAGTCACTTCACTGACTCGGCCTCCAGATGGAATGGCGACTTGGTGTACCCATTGCCATTTTACATTTGACATTTCACATATGCTAGTCTATATCTTAAAGTTCTGGACTTCACGGCGTTCCTTAATCGACCACCGTAAAATTGACCTCTCTTTCGCTCCTCCTGTCTGATCCTAGTCTCGGATACTCAGAGCCATATGCTTTTTGTGGCCCCGTGACCTGACCCAAACTCATTCACGAATAGCCCTAACCTCAAATCTAACGAAGCCCGCCCTTGATGGTCGCCAAGCGCCCTTGAAGAAAGGACAGGCTTTGCTATAAAGGCACGCCTACACACATTGTGCTATCGTAGCTTGAATGGGGACTCCAAACTCAAATAAAATATAATGCAAAGGGTTACTTAAGTAGATGGGATAAAAGAAAGGTCCGGTTGTCAATATCCGCACCTGATATCTGGAGGCAGGCCAAGCCCTTTGGTATGTATGGATCTGTTACTCCTCAGTTGTAGAGATTTACGTCGGTTAGCGGTAAAAATTGAATCAACCGCCACAAACATTCATGATGACTCGGAACCTTTTCGAACATGTCGGATAATGTTCAAATCGAGTTTAATCAGTAGTCATATTAGATCAACAGTTCCCGTACGTGTACTCAAATCACACCTCAGATACATTATCAAGTCCAGTCTTCCAAGAATTCACCTATTCAAAACCCGCAGCAAAAGCATCTTGTTATGATATCCCTCAGTTCTTAGTGACAAAGTTGGTTCATTTTGACATAGGAATTTTATTGCTAGCCAGCTCAATCTAATATATTGGATGTTTGTTTCAAATGATGGACTGGGCTAGAATGACAAAGCAAGTATCACTTTCATCCACTGTATGAATCATATGGTTCGACTTTTCGAGATGGGCCCACTTCTCATACATTTTGTAGCAGTAGCGCATCGACCTACTACTACACGCTCTAATTCAAGGACATCGTGGAGCCCCTCATTGAAGCGCTAAAGCCATTTCTAGCTACAGATAAACCTGGATATAAGGATATTCGTGGGGGCAAGATTCGTAAGGATATAACCGAGGTTATCCTTATAGCCAGTATCCTTATAGCCAGGTTTATCTGTACTGGCAGATTAGGAGGATTAGGGTTAGTAAAACATTTTTTTCAAGTCCACTGCGTTGTGGCTGTGTGTGGCGCGTTTCATGACAAGTAGCCAAATATCGATCCCGATTCATTCCAACTGACCTAAAGTTTGGCAGCCATGGCTGATTAAGCCCAGCAGACTTCTATTCGGTCCAAGAATGCTGATGATTTTGTTATACCAAGTAAAGTTTACGCGAAATGTCTCAAACCGGCTTCTTCTCCATCCCAATCGACTTTTTTGCCACAAAACGCGTTTTCACATTGAACCTAAAAGCAGCGTAGTAGAATTTGTAAGTGAAAAGGTACTGTTCGATTAATAGATCAAGGAAAGTAAAACAATAGTTGATCAGAGTATGTTGAATTTCTTGTGAAGTGAGATGAACGTGGTATAGATGCCGCTTTCCGTTTTACTTTAAGAGTGGCGGTGAAAGTTATACACCACTCTACTAGGTCATATAGCCACAATGAGTAGTTCTTCCGTTCTCTTTCTGATTAGAATCATTGAACAGTATATTAGTATAGAACAATAATAAACATTAACCAAAAACTGCTAGGATTAAGGGAATGGTCCTGAAAGACTTGGATAGTTGTTGATTACTAAATTTAACCACCCGCCGTTTTTTTCCTACAAGGAATTGCGGGAGGATCCGAAGTCTGCGCATTCCTCACGCATTTTTGGACCTTTAGTATTTAAATAGCACTGCTAATCCACATCTTTTTGCTCGGGTTCACCACTTTCTCTACTTTTTTTCTCCTTTTGGATTTCTGCCATAATGCAGCCCACTCTCTTTTATGCGGCGGCCCTTTTGAGCTCATCTTATCTCGCCAGTGCCTCCCCAAAAGAAGCAACTGTTTACGCGTTTGCGTCAGAAGCATGCATTACTGATACCTTTACACCCTTTCCCCAAAATGTCGACTCTGCAGCCTTGGTAGCAAAACACGGCTATTCCGATAATGCTATGACCCTCGAAAGATGTGCGGATTTCTGCATACAATACACCGTTATGGGCGTGAAGAATGGTAGGGAAGTAAGGAAAATCCACTTCAACCAGGAGGATGTCATTACTGATTGTCTTCAAGTGTCATTGTGGTAATTCGATCAGAGCGGGCACGATATCAACGCTAGCCAATTGCGGTGTCCCTTGCACCGGGAATTCGGGTCAACTGTGTGGTGGTAACAGATTCATGAATACCTACCAACTTGCTGGATTTGCTGGGCCTGCAGGTAATTTCAACGTTTGAACTTTCGGTTGGTTATAGCTAATGATCAAACAGGGCCGAAAGGAATTGGTACGTGGAGTTTTACACTAGAGTGATATTGGTTGTCAGGAAAACCAGAATAGTAGAAAAGATACCTTGTCGTATTATTTCTTCATATATTCCTCCGGTCGGTGTTGTTGACGGATAGAGGACCCGTCAATGATTCTAGATCTTTCCAAACAACTGAACTTCTCCTGAGTTATTTGACACAAGTCAAGCAATAATTCCCCTCTTCTCAGCCAGTTTTTGACTGTTCATTCTAGATGGCGCGCCAGGACAGCAAGGTATACAGGGTATACAAGGTATACAGGGCTTAAGGGGCTCACAGGGTCTTGCGGGTTTCGATGGGCTTGATGGACTCGATGGAGCAGTCGGTGAGTGTGTCTTGTTCCGTCAACAGAAAAGTCTTGCTAACATGTTTTAGGGCCTTCTGGACCATCTGTAGGTGCTTCCGCGTTGTTTCCAAAGATCGAAAGTACATTCATATTATACGGAATTGTGTTCGATATAACGAAGATAAATTCACTTTGTGGGGCGGTTGCATACTCTTTGGGTCACATCCCATAGGAACAGTTAAGCGAGAAGTCCTTGCGTCATCCACTACTACTGAATGCATCCGCCCCACGAATGTACTGGCTGAGTGCGAACACTTTTGAAAACCGTTTTTTAAAACTCCCTTTTTCAGGCTCTCAATGCAATCCGCTTTTCAAAAATCAAACGCCCAGAAGGCTTCGGTTGATTGGTTTGATCTGCCGAAAGGTCTGGTATGCTCGGTTGTTAGAATCATTAAATGACCTGAAAAACCACGACAATCAAGTTGATTGACCAAATTCTTTAGCACAATTACCCCTTTTAATCCTTGCTTGTTCTGCGCAATTAACACAATCGAAAAACGAACGGACTCGCAAAAAGGTAGATTCATTCTAGAAGTATGCTAACGTTCAGTTGTTAGGGACCAATTGTAGGTAGCATTCGTGATATGGATCAAACTAGACCAACTAATCTTTTCAACAGGGTCCCACAGGTACTGCAGGTAGGATATGCACACCCATTTGGTTAGAGATTATTTGCTAACTATTTATCAGGCCCCTCGGTGAGTATCTACCTTCTATATGAGAACTTCGGGAACGCGCTAAAGGTTTAAGGGACCATCTGGCGCCAAAGGAGATCAAGGAGATCAAGGAATTGCTGGTCCTACTGGAAGTGTTGGTCCTCTCGGTCCATCGGTCAGTTTCCCCCCCAATCCGCTTGAAATTTCCCTTCGCTTGCGACGTAATTTCATTGGAATTTCACTAAATATTATTATTATAGGGACCATCTGGCGCCAAAGGAGATCAAGGAGATCAAGGAATTGCTGGCCCTACTGGAAGTGTTGGTCCTATCGGTCCTTCGGTGAGTTTCCCCTCCCTATCCGCTTGAATTCTCGCTTCACTTGCGACGGTATTCCATTAGGATCTCGCTAAATATTAAAATAGGGACCCTCCGGAGCATCTGGACTTGAGGGTATTCAAGGAATTGCAGGTCCTACTGGAAGTGTTGGTCCTATCGGTCCATCGGTGAGTTTCCCCTCCCTATCCGCTTGAAATCTAGCTTCACTTGCTACGTAATTCCATTGGGATCTCGCTAAATATTAAAATAGGGACCCTCCGGAGCATCTGGACTTGAGGGTATTCAAGGAATTGCAGGTCCTACTGGAAGTGTTGGCCCTAGCGGTCCATCCGTGAGTTTCCCCCGTCTGATTTGTATAGAATCTCGCTTAATCTCTCTACCCAATTTCTTAAGGATCTTGCTAACTATAATTCAAGGGACCGTCTGGTGCTAAGGGAGACCAAGGAGATGTAGGCCCAACTGGAAGTGTTGGCCCTATCGGTCCAACCGTGAGTTCCCCCCGTCTGATTTGTGTAGAATCTCGCTTAATCTCTCTACCCAATTTCTTGAGGATCTTACTAACTATAATTCAAGGGATCGTCTGGAGCT
>LT855415.1:1803240-1828877 GCA_900184765.1 Hymenoscyphus fraxineus | reverse complement strand
ACCTAATCTGCAGAAATTTTGTTTAGGCTCTCGCTTAACCCACCTACCTAATTTCTTTCAATCTCGCTAACTAATAAAGGGAATACCTGGGGTATCCGGAGCCAAGGGAGATCAAGGAGACATAGGTCCAACTGGAAGTGTTGGCCCATCTGGTAAGTTAATTTATCCTCTTATCCCTTCCAGATACGAGAGTTACAAAAAAACGTGGCCGCAAAGTGGAGTGAAATATTCACTTTGACAACATTTCTCCGGAAAATGAAATGGTGTAGTATAGTCAACCTGGCTATGTTTCCAAGCATCTAAGCCTCAATATTACCCAGTATTGCATCCACATCCACTTATATCCACTTGAAGTGCATGTCCTTTTGTAACTCTCGCATTTGGAAGGGATATTTGAATACTTGAGATATTTCTAACTTTAATTGATAGGACCTACTGGAGCTCAGGGTGTCCAAGGAGATCCAGGGCCAACTGGCAGCGTGGGCCCGTCTGGTGAGTATATTTATATCTTTATATTTGAAGATATTTGAAATCTCTCTAACCTTAACAGGGCCATCCGGACCTCAGGGTATTGAAGGCAGTGTAGGTCCAACCGGAAGCGTGGGCCCGTCTGGTGAGTATATTTATACCTTTATATTTGAAGATACCAAGTATTTGAAATCTTTTCAATATTCGAATATTTGGATATTTGAAATCTCTCTAACCTTAACAGGGCCATCCGGACCTCAGGGTATTGAAGGCAGTGTGGGTCCAACCGGAAGCGTTGGCCCGTCTGGTGAGTATATTCATACCTTTTATATTTGAAAACTTCTCTAACCTTCACTTAATAGGGCCTTCCGGACCCCAGGGTATTGAAGGCAGTGTAGGTCCAACTGGAACCGCTGGCCCGTCTGGCCCATCTGGTGAGTATATTTATACCCTTTTATATTTGAAAACTTCTCTGACCTTCACTTAATAGGGCCTTCCGGACCCCAGGGTATTGAAGGCAGTGTGGGTCCAACCGGAAGCGTTGGCCCGTCTGGTGAGTATATCTATACCTTTTATATTTAAAAACTTCTCTGACCTTCACTTAATAGGGCCGTCCGGACCTCAGGGTATTGAAGGAAGTGTAGGTCCAACCGGCAGCGTGGGCCCGTCTGGCCCATCTGGTGAGTATATTTATACCCTTTTATATTTGAAAACTTCTCTAACCTTCGCTTAATAGGGCCTTCCGGACCCCAGGGTATTGAAGGCAGTGTAGGTCCAACTGGAACCGCTGGCCCGTCAGGTGAGTTGATTCTTCCCTTCCTTTTACTATCCTTTGTCCGAGGCGAATTGGTTGTGGGTTTAATCGGGTGGCTGAGGTTGGCGAGAGGGTTCAATCCCCCGAAAGATCTACAACCATTTTGCCTGAGACGAAGTTATTTATATATTTAAATCAATCTGACTTTAATTTTTAGGGCCGTCCGGACCAAAGGGAGATCAAGGAGAACCAGGGCCGACTGGAAGCATTGGCCCCACAGGTTGGTTATCTATATATGAATTAATTCCACAAAAGCTAACTCAGGTTTAGGTCCCCCTGTAAGTTTCAAATTTCTGAATGTCACTAATCTAGTCATACTCACTTTATCAAGGGACCAACAGGTGCGTTGAAGGTTATCTATACAGACTGCTTTCCACAAGACTAATTGTCTTCTAGGACCACCAGGAGAGAAAGGCGAACAAGGTGACAGGTAAGTTGCGTAGCCCTTCTCGAGTTTAGTTGTTGAATTTTCAACACATGATTTGTCCCACAGAGCTAATCAAAACTAGGGGAGCTGATGGATCAGCCTGTAAGCACCTCGACTGTTGATGTTCTTGATGAATGCTGATTTAAGCTTAGACGTCGTCACCGCACCGACCGCAACTGCGACGCCTCCCCCTGTGGTGGAACCCCAAGACGACCCAGTATGTAGCCCTAAATATCCAGTGTATTTTCTCAAATAACCTTCTATAGGGATATGGTACCCAAACCTGCAATCAACCCGGGCATGATATGGGCTTCGAAGTGACACCAGACCATCCAACCTTGATTCCATGGACTTTCGCCACACCCGAAGATGGTGTCCAGTACAACTTCTCAGTGCCAAGTGTGACGGACGGCTCTGACTCGACTCCATTTTCCGGGTCACAAACTGCTCGTATCAGATTCACGGGGGCAGGCACACTTGCCGATTTTCACCAAGATGATATCATCCTTTGTGCGGATTCTGACTATACATTTACCGCGGTAAGTAGCAAATTGCTAGAAACGTCAACAGAGCTGATTTGTATCAAGAGAATCAAAAGGGGATCGACATTTGCAAAATCGGATTGCCACATTGATTGGACCATTGGCGGTGGTCCCACCGATGACACTCCCCTATCCCTAGGTAGAACAACGCTTGACGCTACACAAGGTACCTGGCAAACCCATACTGGCTCCGTTGCAAATCCTGGAGGCATAGCGAGATCTTGGACTCTGAATGCGATATTTTCTTGCGACACTCAGACAGGAACACCCTTCGGATCTCTATACTTTGACGATTTCTCTATCATCAAATCACTTTCTACATTAACAAGTCCACCAACCACCTTACAGACATCTACGTCCTCGAGCTCTTCGTAAGTGTATTTGACTTATTTGGATGTTAGCTTTTTCAAATACTTAGATAGCTAACTACCATGGAACAGATCGTCGTCTTCCTCGACAACCTCGTAAGGATATCTGACTTATTTAGGCAATACACAAGCTAACTACTAGGTAACAGAGCGCCGCCCGCTGCTTATTCCCGTACCCCTAGTACATGTCCAGTTCCCGTTGCCGGTCAAGTCTGCAATCGTCCAGGGTTTAGATCTGGAACTCAACCTAATGCTTACTTTGCCGAGAACCGCACTCCCGAAGTTTGCCACGCGTTGTGTTTACAGGATTCAACCTGCCAAGTTTTCCAAGTCAATGTCACCACAGGTGAATGCCTCCTTTATAATGGCTTTGGGGCAGGAGATATCGACGTAAACCAAAGTCCAAACGCCTTATATGCCTTCTACGACCCAGGATGTGCCAATTTCCCTCCCGTAAGTCACACCCTCTTATCCCAGTTGAATTAACTGACAGAAAATACAGGCCGCATGTACAGGTGGTAGACGAAAGATTAGACGAGATATATTCAATCTCGACAATTAAGTTCACGTATGCGAAAAATAGCGTATCGAGCGGCCAATATGCATCTTGGATGTCGATTTTTGCGAGAATATCTGGGGTGCTTTCATCAAGTTGTTTCTACGGTCTTGATTTCTTTTGTTTTTGCTGGAGGGTAGCGCTATATTTTCACTGTTTAGCCGAGTAGATCACGTGGGTCGCTGCTTTACCATGTTCAAGTACTTTGAGATACTTGAGCACTTCCACTCCTTTGGTTAGAATTACATCTTAATTATCATACTTCATTTCGCTCCCATTATTCTCACTCTCTTGGCTTTGATTGGGACAGTATAGCTATACTCATTTGCACTTATAAGCGAAACTTTATTTCCATGTTTACCGAAATCCTTAACGCGGGATAATATCAGCGACTTAAAAAGGGTTGGGATCTGGATATAAATCATGTTATAATAAACGTCTCCCTACTTCTACATACATACCTCGAAAGCCCCTTCCTCACCTCCCCCCAAAAAAGATAACCATCACACAAGAATCTGTACTATACTATCCTACTTAAGAAACGTCCCAACCCCTTCTCCAGACTCCACCTTGTAAAAAAGAAAAAGTCGTAGCGAATCTATTATCTTATCTTATCCCAACTTACCTGACAACCATTCCATTCCATACTATTCTAGTATCTATCACCTATTTCAAGAAATCAAAATAATACATCGATAATAAAACCAATTATCCCAAATGTCCTAAACATTTAACCCCTAATATTAATTTATACTAATACCTATAAATAAAGTTTTACTACTACTACTAGTACTAGCACTTTTTTTATTTACTATACTAGGAGTCTAGGAGTTTAGGAGTTTACTTTAAGTTAAGCTTTCTAAAAGTAATAATTATAATTAGATTAGCGTTTAGTATTTAGAATTCTATTCTATTCTAGGACCCACTTATAGAATATTCCGTTCTAAATAGTATCAGTATTAGAATATACCATTCTAAAGGGTAGAATATTTAGAATTCTAATTAAAATACTTACGTGACCTGTAAAAAAGTAGTTCCGGTCTAAGCGACTAATAGAAGGTCTAACCATAGTCTTATTATAGTTTTATCTATACTATCTTATATAGATTGTCTTTTGTCTAAGCGAGACAGGGGTTGTAAACACTATAACAATAATCTTACGATGTCGCCCTTATATATCTCACCAAAAGAGCCTTAAATACCCGCATTTTACGCCTCCTACGGTACACGTACTCCTATAGATTCACCTTAGTTATATACAGGAGACGACGATAGTAAATTAGGCGTAGGTAAAAATTATAATTTCATTACTTACTTTATAATAAATAGTAATATATATATATATATATATCCTATGGAATTCCAAATTCCAACGCCTTATCCTTTAGAATATTCCGTTCTAAATTAGAGAGCTTTGGAATATATATTCCACCGTAGAATAGAATCTTGGAATCCTTGGAACTGTATTCCAAGTACTAAACGCTGGATTAGACTACGAGTAGTAAGTCTTTCGTTTTTATAGTCTTAAATCTTAAAAGGAATAAATAGGAATAGGAAGTGGAAGGGATAACAATATACTCAAGTCCCTAAACTTTCATATCATATCATATTATATTATACCACATTACAACAAACCACCCCACTAAATCAGACAGAGGATTTATACATACATCTTACCTTACCTAGAAATCCAACTTCCCAACTTCCGACCCAAACTCCAAACCCCAAACCTCAATATCACCTCCACATCCACCTCCACCTCCACATCCACATCCAACCCCACAACAAGCAACCATCCAAACACACCCCTCCTTCAGAAAATACCCATCACCCACCGGAACTCATTCAACTACGCATAAATCCATCAACAATTCAATACTTATCTAAAACAAGCCTTTTTAATACCTCCCCTACAGTACCGGTAAGATCTTACTCTTACTCTAGGCTTTATGGAGGGAGGATATAAGTAGTAGAGTAAGGGATCTACCTACTTTTACTGTACCTATAGCTTAACACCTACCCATCCAACCATCCACCCAATTATCAATTCCCCCGATCCGAGGCCTCTATCATTCCACCATCAACTTCCAACAGAACGTAAAAAGCTCGACAACAGCAAAAACCTCTACAGCAAATCCCCTCCCCTCCCCTCCCCACCCAAACCACTTTCCCAAAAACAACCACACCACACTCCACACTCCACCCACCTAAACACAACCCCACCATCCTACCCCTCCAATCCAACAACAAGCCCGCATCAACGGGAGGTCAAACTGTTTAGGTAATCGCATTAGGGAGGGATCTTGAAGTGTAAGAGGAGATTCATATTCCTTATCTTCTATTCATCTTATCTATTCATGGCGCTGTAAGATATTTGTTGATGGTAATATATATATATATATATACGAGGGATGCCTGGTATGCCAGTTTGAAGTACTAAAGAGAATTGTATTGAATGAGTGACTCCAGAAAGTCTGAGTAGGGAACTACCTAATAGAAGTACAAAACCTACTCCTTTGTTCTACCTGTTTCATGGTGGAGTGGTGGAAAGACCATGTCAGCATATTAGCTGACAACAATATTAGATATCAATAAGGAGAGAGAGAGAGGCTAGGCAGGTAAAACGGTCTTGTGTTTACTGTATAGATAGCTAGTAAATCCTGATTCTTGGTTTTGAACTTTTGGTTTTTTTTGTCTTTTGGTTAATGGAGTTTTGAGAAGGATTGTTGGGGCGTTATTAGAAAGAAAGAAGTTGCTTGAAATCCAGAGATGGGATTCTCCTCAAGGGGAATGGGGGGGAGGGTAAGGTGATTGTTGGGGGTAGATGAGGAGGTGGAAAGGAGGTTAGAGGGAGGAGGTTAGAGGGGAGAGGGGAAAGGGAGGAAGAGAAGAACGAAAGGAAGCTTAGAAGCGTGAGAAATATCTTCACAAGCCCACAACACATCAGCCTTAAAATCGAATACAAAAGTCGTAAAACATCCTCAATTGCTTTCTCCTAACTAGGTACTAAGCAGGCAAGCCCACATATCAACCACACCCCATCTCCCTTCATCCCTCAACAAATCAAGATATCCATCGTACACCCCATTTCTTCTATCCGTCCCCAAGAATATCATCGTTGCATGTGAAAAGTAATTTACTCAGCAGCAATCTTCTCCACAGCAGCCCTCAAAACCTGCGGGTTCGCACCAACAACCTCACCAACCTTCTCACCATCCTTGAAGATGAGGAAGGTAGGCATGGCGCGGACACCGAGTTCCTGAGCGACATCTGGAACCTCGTCGACGTCGATCTTGACGAAGTGTATGGAGGGGAATTCATCGGAGTACCTGCGGAGAAACAGATGTGTGAGTAATATAATTTGATGAGGGGTGATGAGGTTGATGGGATGGGAATACATACTTGGCGACGGTAGGAGCAATGACCTTGCAAGGACCGCACCATGTTGCGAAGCAATCGAGAATCACAATCTTCTTCTCCTTGAGACAGGCCTTCCATTCCTCTGCACTATTCTGATATCAGCATCGCAACTCTTCAACTCCCACTTTTCACGACCACCATATCTGCCACATCTACCCTCATCATCAAGCAAAAAGGAAAAAGAAAAGAAAAACATACGTGCTGATATTGTGAACACCCATCTTTACAATCGTCCCACTAAAAGCTCTTCGTGTATATGTGTTCTGGAATTGATACTGCGGAAGGAAGTTTTTCGCTCGGCTTTGGCTTTGACTTTGAAAAAGTAATCTGGTACTCGTCCGTCTAGAAATCTCGCTAGTAAGCTTCGCAGATCGAGTCAAGAATAACATTCGCATGAACAAGCAGCGGGATGACGACGTATTTGTAGGAAAGAGGAAGGCAAGGCTGAAGAGGGGGCCGATGGAAAGGGTAGGTGGTGGTGGTGTTTGATTTCTAAACCGCCGCTGGAGCCCTGCAGTAGCAGTGCCTGCAAGCGCGATGATGCCATCGGCGCACCCGCAATATGCTGAGTAATCGAGAAATTTCACTCCTGAGGTCCAGCTGTTTCTCCGTGGAGGAAGGTATTGGGAAGGGAATACCGAGATGGAAGAGACGAGGAGATTCCATGTGATGGATAGGAATGCGTCGTTTCTTCCATGTTGGTATGAGAAAGCAGATGATTCCTCATCCTTCGCATCGTGGGGTGTTGCGCGACAGATGCTTTTCAGGGTCGCGTCGTCATCAATGTACCCCGCGATGCGATTGCTCCCACCCAGCTGGAGAGGTACTGATCAATTCACCTGCGTACCTTCCCTCTGCCATGGACCCTCATCTGCATTCCAAAAAAGAGAAGAAAGGAGAGGATTACTTACAAGTATCTGCTGATATCAGTCCCTCAGAATCGTGTTGTGTGTATTATTGTGATGAAAGTTAAGGTTCAGCTCGCTTCGGTTCCTCGGTTTATCAAGAATGGAGGGGTCCAAGTTCTGCCTTTTGACATGTCTGGTTAGAAACCACAGAAGCCACTGGAACCCCCCGCCAACCAATCTAGATCGCTCCAGCTTACCAACCACCACAGCACAGCTTCGAGGCAACATCATATCCACATAGCCAACTCCCTACTTCAGCCCTTCCAAGAAAATCCGTCCATGACCGTCGCACAACATCCGCCTTCTCTTCTCGGAATCTCTCACTCTACTCTAAATCTAAATGTAGAAATCTAGATGGCATTCTGCGTAACGGCGAAGCTGCGTCGTCATGGACCCGACACCTGACGAGTTCAGCTGAACTCGAGTACGAAGTGTATGGAAACGAAAATCAAGGTGTTACTTACTCATCCATGCAAGCAATAAAAGCACAAAAGATAAGCTCTTGAAGATATTTGAAGGGGTTGAAAGTTAATTAAAATTAATCTATGTAATCTGCTGCCGCCTTTTGAAGGTCGCCGGCTCGCTCATCCTCGCTTAAAACTCGATGCTTTTAAATCCAAAAAAGCCAATCACAATTATCAATGATTTAGAGCCAGCTCTGTCCATCTCTGTACATATAGTAGAATTGAAGCTATCTCCCTCACCCAAGATCTCAAATCCATAGCCAGCAAATAATGCTTTTGATCTGCCACTCCTACTTAACTGCTCCGTACCAATTCCATCAAAATACATTTGGAAACCCGGGGGTATAAAACAACTCCCCGCCGCAAAATAAAATCAAAAAATCTATGTACTAATTTGGGGGAATCAATGGTCGACGACGAAACAAAGGAAATTGTTATCGTGAAATGAGTGTGGGGTGAAGAGTAAAGTCCTGGTCTTCGAAGAGAGGGTTGGCATATTGGTAAGGCGTATATCGAGATTCTTGACGAGTTGATCTTACAGACGAAGCGGTTGAAAATGACAAATGTTGACAAGTGGGTCGAAGCCCGAAATAGCTGAAAAGAATGTGAGTCGAGAAAATGTGGGACGTAGCCCGAAAATTCCAAAGGAGTGTGGGTGTCAATATTGACAGAAATATAAGGAAATAATAAAGGAGTGTGGTGCTTGTCTGTATCGTCGTGTCGTCGCAAATCTCTCAATCCCCCTTTCCTCCCTACCATCCTCTGATCCAAAGATCATCCTTTATTCTTCGGAAACCTTGGGTTTCAAATTTAATACTCGAGCGCTTCCGGCACTGATACGCCTGGCGTGTCCTGAGGAACGGTATTCGACACTGGTAGCTCTTTGCACACCTGGTCCATCCTCATTAATCACCTGATCCAGTCCAAAACTCTTTCGCTTGGAGTCTGCGATCGAGTCTGTACCAGTTACTGAAGAGACGGAATCTTCATAATCGTTGAGTAACCCTTCTCGTGATTTGGCTCTTGTTTCGTGGTGTACAACGGTTGGTGTTCTTGCAACAGCCCCCCATTTGGTGTTCTCTGAAGGCACGGGACTGGCAATACTACCACCATCTTCCTCGTCGCTCGATGGCATGGGGTTTCCAGTAGATATTCTCTGAATCTTGAATTGCTCCTCTGGTCCAGGAGTCAAACGAGAAAAGTATTCATCTTCTGCAATACCCATTTCCTCGGCTGATTCGGAATATTCTTTGTACCGTTTTTGTAGACTGCTTGCGCTCTCGTGGAGATTATGATGCATCTGCATCTGTGAAGATCCTCTCTTAGAACCACTTTTTCGGCCAGAAAGCCATGAGCCTTCCGAATCAATTGATGCAAGTGATTGCGAAAGTACAGCTGCTGGCTCGGGAGATGGTGTCTTTAATGAACGATGTCCACTGGTGGGAGTGGCGCCTTGTACACGTAGGTCATCTGGTGATCTTATCAATGCAGATCGTCTCTCAGGGTAATCTCTAATAGGTGGTACAATGTCCGCTTCAGGCGATTGTACTCTTGAATCGG
Source organism: Hymenoscyphus fraxineus (assembly GCA_900184765.1). Taxonomy (NCBI): domain Eukaryota; kingdom Fungi; phylum Ascomycota; class Leotiomycetes; order Helotiales; family Helotiaceae; genus Hymenoscyphus; species Hymenoscyphus fraxineus. Next base: position 1,819,350 of record LT855415.1, on the reverse strand, counting down.
GAGGAGATATTGGGAGCTCTGGAAGGTCCTCTCGGAATTTTGACCTGGTGCGTTTAGGAACATTAGATGGTCTCGGGGAGTATGCAGATTTTGAAAATGAAACATTCTGCATCGAGTCCCGGGAGGTATTGGAGAAAGACGACGGTGCGGTTTCGCGCTTCGTCTTGGATCGTTTGAAGAACGAGGTCCATGATGATGGACCCCGAGAACGTCGGTTCAGGCTACTTTCAGAGCTTTGCCGGGAAGTGTCAGTTTTTGGTGGTGCCAAGTTTGTGGGTGGTGCTGGAGTTGTGGATGGCGTGTCAATATCCATTGACTGTGAGATATAAGAAGCATCTCGGCGGTGACTTTGCGGTGATAACGGGGGAGACATGTTAGCTTTCGCAATGATTTCCCCACGCGCGACATCGTCTTGAGGCAAGTTTTTGGTAGCCAGATTCTCGCTGCGATGAAAGTTATCCGACGAACCCTGAATACTTGAATCCTCCCGGTAAGGTTCTGAAAGACGCTTTGATCGACCGTTGTGTGAATCGGATGAAGATTTTCTCTTGGTTGAATTTGAGACAACTGCTGAATTGCCAATACCCAAACCGACCACTTCTCTTCCCATTACTCCTCGCTCCATGTTGGCTGGTGGTGGACTCCCATTTCGTACTGCAGCTGCCTCTTCTGCTTCCTGTTTTGCTTGCTTCTTTGCAAGTTTTCGTTCCATCTTTATTCTCTCGGCTATTTTCTTCTTCTCTCTCCTCTTATTATCGCGCTCCATGAGCTCTCGCAGCTCTCCAGCACTCAAATCGTCTGCAAGTTCGTCAATTCGCTTGTTGGCTTTCATCACCTCCTGGTCCAGCGTCACACGATCCGACACCCTTCTTCTCCTCGAGTCGGATCTATCGGAGCCAAATCCACTAGCTCCTGGGGCATAGCGAGGATTCTCGGAATACCTGATCGTTGGTCGGGGTGCCAGCACATCCAAAGCGGAGAGTTTGTACGATGTTTGGCGTTCCGAACCTGAAGATAGGGACGAATGCATAGATTCTGCCGAAGGGAGGGAAATATCTGAAGAGGGGTTCTGTAAATTTCGGTTCAATCCTTGACGCATTCTCTTGCTCTCTCTTTTCATCAGTCTTCCAGCCGAATTGGGCTCTGCTGCTGGTCGCGTGGGCATAAATGCCGCCATGGCCTTAATTTCTACTTCTCGATCATGTTCCTCCTTTCGTTTCTTGTGAGACTTCCTCTGTGCTAGCTCCTGTGCACTTCTCTTGTGTAATGTAGGCATCCTTTGCCACTCTTGTGATGCTTGTGGCGCTTGCGTACTCGATCGATGGGGTTTTGGGAGGGGCGTCGAAGAAAAGTCCCTTTCACTATTCGTCCTCGTAGGACGACCCAGAATATTTGAAGGGATCTGTGGGACTGGAGGTCGAATCGCATCCCATGCAAGCTTTATCGAATCTTGTCTTCCGGGGGAGAATGAGTAGGTGCGCTTCTTTAATTTCTTTGATTCTCTTGAGGCCCTCCGCTTTTGATCTCTCCTGCTCAATCTTCTTTCCGGCACTGAGGAGGTGATTTCGGCTCCTTCATGCCTCACAGGGTTCGACAGTGTCCCTGCATTATGCATAGTGATCTCCCTCGAGGGCGGCGCCCCACCATGAGGTTGCTTCCGGCTGCTCCTCCGTCGTCGAAAGGGCCACATCCTCATCTTTGCCGGTGGTGGTTATAATTCAACGCGTGTACCACGGCGGGGCAATTGTTGGGTCGTCGTCAAGACGATTACTTTGCGCGCCAAGGAGAATCTTCTATCGTGTTGGCGCGTGATGCATCGCCATTCAGTCGTTGGGTATGAGGTCGTGTGGGAAAGATCCAAAAACCGGTAGAGAGAAAAGAGTTCTCACGAGGAGTTCCTTGCCTGAAGTAATTGTGAATGGGATGGAGATGCCCGTTTGCGATTCACTTGCATGACTGGCAGGCCAGTAAGGTTCGTGGGTCGTAGGTTGGAACGTGCGTGGAGGTGGGCGAGGACAAGCAATATGCGAAGAAAAGAGGGTGAATGCTAATTTATATTTTCCGAGTGGGTGCGTAGGCGCGTAGGTAAGGGAGGAGGAGGAGGAGGAGGAATTCGGGATGGTGTAGAATGCGTGCGATGGATGAGAGGGAGCAAAGGAGGGAGTTGATGGGGGAAGGAAGGGGAGGTAAGCTAGCTTTGGTCTAGTGACGATGATGGATGTGGGAGTGGGAGTGAGAGTGGACGTGGGAGTGGGCCACTTCTGCTTTTTGGGTGCAGGTGGTGGCAGTTGCGCTCGTACTTTAGGTACGGGGAGTAGGGGAGTAGGTGCTCGCTCTCTTTCGGGAGGTATGTTAGTGGAGGTAGCGTGGAATTTACGGGCTTGGGGCATGGATGGGGATGCCCAAGAATGCATGCGGCAAGCTGTCCCCATAAGGAGCCACTGAGCCAGCCTATAGCAGCAGGGTAGGCTGGTGCGCGTCGGCGTTCTAGCTCGTGTGGCGTACTCCGTATTGCAGTAACGCAAAGCTTGTACCAGCACCAGCCTCGTACGCCAACCACGAAGGAAACTACTTCCAAGTATATACCTAGGTATACCCTAAAAGAGCCTTTTTATTTCTCCATTTAGGGCACAACTCCGTAATTCAGCGTCAACGGGCGTGACCCCTCCCGGGAAATTGGGGTTCTCAAGTAGACTCTTCGACTCTGGGAGGACCCAGCACGTCAGATCAGAATGTGCAGGCTCGAGGCAGGCTGGCAGGCAGGTGTAGGGAGTAGGGGTGCCATACGGAGAATTCGCAGTGGGTGACGGACGGAGGCGTGGCGTGCACAGGGATTTTCGATTTCCGCGCCGGTGGCCTCAGATCACCCAACTGCCTATGCTCACGGAGCCACCACGCTTTCGAGTGTGGTCCTTGCAGATTCCTGCCCGTCCGTTGAGCAGCAGCGCACAGCCTCTGCGCCTATCAATCCCTATGGAAAGACGGGAAAAGAAACAATTCCTGCAATTCTGCTCCTCCAACAAGACCATGGGGATGGAGATGGAGATGGGGATGAGCACTGTAAGTCATCAACGACAGCGATCGCCGTACGACCCCGACCAGACCCAAGTGCTGAATTATTAATGGCCAGCTCATCTATCCTTCGATTGATCTGCCGAATGAGAAGCAACGCCACCAGCAATTTTGCGCTTGCTCCTCCGCTAGCTCGCCACGACAGACTGGAGAGATGCACGAGTGCTGCAGAAAAAAAGGTACTTGGTATCTACAGAGTAACCCGAACTTCCCGAATTACAGTCCGACACGTAGAAGGCCTCTCTTCACGAGCCTGGCAGTTTTTTATCACTTTTGACTTCAAGTACCCCAAGCCAGAGAGACAGGACAGGAAACAATTGGAAAACAGCCAGGGAGGATGTACAGATACCGCATGTGGAAAAGTTTAAAACCTCCCCTCTTCTTTCGTCTGATCTTCTTACGAGGTGACGGCGATGTGATCAACTCTGCAGCAAAGTACGAAGCATGTGTTGCCAACGGTTCCCCCACCGAGAAACGTCCAGCTTCTTGGGAAGAGTAGCGAAGCCCACTAGCCGCAGGAAAATAAACCCAATTCAGAAAGCCATGATACCAAACTAAGCGAGCCTGCTTTCAAAAGCAATCACTTCACCCTCAAAACAGGCATGCATGCCCATGGTTCTTATCAATCCGGTACGTACCCCTCTTCGACTTCTTTCCAGAACGTGATGTGGTTTCTTCCAGAAAACAAGTTTCGTCCGCCTTGCCGATCTCTGCCAGTGAGGAGGAATGGCCGAGGCGTGACGGCGAACTGCTGCGCTCCGTAAGAGCTGGACTGGGAATACTTCGAAGTAGATTTATCTCACTAGGATCGAAAAAGTCTCTTAAACACCCACTTCGGGAACTGGGGCCGTCGCCAAACCCAGCAACTTTCTTTGGGGTGGGCCATCCATCCACCTTAACCCTGGAGTGGAATTTGAACAATGTTTCAGATCTGCTTCCAAGCTACCCTCAAATGGTTCCAGGGCGATTTCAGATAATTCTCCGATCAGAAATCAGCCTTGTACGTTGATCCTGATATCGAGTTCGTCGCATAATGGCCAGATATCATGATAAGCAGCTGCTTTACTTCGAAGTATGTTCCAAACATGTATCGAATCAAAGGCCCTGTTTGATGCCATAACCATTATCCAATCCGGGTGCTGCCGCGAGCGAGCCGAGCGGGACTTTCAAGGCTCTGTCGATCCCCAATATCAAGAAACTATGCTCGAATTACAGGTACGGAAACCTCTCACGCTATTGGCTAGTCGCTATTCATGGTAATCCTCGAATTGATCAAGCAATTTAGCTTCTGATCTGCACCCTACAGGGCTCTCCATGGTATGCAAAGTCACCCACTCAGAGTTTGGTACGCAGTACTCGAATCTTACCAGTTGTGCTACAGCATACCTATCCCCTCAGCTGCGGCCAGGAGCTCCGTGGCCCAAGTGTAGTGCCAAGAGTGCTAAGCGATCCAATAGGACCATGTGTTTTCACCAGTTTTAGCTCTATTTAGCAAAAACTATAAGACAACGGCCTTCTTTTATAAAAATAATTAATATATCTGTTATAAGCGTAGTAGGTTTACTATAGAACTCTCTATCTTATATTTTTACTTGTAATCAAGTCTAATACACCCCTTTTTAGATTGTGATATCTAGTATAACTAGTACTAGTACTATTGTAGTCGAAATGCGTTTTAAGGGCTGATTTAATAGTAGAATGTATAGACGGCGAGTAGCTGGATCTTTTGTATCTAGTTTCCTGTCTTTTAGTAGTATAGGGGGGAAATAATATATAAATAAAGCCGTTGAAAAGGTTGGTGTTCTACCCCCTGTAGGCGACAATTCACGGAGTTCCTGGCCGCAGTTGAGGGGATACTTTGATGATGACGGCGTGAAATTGCCTTTGGAAATGGCTTTGTCACACCTGACCTCCCTCCATGATTAGCTTACGGACGAAATTGCACCCAGTTTACGGAGGAGTAAATTGGCCCTCGTTTCCAATAACTAACCATGCACAGACACATCCACGTTTACCAGCTGATTACGTCTATCTATGCTTTGTTTTTAATGGGATCATCTATCTGCTACCGGCGATCTACAACCTCGGTCGATAAAAATAGGTGCGCCATTGACCATTGCCCCGCATCGCGGCAGATGATTCATGCTACATATCGAATCCCAGCCTTATGGGTCCAAGGGAGAGACAATTGCTTTGGTTTCAATATAAATGAGATATCTTATAATAGGGTTACCCCTCGCTTCGTTGCTGTTATTGCTTGGTTGTTGGGTCGTGGCATTTCGATATTGAATAGGCTGCGCAAATCGCACCAGACTTTCCGGTGGAAAGCACCGGAGTATTGATTGAAATCGACAGGAGGAAAGCTGGGGTTCTTTCTCTTCTAAATTGTACCTGAACGACAAGTCAAGTATCGTAGTCTCTATAGCGTCACTGCGTGACGAACCATATTGTTTCTATATCTAAGCCCCTCGCTCGTTCTAGAAACAGACAAGTAAGAACCCCGGTTATTATTCTATATACACACACCTAAGCTCGCTGGGTTACCAAAAAGATATCATCCTAAAAACCTTACTCGTACACAACTTAATCAATTCTACGAATTGTTTAGAATAAATTATACTTTTCCCTCCTTATTAACCTAGGTGAAATGGGATCATTAATTTACTTATACTAGAATTTTGGTATAAGAACTTTTAATAGCGTGGATAGAGTGATAATCGTGGTTCTTATTATAGTCTTTATATGACTAAGTGGCGAAGTATTAATCCCAAACTAGAGGCCGAGGGTTCGTGCTGGAAATAGATATAGGTATTAGTTTTTGGTATTTTGTAGAGTTGGATGGATTTAGGATATTACTGTAGGTAAGCTCCTTGGGTAGAACCCCCTGGTTTGATTTCGCTATAATTCTGGGATAGTTATTATAATTCTCCTATATATCCTAGTGCTGTAAGTTATCTTATAGAGTAAACATTTTCAACAATAGGGTTAATAATTATTAGTAGATCTAATGAATCTACTACCTAGGCCTTATACTATCTCTCCCTTTCCTTCTAGCTCTTTTCCTAAGAAATTAAAAATTAATAAGTATTAAGTATTGAAAAGTTTAAAAGACCTCTATTCTCGCCCGTAATCTATATTCTAGTGATATAAATATTAAAATCTCTCTCTTATTACAGGTAAGTATATTAATATAGTAATTAATATCTAATATCTAATATTACGATATTCGTACTGTAGAAGGAATGATATATATACATACATCCCACGTACTCGTAATTCTTTTGTATTTATTTATTAACTAGATCACTAGGTATCTCATCCATCCTATCATGATTCTATAGATGGTTAAAGTTGGAGTTTGATAATCTATATAGTAGTCCTCGAGCTCTCGTTCTGGTAGAGATTATGGGTATTTCTAGGTAGGTGTGTATAGGGATTTTGTTACGTTTTTTTGATGAGGGGAGGAAGGAAGGTGTTGTGTTGGGGTTGTGTTTGTGTTTGTGGCAAGGGGGGCGGGGGGGTTGATATGATTGTTATGTGGAGGTTTGTGTTTGTGGGTTGTGCGTGGAGGGAGAGAGGGAGAGAGGGAGAGGAAGGATTAAGTAAGTGGTCGAAGGGATATACGGTAGTTGGGGTTGAATGCTCTTTCAGGGGCCTTTTTACTACGTAGCGGAGAGGGGAGGGGGTTGTCTTGAGAGAGATTGATTAGGATTCTCTGTTCCATGGGCTGGGAGGCGGTGGGGTTTAGTTATATATACGTATTTATGTTTTTAGGGAGTGGACTAGAGATGTATAGTTGGAAGGCAATTTACCTTCCTTAGACGAAGTCACTGAGATGAATCATGATTCGAATGAGTGGGAACTTGAAAGTGGATTTTTGCGGGATCTGATAATAGAGGAGAAAGGAAAGGAAATAATTTACTACGCAACTACGAAGCTAACAAACTCTTGTCTTTGCTAATCGCTAACCAGCAACGTAGTAAATCCGACCCCCGTTAAACACCCCTCTCACTCCTTCTCAAAGATCTTCAGAAGATAACCCTATTTATTTAACGTGACGCATCGTACGTACAGTTTAAAACACACCCCTAATCTAAATCCAAGATGTCACAAAAGTTCAATTATTCGGTACAGCAAAGCTCATTGGTGGCCCTTCAGTCAGCTAACCTCAAGCGGACGACTACTACATCAATCCCTAATAGAATGCAATTTATACAAATAGCAAACTCCAACACACCTCTGCCACTCCAATCTTACCTTTCCTACCAAACTTTGTGTACAGAAGAGGGTGATTTACTGTCGAAGTATTTCTTACTGTCGATCTCTTGACTTCGTATTCGATAGAGTATCTGCTCTCATGGGGTTTGAAAGTGATGTACATGATTCATGGAATCATGGATGTGTTTTTGGGTAGTTTTACTCTGAGAAGGAGTGGTGCACCTTCTTCCCTTTTCCGTTACTAAAAGAGGACGGACATCTTACTACTGAGTAAAGACTCTAGGCTAGGGCTTTTTACTGGTTGTTATACTGGGGATGTTAGGGGTTAGGGTGGTTGGGGTGAGGAAGCTAAGGAGATGGAGGAGGGGGAGGGGAAATATCTTTTGGGGGTAGTGACTCGTTGATTTTTGATATTGTTTTGGGAATTGGCTGCGAAGCGAGAATATCGACGGGGAAGGAGGGAGGTATATATCCTTTCTTCTTGTATTTTTTATGAGAGCTGATGGAGGTTCTTTTGTTCTGTGTTGGGAAAATTACGGTTTCGAAATAAGGATGTGTGAGTCTTTCTATGCCCTGATTGCTACCTAAAAATTGCTACGGTATATTCATTGAAACTTATTGTCTTCTTTTGTTATTTCTTGTTTGTATAGTATGAGACGTTTTGAAGATACGGAACTCCCAACAACTGCCTTATTCTTCTATCATCTTATGTTATCTGTCTAGAATAAACTTCTATAGTCTTAAAAATCTACATATAAGATGCCACTGAAACTTCCGTATCCACAAAAGTACAATCACCCTTCAGTTTGTATTTGGTCGTNATATATATATATATATATTCTGGCGTCCTTACTCAAATTCAGTATCCAGATGGGCAGTAGAAAGTGGAATAAAAAGAGCTTAACAGGTCCGGCGTCTTCCCAATGCCAGCTTACCGTTAAATCCGCCCCTCTCCTAATCGATGTATCGGGTATAGAGTCAAATTATTGGAAGGTTGTATTCAGGTAGTAAGAAGTAATACAGAACTACGTTCATGTTGTTTGCCTCCAAGGATAGATTATAACTAGGCCTTTCCTCATTGTAGTAAGACAAATTCCCTTTTGAACTCTACCACTGCCAGCTGGGAATGTCGACAGAACTCCTATATCAAAAGGTTCAGAATGCTTTGTATACACTCTTCAACATACTCTTTAATTGCCAAAACATTTTGTCGTTGCGCCTGTGATAGCATCCACCTCCCTTTACAGTCCTATAGTCTTTCAATCAGGCGTAACTCTACATCCCTTCCAACACAACATAAACAAGATCAATCCATCCTATATCTCTAAGTACAGAGAGATGCGAATTTCTCTTGCCGTCGTTTCATAACCTGCTGTCGAATCTTTTTCCAAGATTCGCTTGTTTATTTAAGAAACAGAAAATCCTTTGCTGTTTCATGAACACTGGGTAAAGGTTGAAGTGGCTCTGATGTGAATCTGTGATAACCTTACGGTAACAGCTAGAAGAAAGAACATTAGTGTTTCTTCACCTTCAAAGGCCATTCTGGCTATCAGCAGAAATCGATGGATACCTGTAGAGACTATGTTTTTTGCTATAAATACGAGACCCTGGAATGTTGGAAGAGCTATTTAGAGGGTGGTTGTGACCAGCTAGGCATTATATGGCTAAGCAATCTATTTTCAAACCACCTAGGCTAAACTACCTCTCCTTTTCTATCTTTTTACCGTTCCTTTTGTTGTTCATCCTGTGCGTGTAGTAGATTTCCTAAAAGCGGACGGATGTCCAATCTCTTAATATTACCCTAATCATTGCCTATTGCCCAAGCTAAGATTGCGTACCTAGCTGAAATACAGTTCCTCTTTGCAAAACTGTCAGGACCCCAACCTCTCACTCTCATACGTATACCTCTCCAGTGTAGGATTCAAACATTGAAGACTTTGATCTGTGTGCGAAAAGGTTGATGACATAGTAGCCAGAATCATGAGACATGAGTGCTTTGCTGCAGTGCTGTCTTTTGCTGGCTTGAATAAAAGTATATCGTCTGGTGCCAGCATTGACTTACGAATGGACGTTACATCTTTTGTTGTATCTTTGATCTTTTCCCTGTCCCTAGTAGATAGTCAACTTCAAGTATATCGTATCTAGAAGTAAATGGGTCTTGTAGCCTCTTATTTTTACCTTTTGATTCAAGTAAATATAGTCTATGTGCCAGTGAGAAATAATATCAGATCCCAGAGCCACGAATACTGCGAGGAAAAAGACCGTCTTGCCGCAAGCAAAGCGGCCGTTATCATAAGTTCCGATGCCATCAAACCTTGATTTCTGATCGCAGTAGCTCTGAAAGCCCAGAGAAGAGTCAACCAGGCTTTATACAAAACTTTCATATCGACAAACCTCCAATTTGGGGAGTAGTCAGAGGTTCTAAGGGTGATAATGAGGAGTGAATCAAACACACCACTTCAGAAGAGAGCCCGGTCCCCAAATGCGAAACTTTGAGCGATAGAAACAAGCGCAAGAAACAGTGGCTGGTTGGGACAGACGTACCGTTGTAGAAGTAAGAGACTGAACTTTGCAAGGCCATGTCGAAAAACCCAGTGGATTAAAAATATTTGGTGGTTGAGGATAATTGAGGACAAATGAGGCATGTATTTGTTGATGCTAGAGATGTGGTCATTGCTCTGTACACGTCTAGGTTACAGTAATGTTATCTTAAAAGCCTTGTACAAATACTAAATAGGTCTACAGAATTCTATATATGAGAGACTGCCTTTTGGATGGTTGGTGAGACGATCGGCGAGCTTGGATAGCACCAAGGAAAAGCCAACACCCCACACTGCAAACTTTTCACTGCAAAAACATTCCAAAGCAACCAGAACTCCTTCTCAGAAACATTCAAACCTTTACCAATACGCACTCATCAAAGATAGATCAAGCGACTACCTCCAAGCAAGTAACAAGCACTCTTCTGCGCCGCAGCGATACCAGCACCGAAAACCATCGCAGTGCCAAGCTCCCATCTCCAAACGCATCACTCCCACAAAATTCCTTCTTCACACTCCGCACCAGGCAGAACATGCAATGAAAAAAAAGTAAATCGCCCGTCAGACGTCCATCGACACCCACCCCAACCCCACGTCCGAAGACAACAGGGAAAGGGCCAAGATCATCGCCACTCTCTATACAGCATCGCCGTCTTTGACAACAGCAACACCGCCATCCTTGCGGACAGTGCGAGAGTATAAAGGCCTCACTCTTGGGCATCGAGGATCGGCTCATCGTCCGGGTTGGAGTCTGAGGCTCGTGAGAGAAACTCAGAAGAGGACGTTTACTATAGAAATGATTCTATGAAGTAAGATCGTCTGAACAAGAAAAAAAAAGAAAGGGAAAGGGAGGAGAGGGCGAGGGGAATATATACTTGAGGTGTGGGTGGTCTGTGCACGCTAAGCGGGAAAAGATTTTTTTGGCTCCGGGTTTGAGCTTTTTCACGTGAGCCGGGCCCATGGGTCTTCAGAGTCATGTGTCGGGTCATGAACATGTAGTGGGTGAATAGGTACCTGAGAGATAGCTCTTCGTTATTCCACCTTTCTAGAATACTCAAAACCATTGTTCCAGTTGTTTTACTAATAACTAAATAAGAACCCTTTATTATAGGTAAGCATACAAACAGATTACTATTTTGAGCTTCAAATGTTTTAGACTTGTGTCGTAGTAAACTTCTACAAATCAGATACTCAGAGCCCATGGTGCATACTATGTTAATACTCAATACAACTTACGCAAAATTATGGTTTCTTGACAATGTTCATCTCTCTAACTGTCAAGCTTAAATAATTTTATCTTTTCACATACACTCTACATTTCAAAGAAACTACAAAACGGAGGTATCTAGGTAGAAATCCTGGTTTTGTGTCTTGAAATATTAGTAACACTTAGCTTGGAAGAATATTCTCTAAGTATTATATATGATATCTAACCAAATAGCAAATATTTGTCAAATAGTTTCATTATTGGAGATGATCAGAGTACCCATACTAAGTATACTCTTCCAACCTACAGTTACCACTCCATAAAAAGTCAATGTTTAGGCCAGACCCATCAGCGAATCAACGCGCTGCAAAAGCCGGCGAGGTACCGAGAGCGCGTTCGTCACCATATTGAATTCACCAGAAACCGATACAACACCAATGAACCAAAGATCAATCTCCAACTGCAGCAATGAAATGATTCAATGTGTCGATTCGAGATTCTAGGAACTCTCATCCTCCTCACCCACGACGTCCTTGACAAAGTCCGCGGGCAAAGAGACCCAATAAGTACCCCGCGGTAAACAACCATCCATCACCTCCATATCGGAAATACCAGCTCTAACACGCATAGTAGAAGCAAAACACCAACGCCACAATGCTGCACGAGATCCTCCTCTCACTCTCCGGCCATCCGTCTCCACTCCTTACAGCCGACCACTCATCCCCCTCCTCAATTCTCTCCCCGCCTGAAAAAGAACTCCTCAAATCGATAGCGCATCTCAGCGATCTGAATCATAAACTGTTGACGCATACCGCTGCCATTGCGTCGGGGCATCCGAGTGTTATCTGCCAGGCTGTTGCGACGGGTATACGGGATGTTCATTTGAAGGCTTTCCAGAAGAAGGTCTTGGATGTTGAGGAGAGCATTTTGAAAAAAGATGCGGGGTCTGTGGGGGCGTGGAATATTGTTCCTTTAACGGGGATCGTAAGGGAGTTTGGAGGGTGGACTAGGCGGATGGAGTGGCTTTGGGAGGTGGTGGGAGTAATGAGGGGGAAGAAGGGAGAGAGATGTACGGGGAATAAGGTTGTGGATTGGTTGTGTGAGGCGTTGAAGACGGGATATGTGGATATTGAGGAGGCAGCATTGAGTTTGGTAAAGGTTGCAGAGATGGCTTGGTTGAGGCAGGTTAGTGGATGGATATTATATGGAAGATTGCCTGCTTTCGGACGGGAGGACTTTTTCGTACAAACCGTGGATGGGGATCTGGAGGTATGTTTTGGTCATGATAATGTATGGAATTCTAAGGCTTATGTTCTACAGGAATACGAATTGAAATCAGGACTTCTTCCTGCTTTTGTTACTCCCTCAACTGCGGCTTCGTTGCTGTTTATTGGGCGATCATTAAATCATATCAGAGTGAAAGGCATGTCGACTGCTACATCACCAGAGCTGGATCTCCTTTCTACACACCTGAAACAGCTTTCAACCCTTAAGTTTCCTATCGAAAGTGCGCATTTCTCAAGGGTTATTGCATCAATCAGACTTTCCCTATCGCAAACGACTCTTCAGAAACTTTTACCAACAAGCAAAGTAATCGAGATATTATCCTTGCTACGAGAATTCTTTCTACTTGGACGTGGAGAGTTTGCTTTAGCCTTGATTTCAGAAGCGGATGAGAAACTACGGTCACGATGGAGAAGGACTGATAACATGGGCTATGATAAACGTGAGAGTATAGGAAGTATCACAGTCAAAGAGGGTGAGGTCTCAGGAGTATTGGCAAGAACTTGGGCAGCGATGGGATTGTTGCAAGGAGATAAAGACGATCAGGATGAAGACGAAATACTAGAACTTGCGAGAGACCTAGTTCAACTCAATATCAACAAGTCGAAAATTTCAACACCATCCAAGAAAGCAATCAAACCTTCAGCATCAGGCAAGATCGCCGATACGCCATTCAAAACTTTACTCTTATCTGTGCCAGTCGACTTAACTATGCACATTCCATCACCACTTGATTTGTTCCTCTCTCCATCTGATTTACAAAGCTACTCAAGCATAAATGCCTACCTCCTCTCAATCCACCGAGCCCATCTTCGTCTAACGGATCTTTGGAAAATCTCCGCTCTCCGTCGCGATCACCCTGCACCACCAGGACCACCATACGGAAGCTCTAGAATCGGCCGCCAAAAGGTTCTCATGATGCGTCGACGAGCAAAAGAGCGTTCCGAAGCCATGCGAAGCGTCTGGGCAACCAGCAGTGCAGCCGTCTTCTTCCTCGGAGAAACAGAAGCCTACCTACAAGGCGAAGTCGTAGAACAAACCTGGAGCGGTTTCAAATCCTGGCTCACAGGAGAATCCGAATCATCCTCACATCCACCTAAACAAACCTCACACGAAGAGGCCGAGGAAGAAGACAGCGACGAAGACATCTGGCTCCAAGCCGCCACCCACGAACAAGAACAAGACCCCAAAACCCTAACCGGAATCCAACCCACCGCAGACCCCCAATCCCTCTCGGACGCACACAAGAAATACCTCCTCGCCCTCTCCACCTCCCTCCTCCTCACCATCCCCTCCTTCACAGACCCACTCTTCCACCTCCTCCAACAAATCGACCACCTCGTCGCGCTCATCCACCGCATCCACAACATCTGGCAATCCCTCGACCTGGAAGCCGACGAAGGCGTCGTCGACGCCTTCTCCGATTTCCACAAGGAGGAGAAGGATGTCCGCGCCCAGCTGCACGTCGTGGCGACCCGTGTCAAAGAGGGGATCCAAGGTATCACGGAGGGGTTGCGGGATCTGGAGGGGGATAAGGAGGGCTGGGCGAGTGGGTATAGTGAGGTGGAGTTGGGGGAGACGGGGGGGTATCGGGTGAGGGAGGTGGGGCGCGTGGATCGGTTATTGATGAAGTTGGATTTTGGGGGGTGGTTGAGGAGGGAGAGGGAGAGGGATGGTGGGGGGTTTGATGGGGAGGAGGATAGTGATTATTGATCATTTATACTTTTTACTTTTTTTGTTTTCTCACCCTCTCTCTCTTTCTGTGTGTGTGTGGATGTATGTATGTATGGATATCAAGGCGACGGGAATGGGTAGCACAGATCAGATACCTAGGTAGATAGATACCCACCGCTCGTCTTACATTTTCTGAAGCTGGAGTGAGAGGCATATAGTTCTTTTTTGGCGTTGAGTGAGGAGGGTAAGTTGGAGGTTGTCCTAGTTTTTCATGATATGGAAAATATCAATAATCAAACCGCAAGATGTGAAGAAAGGAAATATGTCTTATACATGGCAGCAGTAATTCAAGAGCCTACCCACCTTTAAGTCCTCATATTGCAAATTTCAATGGGGGATGGGTGAATGACTGGTTCAAGGTTTGAAGGTGTAAAACAACCTCTAGGTCTTGCTTATGGGAATTGTGGTAAAACTTGTGTGGTGTGATGTAGCCCCTTTAGCCTGGGGTGATTCTACGGAGTAGTAGATACTCAGCAGACGAACAATAGATCTACAATTTTCAAGTCGTACGTGGGGAAAGTGGGAAATTCACACACTGCCTTTCTGGTACTTTTAAGAATTCCTCGCTAGGTGTATTGTATGGTTTTTCCCCTAACTGTACTCGTAGGCGTGGCACTACTAGTCCTTCGCAAGCTCCGGAAGTAGGTGTATTTAATTAGGTGGTTTTTTTTAATTAGGCGTTTCTGGTCGGTGCGGAATAGAGACGATTTGATTGGTAGAACAGGGGTTTGCGAGGAATATCAACACCACCTTAGGCCCGCGATACCCTTGAATAGCTATACAATACCATATCTTCTAAAAGTTGTAGCAATTCACAACCACCCTTACTTAACTTACATTTAGTATTGTTAAAAAGCCCTGATCTTATATATTCTACGTCTCTAACAAGTAAAATCATGAAAATTGGAATAGATGGTACTCAAATACAAAGTGGTCAGGGGTTTAGTAATATAAGTAATTGGCAAAATCAGGAATAACCTCATTTTTGCCCTTTTGTACTTAATTATAAATACTCGTGTGGCCACATGGGTTCTGTCTCTAAATCGTAAATCTGTGCCATACAAATTCACATACAAACCCCTGTTCCACCAATCAAATCGTCTCTATTCCGCATAGACCAGAAACGCCTAATTAAAAAAAACCACCTAATTAAATACACCTACTTCCGGAGCTTGCGAAGGACCAGTAGTGCCACGCCTACGAGTAACTAAAGGACGTAAACAGAAGCGATGGAAAGGTAAGCGAGGTAGATAAAACAAAAGCAATTTAAGCAAAACAAAACCAGCATTTATAACTCATCGTTATATAGTTACTTTAAGTAAAGTGAAATAAAGTAAAGTAAAGACACATACCTATACCTACTCTATTTAATCTTGAATTTAGACATAAGTATAGTACCTAGTACCTATTCAAAAATTCAAAACCACTCGCCCGCTCGCTTACTAGGTACTTGACCGCTACTCTACTACTACTCTACTCGCAAAGTACCTACCTACCTACCTACCTCCCCCTCCCAATATAAAAGAACTTAACAACAGTACAGTATCATCGAAAGTAGTCTTCTCTAGAAAAAACCCAGTTCTCCTAAATCCTCATCGAAACCCTCCCTTTGAGGATATCCTATTTACCTACCTAACTAACTAACTATCTATCTATCTCTCTCTGTCTGTCCTTTTATCTCCCTTCTCCTGTAAAATAAAAAAAAAGAAGAAGAAGAANCCCCTAAACCCCCCAAAGCCCCTAATTCCCCGACCCCAAACTCCCACCACCCAAACTCTATCACCTCATCTCCCCCCCCAAAAAACCATTCTCCAAGCCCTTCGAAAAAAGAAAAACATAACCCAATCCATCAATCTTTCTCACTTCCCCAAAAGTAATCTACCAGACTACCCCAATCCATCATCCATCCAAGATATACCATCTCACTCATCCCAGGAATAATAACATAGTATAACACGATCTCAACAATCTATCTATCTAAATCTCCAGAACTTCTTTCACCTTCCTAATTATCCATCTTATTACTCAAGTCTAGTTAGTAAATAACCTACCCTA
>LT855415.1:1664635-1803152 GCA_900184765.1 Hymenoscyphus fraxineus | reverse complement strand
ACACAATAACCACTATTACGATGATATTCCACTAGCACTCCTTACGTCACTTTATTTTAGACCCCACTTCCCTTCGTTCGAGTACTTATTAAATCCTCTCACTCCCACCACTCACCTACGAGTAGCAGCTCCTCAACAATCTCATCACTAGACGGATAGAACATAACCACTTTCCTTCTCCACAACACTACTCGTACGCTATTCATTAGATCCCCTAGGAAATTCGACAAAATATCTCTCTACAAACAACCACCACAATTCAATCCATCATTCACCATTCACCATCCATCTACGCACAGAAAAAATACATATATCACAAGTAAAACAGGATCAAATTATCCTCAAGTAGAGAGAAAAAAAAAAGGCTAATAAGGTTACGGTTAAGTTACTAGACTAAAGTTCATCCCCGTTATATCCATGTCTTTGAGCAAGAGCAAAAAAGAAAAAAAAAAGAAAAAGAAAAACATGTCATCTTCAATTCTTCATCCTTTTAAAACGTACGATTCCCACCATCCCAAAATGCCGCCTTCTCAACATAAATGGTAAAAGAAAAAGGGATAGAAGAAGAAGAAGAATCATGATACGAATAGACACCGTCCTCCCATCAAAAATTCCGTTGAAATTGCTGGAAGAAGAAAAAAAAAACTCCATCCCACCCTTAAGAGAAAAAACCCCCCGAAAAGAAACAGGAGTTGTGGTTCATTCATCCAACGCCAGAAAAACTCCAAATGAAAACCTTCATCTTAGGACTGCTCGTACTCAGCTGGTGCTGTGACTGGGATGCTAGGATTGTAATTTGAGACCTGCTGGTTCATCATAAACTCCATGTTGCCTTCGAAATCCACCGGGGGCCATTGCATTCTGAGATAATCTTCTATATCTCCAGAAGGTATCGCTTGATACTGATGTGGAGGGGCCATGGGAACCATGGCATTTTGAGAAACGGGAGCATAAGTAGTAGTACCATTAATGAGTTGATGAGGTAGAGGTTGAGCATAGTATTGTGGTGTTTGGGTGCTTGGATGAGGTGAGCTGAGACTGGAGCTGGAATCTCCATTGATGAGACTAGGTGTACGGGCTTGATTTTGCGCTATTGGCTGAGGAAATCCATTACTATATGGATATGCCGACGGTTGTGGGGGAAATCTTGCACGCTGCTCCTCTGCACCGCAATCCGGACTTTGAGTATTAATGGCAGCCCAAGCAGTGTGTGATCTGGGTGTCGAATCGGGGGTTGACATCACTTCCCCATTAGCCCCAACGTCAATGTCCGTCGTGCTTGCGCGGGATCGACCTTCCTCTTCCCTGAGATTTCCAATACCCCCGAATTCTTTCAGAGGTCTCTCAAGCATCTTGTAATGATCGCCTCCACCACCACTGAAACCCAAGCTTCGTGAGTCTTTGATAGCTTTGGCAAAGATTTTTTGTACAATCACAAAAGTCGCCTGGTGCCTTTTCGCCATTTCTAGCCTTGGTACCATCGCATTGATTGCGGAAGACATAATTTCGGTAGAATCATAACCTTGCTCCAAGCCTACGATGCGCTTCGGGTCCATCTGTGGGAAACATTTGGCGTAGACGCAGACAAAGGCAGCCTGCCATATTGCAAATGCAATTTGAGGAGATTCTGGAAGCACATTATCGTCATGGCATATTCGAACAATATCAATCATGCCCTTGGCCGCTGTCAACATAATCTCTGCACTAGTTTCCCAAAAGCCTTCTGGTGTCTTGAACCTGTCTGGAGGAAAAGTTGGTGCGTCAATAGGGCCAGATGGTTTGTTTGATCGCAGAGGTATAAACGGTATAAACTCTCTGTGAAGCATAATCAAACATAAACAGTACAAGGTATGCATCAAAGTATAAGGAGTTGAGTTACGCTTTTCAATATGAGCAGACAGATTTGCCTTTGTAAATGCAAGATTCGATGGCAATGCGCGGGCAAAGTCTTCCAGATCATTTCGGAGCCTGTAAAATGAAGAGGATGGGTCCCAAGGAGGAAGGGTTTCCGTTCTTCTGCCACCAGCATAACTCCACCTCGTAAAGCGACCAAAAATCTCCACCAAGCGAATATACCACCCCAGAATTCCATCGTCATTGACAGTAAGATTTGGTCTGTCCCAATCTGGTTGCAAATGGCCGGTGTGAACTTTCTTGATAAATAAAAATTGATCCTCCGAACAAGGGAGCTGGATGCGCATTTCGTTGATAGGTATCATTGGTATTCTCCTCTTCCCAGCTGACAACATTCTATCCATAATGAATAAGCTCCACCAAGTTCTACGCCGAACCTCCTTTTCGGTCAGAATCTGGTCAGGTGTTCGATTCCTTGGCTCCTTAGGTGGTGGGTATGCGTGAGATCCGGGTCCAGCGTCGTCTTCGTAATGAAGCTCCATCGATTGCGCCAATCTAAAGGGGATTGCCAGATGAACCCAGGCCGTGGTTCCTCCGTCTTTCAACTGACCCCACTCGTAGAGAGTCATCATCAACCAAGCTTGTATTACCTCGACCGACGCCCTGGTGCCGTTCCCATCTCTATGAAGCGCTGCATAGAGTGCGCTATAGTAGACTTCGCTTGCAACAATTGGGTCGCCGGTTGGAGAGTGATGGTTTATGAGCTCCGTATGGAAACGGGCCGTGAGAGTCAAGACGCCCAGAAGGAGAAGCTTCACTTCTTCCGAGTTTGTATATGTTATGGACGGGTCTCTTGGATATGCCGCTTGACGCATACGATTTCTAAAGGTCGGGGGATGCAGGAATGGCATCTCGGTCAAGAAGTGAAGCTTGAATAGTTCAAACAACTCGTCCCAGACCTTTCTGGTCAGAATTGACGAGTCCAAAACATCCTCCACCGATCTATTGCTATTTCTCCGTCCGGTATCCTCAAGTTTCCTTACTCGCTTTTTGCTTTCGCCATCTTCCTGTTTGATACCTGGAGGGGCCTCACTTCGTTTTGGCGTCGTTGCCACACCTGGAGTTGGGTAAGAACATTCCCTGCCGCTCAAATGACAAGCTTTGCAGACTGAATTGGTTCCCTCATTGATACCTAGGAGCGGAGCGGGGTTAGCACAAGCATCAGGCGCATTCACTCCCATAGCATATAAGTAGTGGCTATATATGCCATGGCCTAAGCGGATCGCAGCCGCTGAAGAATGGCACTTACATTTGACCTTGCTGCGCCGACACTTCGTACAGGCAATGCTTGACCTTACCATTTTGGCAGGCTTCTTCTCCTCCAAGCTGCCTCTTGCTCCCCCGCTTCCATCATCTGCTTCCCTTGCGGAAGGGCTCGGCGCACCCAGTGAAGCAATGCTGGCGCGAGGTTGGGATTGGGTCGGCGAAGCGGGGTGAAGATAGGGGAGTGGTTCAGGAGAGAAGGCTTCGGCGTGTGATCGTTTAGGAGTTGAGGCGCGAGAATTGGAACCGGTTGACTCTTCTTGGGGAGCAGAGGGCGAGAGGATCGCAGCGAGAGACTGCGGGGGAGGAATATTGGCGATTGGGGGCCTCTCTGGACCCGGGGAGCGAAGGGGGGGAGGAGGGGTATGTGTAGTGTGTAGGGACTGTATGGGTGTATGGGGGGGTATGGGGTATGGGGTATGAAAATGCGGCGACGGAATGTAGATTCTAGACTCGGGGTCTGATTGCTGAAGCGGAAGCAAGAACAAGGCCCAGATTGGCGGAGTGCAGGAGCAGAAGCAGAAGCAGGTTCAGGTTCAGGTTCAGGATCTTTTTTTTTGGCTTTCTTTTTCCTTCTGAGATGGTCGGCAACGCTACCAAGCCCTGAAGATCGAGCGCGACGTTGAGGTCTCTGTCGCACTGCGCCGACCCATGGGCTTGTAGACTTGGATGGGCGGTAGGTGGTGGTGAGTGGTAGGTAGTGGTGAGTGGTAGACGTGGATGTGGCAGAATTCTAGTGGTCTAGTGTGTAGTTCTAGTGGAGGGATTGGAGGTGCGAGCAGCGCAGTGCAGTGCAGGAGGCAGTGGTAGTGGAAGTGGCAATGAGAGCGAGGATCTAGCTGAAGGAGAGACAGAAATCCCTTTGGGGTAGTATATTTGGTTTTGGGAGCAATGCAATGTCAATGGCAATAATGGCAATAATGGCAGGCGCGGGCGCAGGCGCAGGCAGGCACGACGGACTGGGTAGTCTGGGTTGGGGGAGAGGGATTGGGAGTGGATAGGGTAGGAGTGGGATAGGGAGTGGTCCTGTCCTGTTCGTCCCGTTGGCTCAGGTCTGTGGTTCTGCTTCGTAGCGGGCCGTACAAGTACTCGACACGCTCGAGTACTGGCTGGGTATTCCTCTTGGGTATCCTATTGGGTGTCCTATCCTATTGGGTGTCCTATCCTATTGGGTGTCCTATCCTATTGGGTGTCCTATCCTATTGGGTGTCCTATCCTATTGGGTGTCCTATCTTCCTGGGTATCCACGGTATTCTACTGGGTACTCTTCCTGGGTATCCTACTGGCTACTTTTCCTCGAGGACTGTATGGGGACTGCTTAGCTGCTCAGTGCTCAGTGCTCACCAACTGGTAACCTACAGAGTGGAGAGTGGAGAGTGGAGAGTGGAGACTTGGTAAAGGTACGGGTACTGTACTTGTATACTCCCTCACGCTCAATACTTCGTAGGTACTCGTACAAGTACAACAACAACAACATTGGGCACCAGCATCACCATCCGCACCAACACCCAAACCAACACCAGCTGGCACTGACGCCGGTACTGTCACTGCCATTGCCACTGCTACAGTACATCGCAAGAAACACAGCGCAAAGAGCATGCAAAGACCTAAGCTACAGAGCTTGAGCTTCTGCTTCCTTAGCCTGCTTCCTCGGGTCAAGTTGCCCGCTTCTCTCTCCCACCCGCTGCTCAAGCTCAAGGCCATGTTTCCAAAATGCCACTGTAAGTCTGTAACACCAAAGCGGAGGGAACAACAAATCAAAACCCTTTCGGACAGGTACCCGAATAACAAATGGGGTCATTCGAGACCCTTTCCCCTGGTCGTTCCCCTCATTCTGAGCATCGTTCGGCATGACTCGGTTGGCATCGCGAACCCTCAACACAATCTGGAGACACTCTAGCCACTTGGCGTGTGGAGATCCCTTGAGAAACGTGCAGATAACATATCGCATCTCCAACAAACCAAAGCGTTGTGTTGTAACCACGGCCAAATCAATCCCTCATGAATTATTGGTTACCCAGATCTTGGATGATGAAGGTGAAAGCAGAGCAATGCAGCAACCTACATGGCTTACCACGATATTCCAATCATAATGCTCCACTCAAGTACAGTGAACGCCATCGGATATCACCCGGCGTGAGAAGGCAAGCCAGTGAGAGGAGCAGAAGAAAAACGATTGCCTGGTCCCGTCTTGCCCAGCTGTCAAGAAATGGATATCAAAAGAGGTCGAGGTGGTTCGAGTACCACTCTCACTACTCCAGCACGAGGATGATGTCTCCCCTCTCAGCTCACAACCCGTGGAACAACAGCCCTTATCACGCATCATGACCAGCCCATCTGCCAATTTTGCCCGATGATTGTGATTCTTCAAGAAAAGAAAGAAGAAAAAAAAAGCCTCACGCGGCAGACTTCCGATACCCGGCTCTCAGATCTCCGGAAACGGTAGGCTGCATACTTGTCACGATCATCTTTTATTTTCTTTTTCTATTGTCGCATTGTTCCAAGAAGCGAAGATGTTCCAACATGGAATTTCTCCGAAATACAATAGCAATTGTAAATCCGATCAGTGTTACATCGCGGGGTAACGATACCCACTTTCTTCAAGCTTCTCGCAACTATGGGCATTTCGAGCAGCCAAGTTGCTTTTCGCATCCTTTCTTCTACATGGACACCGCTGTACTCGAGTATCCTGGACTACAGTAGGTAGGCAAGTATCGCGCCATCTCAATTGTAAGTGGTTGCTCTTCCGCGTGAATCATCAATGCGAGTGAAGAACGCGGTGTGGCCTCCAGGCCTTGTGGCTGATTTAGAATTCGAGATCTTTGGCTACGAAGCGTCCCCTTTTCGCATTTTCTGCAGGCGTGGCTGATTTTGGGCATTGTTGAGAAACCAGTGCCTGCACTCGTCTCTTATCAAAAGCCTTCTCGCTAATTTGGAGGAAAGGGGATGCTCGGATTGGCTCGATCTGGCGAGTTACAGAATACGATTATGATAGGTATGAAGGATTTTCGTTCTGGCGGGAAGATGGACATGGTTTGCTTGTTTATATTTTCTTTTTTTCTTTTTTCTGATTTCAAAATTTGCAAATTTCAGGGAGTTAGTTCATGATTATGAGGCGTCTTTTTCAAATGCAACATGTCGGACTTAAGTTACGAGTACGCTTTCTTATCGATTGCGTTAGGTAGCTTCCTAGCCGATCTTGCAAAGTGGACTTTGGAATGGTATTGTTATTGGGAGGGTGGTGAGATAGTTGTGGGTATCTCGAGTACTACCTATAGAACCTCAAAAGCAACCTTGAAAATTTCCCTCGGAAGACTACTCGCGTGACGACACTGCGGTCATTTCGCCACGATATGCGGATGAGTTGGAAGGATTGATTATGTTTGATATAGAATATAGAATGGATTCTTATCATCCTCGTGGGTTTATTGTTGTTCGTGTTTTGCGTGGGGGTTCTGGTATGCATGGTAATTTTACAAGTGGATTTTCGTTGGGTTTGATTTGTTGATCGCACTTACTTTCTTAAATGCGCAATGTGTGTTTGTTTGTTTGTTTTGTATTATTTGTGCAAGTAGCTTACGTGAAACTTACTTAGTACATCCCCCTGAGAATTCCGAGTCTTCTACTATATTATAACTGACCTTTCGTCCTTTCTTTCCGCTTGAATCAATGGTTGTATACGGGTAAGTCATACGCTTATGGGATTCTGAAGTAGAGAGAGTCGTCAAGTATGGTATGTATATGCGTCTGACGGTGTGGCTACTAGCTAGCTATTGTTGACGATTTGAGTTTGGAATTTGGAATTTGGAAAGGGATAGGTTATGCAGTTAACAGGTGATTAGCGCTGGTAGATGGGTTGGTTCACCGGGTTAATAAAGAAGAGAAGAGGTAGGTGGGCTTTATTTACAAGTACTGTAGTTATTTAATATTTATCATTCATTCATTTATTTTATATCGAAGCTAATGTACTGTACTTATAGTATCCCTTCTAAAATCTATAGTATGTTAAGGATGTATAAAAGGGAAGTTATATTTACAATCTACATGACTTTGATATAGGAGAGTAGAGTATATAGTGGTTATTATATTAAGGTACTAAGTACTGTATATGTCTGCATGTTATTTTCTCCTTGGATCCTGGGGGGAAGGTTCTCTGGGGGATATCTTTTGTTTTTGGGGGTGTTGTTTTTGGGGGTGTTGTTTTTGGGGGTGTAGGTGGTTGTTAAGATGTGATTTAGAAGGCTAAAGGGAGGGTTATTTTTGTTTGGTTTGGTTTTGTTGGGTACTAATCATGTATTGTTTTTCTCGATGTACGAATACCGGTACTGTGATATTATTTGATGTGATATTGTTTGATGTATACATATTGGATAATAATCTAGCTACTGTAGCTCCTTTCTTAAAGGAAAAGTGGTGATTAGATTTGTACTTATGAATTGTGAAAATTTGTTGAAGGTTATTTATTATATTGAGCTACTGAGTGAAACGTCTGTAAGATTTGTAATGTCTTATTTTTTGTATTTATCTATAATTTTGCTTTTGTGTTGTTATTTATATAATTACCTATCTACTGGCTAGAGATTGGGGAAAGATGACAGGTAAATATTTGCTTGTTATCCTGGTTTTTAAAGCAATGGACGTGAGTATTCTGAACCTTCTAAATCGAATGAACCCTTTAATAATCCGAAGATTTTGGCTAAATATTTGGTTTACTGAACTGTTCAAGGAATTAAAAACTTGGAATCGAATTACGCGAAAAAAGGGGCGATTTATTACTTCTTTGATAACTGCAAGACTGGCCTTGAACACGCACGTCAGGATATTGAGGATGTAATATTTCTAGAGGGTTTATGTCCCGTCGTGGGGTATTTCTTTCTCTTCCTCTTCTTTTGTGGAAGGACATATAACAGTTCTTCGTAAAGACAAACTCCTGGTTTACAACCAGTTTTGTAATAAGCGAAGCACATAAGTGCTTCATTTCCCTAGATGCGATGTGTGAAGATGTCTTGGAAGAGACGAAGAAATTGACTGTTGTACGATCATAGGAGGATCCTCAGGTGATAGGTGAAGTAGGTTACAAAATTGAGACTTGATTGTTGACTTTTGTTTTGCGATCTGTTCGTTGCCAGGAGGTCTGACGAGTGGTTTCCACCGCATATTACAGGACTGAATGGATCCATTTAGTTGGATCCCAGCAAGCACCAATAAAGGAGGCGCTTGTGCTAGGACTAATATATCTCTAGCTCCTGCGCAAAGAGGACAGCTAAACAGTCATCGGGATACAGTTCTTTTCTCAGTCATCCTGGCACTTTCAGCACTCCACACAATAGTGACAATATGTCCCTCAACATAATCTTTCCCTCGGGACTTTCGCTTCCTCTATGTATATTTCAACCTTTGAAGATGTGCAAGGGAACGGATTGAGATTCAACACGTGATACTGTATTTAAATTCTGACGGCTGGTTTTGTTGGCTGCGCCGTTGCTCGTTATCTCTTTGCCTTATTGTTGCCACTAACATCTGAGCCATGACACCAACGCGCAAGTCTTTCGTCACATACACATCGTTGTGCAGTCTGACGTATCATTTCAAACGTTGATTGTCGAAATGGGATCATCCGAATCTAAGAATTGGAGGGATAAAAAAACTCGCAAGAAGCCCAGTTTGAAAGTCAGACCTGTGTCTAGGAAGCCTGAAATAATCTTGGACGGTCATGGGCAACCCTTCATTGACGATGGTTTTGGGCAGCCGAAGAAAGATGGGAATTGGGCCCTGAAGTTCCTTTCAAGCATGACGTACTAACAGACTATACATAGCCAAAAGCAAGAGACGACAGCCATTCATTTCCGCTAGATGGAATTGAGCTGTCCTCGGTGTCAGACAAACAACACGCTCAATATTTCAACACCGCCCCAAAGTTACATGAATATGGTGCCGTTAACGTCGTTCGACTCTCCAAATCACTTGCCATGAAAGGTGGAACAGGCGTTAAACCATGCGAGTCACACAATATGATCTTCGCTGCGAAATCGCTCCTTCTCCCAGTTCCTGAAGTTCATCGTATTTTCACAAGTGATATTCCTGGTGACTCTCCTGGCGAGATTGTAGAAGGCTACTTTATTGTTATGGATTACATACCAGGACCGATAGTCGATGAGTGTTGGGATACTATAGACCAAAGCCAGCGAAAGTCCGTAGCTGGCCAAGTTGCTTCTATGTTGGAAAAGATGCAAACGACGTCCCTTCGACTACCTCCTGGACCTATCGGGAGAACGGAAGATCAGAAGTTTGAAGGATTTTGGTTCACAGATTATGGTGCCGGTCCTTTTGAAACGCTGAAGGATCTCGAAGACTGGTGTAATCATAAAATCGATGTCTGTATAAAATTCAAACAGCTGCCTGATGATTCGGAAAGATTTGTTTTTCGGGATTTGGTGCTCACGCATCAAGATATTGCACCACGGAATCTTATCGTGGATAAAGATGGGAAGGTTTGGATGAAAGATTGGGGTTTGTGCAGGCTATTCTTGAGGTCTACGTTTATTCCTCTGAAGGTTTTCGGGAATTGGTTTTCGCCGAGTTAGGTTTGTCAAGTCGGCAAGAAAAGGTGATTGGACAGTTTAAAGCCATTGGATATGGTCTTTCAGTAGCGGCGCGTTATTGATGGGTATTGCATCCCTTTATATAGTAATACATTTCAAAGTGTCTAACACAGGCCTTATATGGGTATGGGCAAGCAGTGATTACAACAATCAGTGTGAAACTTGTAGAGATGATTATACTACCACCACGAATTGAGTATCCATGGTATCGCGCCTCCTTCAATACGTGAATCCTCAAATCTACTCAAGGTGGCGGCGATTGGGAACCGAGTAGAAACCTTAGTAAGAGACACTGGAAGGGTTTTGAATCCAGTAATTTCTGTTATAGTGAGAAGGTATTTTCTTGGTAGGCCATAAAAGAAGAGTGGTAGCTCATATGAGCAAATGTGTTCAGTCCTTTTAGCTCCCATAGTGTGAAGGACTTCTTTAGTAACACTTCTTCACTGCAATAATGTACAATAATGTATATGTCGTAACACTATTACCTAACAATACCAGATTTAAAGTGAATCAAACATCCTATTATGTTTTTGTAGATACAAATAGTCACCATGAGTCTGTGGTGTTTTGTGATTGGGCTGTAAGCACCATGGCTAAGCGAGGCCTCGCTTGGGTATTTGTACATGAACGCTGGAACCATCACTATTGAACACATGTACAGTACCTTGCTACTTGCGCTTTGATTCTGCAACGATATTACACAACCTTTCTCCCAACACTTTTGTGGCTCCAGGCGCCTGAATAAGTGTTCATGTACGGTGGGTAGTTATGCCATCCACCGTCCATCCACTGTCGACAGCCCAAAGGGTTGACGAGCCCTTCATGTAGGCTGGCCTTGAGAGGTAGGTTTCAAAAGCTGTATTGCGAAATATTTTCTGCAATAGCCTGCGTGGACTCATATACTCTTTCTTTATTAGCCTAGTGGAATATTGAAAGAGCAGATTCTATTGAGCCTGGAAAGGATAGACATAATAGTCTGTTTAGTATGACTTACTCAGCCTCGATGACGTCCCTTCAAGATCAGACTATTTTGTCAAACACTTTGCAGTTCATGGATTGTCTGGCAGCCCCAAGCAGACAAGTACATGTTCTATCTTGAGTGCGTGTTTTGAAATGCAATCTTCAGCATTTGAAGGGATGTCGCATTCTATCTCTTATCAGCTTTTTCTTTTGTTTTCTGTCTATTTGAGATTTGTATTCTTGCTTTTGTTCTTTCATATAATAGCTTTCATCATTGTTAGGATCAGTGTTTTATTCGAGGTCAATTGCTTTCAACATATTCTTACCTTATATTAATTTAAGATATTGTAAGCTCTTTATATAAGCGCTTAATATCTTTTACGATTACCTTTTATCTTTTGCGAGTCTGTGCATACCAAAAAAAAGCATATATGAGTATGAAAATCTTTTGATGAAGCTCTATTTACTACACCAAAGTCAGCTAGTAGCTGTCAGACGAGCGAATACTTGGGGAATAACTGTGGAGCTCAAGGGATTACTCTGAGGGGGTTCCCTAGTCTACCTCATGCGTGCTTTGGTTTACATAAACTGTTGTCATATTCTGGCATTCACTTCCATATGTAATTAGCCGGCATACCATGTTATATCATAGGTTGATCCGTAGATAGCTTCTTTTCTCCTTAGCAGTCTATAATATAACAATAAGCTGTATCTAATACTTCTAGCGTAAGTAATAGGTTATAAGTCTAGGTTAGTAATAACCTTAGGTTTTATTTATTATTTATTTAATTCGATTATTATTAAATATATATAGTAAGCGATATCTACTATTAATAAACTAACCTTAGCCTAGTAAAATTTAGGGACTATTCCTAGGTATAAATATAATATAAATAGATACTACTAATCCTACTTCGAATACTAAACTTAAAGAAGAGACTATTAATCTATTTAAATCGTCTATAAAAATTAGAAGATCTAACGCTATTCCGCCTATAACTCCTAGCTCTTTTATTATTAATCCTAACTTATCTAATAAATAGGATTTAATAACGTAATACTTAAGATTACTACCTATAGTATTAACTAATTTAAGACGTAAAAGTCCTATAAAACAAGTTATAAAACTACTATTAAAACCTTAATTAGCTAGACCTTAAATAAGGTCTTATATAGTTTAATCTTATAGTTGCTCTAAAGAGTATAAAAATTTACCTATAAAAGAATAGGCTAATATAGCTAATTTTAATATTAACTTAGCCTAGAATAATAATTTACTATTAGATAGAAGTAATCTAAATATAAGTAATAGATAGGCTTAATCTAAAGGAAAGAGACCTAGATAATATCTATTAAAACTACTAAATCTACCTAAAGACCTAAATCTATTAGGATTCTTATCCTTTTATATAGATTTAGGAAATCCTTTAAATAGTTCTAGTAGTATACTACTACTACTAAAACACCTATATTTAAAAGGGGAGTCTAATTACCTTATATAGAAAGCTAAAATAATTCGCTTAGTAAGATAGTACTAACTTTAAGGTTTTATATAAGGATTAATACCTAAACTAAAGGAGGTAAACGTATAGAATTTATAGCCTAGTAAAACGTAAGAAGATACTAAAATATAGGTAAATTAGGATTATAATAAAGCTAAATCTTACTTAATAATAATAAATAATATTAAAGCTACCCCTAGTAAGGTTATAAAACCTTTTAATTTAGCTAAAGAAGCTTAGGAAGCTCTTAAGTAAAAATATACTAGTAAAGGTAAGGTTTTAGCTTTTAATTCGATCGTAGATTATATTAATAATAGCTATAAATTATATAATAACTTTAAGAAGTTTAATAATAGCTTCTTAAACGTAAAACGTAGGCTTAAAGACTTAGAGCTTACTAATATTAAAATATAGTATACTACGTTATATATATATACTTTAATAAAGTCCTTTCCTAATTAGGTAATAGTAAAACGTACTAAGTTATATAGTAAAAATTTACCTAATTTTAATACCCTAATAAAAGATATTATAGATAAGGCTTAATTAAAAGACTCTCTTACTAGTTAGACGTTATTTAGTTATAAGAATTAATAATAATAAGGTAATAAATTAAATAGTTTAAATAAGTTAAAATAAAGTTAATTTATTAAATATAAGGAATATAAATACTATAGCTTAACCTTATATAAGAAGGACTACTATTTCGCTCTTAAGAAGAATAAGGTAAGGAAAGAAGCTTAGGAGAAGAGAAATAAGAAGAAGTAAAAGAAGCTTAAAAAAGATAATAATATAAATATAGCTACTAAAGCTACTAAATCTAGTAAAATAGATTCTAAGGATTCTACCTTAGATATAAAGAACTAATTTAGCTATACTATTATAAATATAGCCTTATTAGACTATAATATAATAGCTTCTTTAATTTAACGCTTAAAACCCTAGGGTAAGAGATTTAGTAATAATATAGAAGCCGATTACTATATATCTTATAATAGATATTACTATTAAAGTAATTTCTATAAAGTAGACCTTAGTATTATTAAAACTTGTTAGTATAACTTGGTAGGATAGCAAAGGTACGAAACGGTAGCAAAAGTAGACGACAACAAGTACAAAAGTAGTAGTAGTATATGATATGATTGTGTGTCTACTACGTGGATTCCGGGCGTATATATAGCCCGAAATGTTACGTGGATAAACCACGTGAATATATCGTAACAAAACTATTAGTAGTATAGCTTAAATTAAAGGAGTTAGAATTATAGAATTATAGGTCTATATAGGGCTTAGTAGAGATTAATACTATAAGGTATTATTAAAAAATTATCTCTATATTCTAAATAGTAGAGTTAATCTCTTTAGTAGTAAACTATTTATAAATTATAAAAAGGTAATAAATAAAATAAAGCTTTAGTATAGTAAAATAGGCTAGATATTCTCTCTATTAGATAAGGATCTTTATTTACTTAAACTACTAAATAACTATTTATCCTATTCTAATCTAAAGTTATATTTAAACTAGAGGGGTTAAAAATCGCCTAATTCGAGTAACTCTTCTATAACTAGGACTATTAGTTCTATATTAACTACTAATAAGTTAGCTAATTAGGATTTAAAGATCTATAATTTAACTAATTAAAGTATAAGTATTAATAATAAAGACCTTTATAATAAAGTATTCCTAGTAAGTCTTTAAAAGTTAAAGGTTCCGTTACTTATAGACTAGTATAGAAGATTTAACTACCTTAGACTTAATAATTACTATAAAACTAGTAAGCTAGTAAAAGGTATAGATTTTATTAAATTATTACTTTTTAAAGAAGGTAAAATTATTTATCTTCTATATAAATTAGGTAAACTAATAAAATATAGACCTAAATATAAATACTACTAAGTCTTTAATATTTTTAGGGCTATCTATAGTAATATTATATTAATAAAACTAGCCTTTATTAAAGGGTATATTTATATAACTATACTTATAGATAAGGCCTTAAGAAAGTACTAGGTATTCTTTTTAAAGTATAAAAAGGAAGCCTAGAGCTATTTAAAATACTTCTAAAAGTATATATAAACCTAATATAAGTATATAATAAAGTATTAGCGATTAGATAGTAGTAAGAAGTTTTCTATTAATTAAATTCGCTATTATATAAGGAAGCTTAGAACTTAATTAGAGATAATAATACCTTGTTCGCCTAAGTAAGATAGCCTCTCTAAACGTGTAATTTANTAAGAACTACTTATATTAATTAATAAATACTAAAGTTCTTATAGGCTAAAATACTTTAAGCGCTTATATTTACTTATAATAAAATAGTAATAAGCGTTTATAATAAAATACCTAATAAAAAATTCTTTAATAAGATTAGACCTAGCTAGGATAATAAGCTAGATATTTCTAATCTTAGAGTTCTTAGTTTAAAGGTATTTATTTATATTTTAAAGGAAGATTAAGTTATAAGTAAAAAGTTAGAGCTAAGAGCTTATAAGAGTATATTAGTTAGATATAAAGGTTTAAGGATATAGAGAGTTTAGTCTTATAATCGTATATATTATACGTTAGATATTCGCTTTAATAAAGAGAGATTAGTATCTAATAGTTCTTAACTAACTACTAGCCTAAGACCCTCTATCGGAGGTAAGGTTAGGGATAGTAAACTTAGTCTAAATATAACTCTTAAAGACTCTAAACCCTTATAAATTAATAATATAGGCGAAAATATAAGCGATTTTACCTCTAACCTTAGTAACGATTCTTTAGAATCTAGTAATAAAAGTAGTTAGGATTCTAGTTTAACCGAATTAATTTTAGACTTAAAATAGTAAAGTTATTAAAATATATAGCTAATTCGATAGCTACGTAAGCTCTAGCCTATAGTACTAGCTAGTTAACAAATTAACACTTATTATAACTATAAAGCTAACTTATAAATAGTCGCCTTAAAGGTTTTTATATTAATAAAATATAAAGGTATTTAAGTCTTAGATAATCTCTAGACTTTAAAAGAAGCCTTTAATAGTAAAAACTTAAAGGAGTAGTAATATATAATATGTCTTAAAATAGACTTTTTAGTATATAAAAATATATAAACTCTAGTTAAAAGAGATCTTATTTCTAGTAGTTAATAAGTACTTACTAGAAAGTTTATATTTTATACTAAGTAAGATATTAAAGGTAATATATCCTATTATAAAGCTTACTAGGTATTATATAGATTTAAGTAGGAATATAGTATTAATTACTACTATACCTTTACTAGAGTATATAAAACTACCTCTTAAAGGATAGTTCTTATAATTATAGCTTTAGATAATCTTAAGATTAAATAAATAAATACTATTACTACCTTTCTAAATAGTAATATTAATATAGAGATCTATTATAAAATTCTACTAGGATAGACTAAGAATAGTATTAAATACAATCTAAAGAAATACGTTACTAAACTTAATAAGAGTTTATATAGCCTTAAATAGTCTCCTAGGCTTTAGTAAAATAAACTATACTAAAGTTTAAAGGAACTAGGTTTTAAGCTATTAATTGCTAACTACTATATTTATTAAAATAAGGATACTAGTATTATTATTTATACCTACGTTAATAATTTTCTTATTATAGGAAAGGAAGGTATAAAACTCGATTAAATTAAATTAGATCTATTTATAAAGTTTTAGCTAGAAGACCTAGGTTCTATATAATACTTCTTAAGTATATAAATTAAATATAATAACTTAACTAAGAAGTTATATCTTTATTAAAATACTTATATTAATAAGGTACTTAAACGATTTAATATAGAGAATTATAAGGCTATACCTACTCCTATAGAATTAAGCTAGTAGAATAATATAGTACTAAATATAGAAACTACTTTAAAAAATAACGTTAACTAATATTAGTTAATTATTAGTTTAGTAAACTATATAGTTATATTAACAAGAGTAGATATCTCGTATACTATTTTAATATTATCTAAGTTCTTAATAAACCCCTTATAATACTATTTATATATTATAAAGTACCTACTTTATTATTTATAAGGTATAAGGCGCTTAGCGATTATTTATAGTAGTATTAACTTTAAGAGCTTAAAACTAAGAGCTTTTACTAACGTAAACTACGTAAATTGTCTATACTCTTATAAGTTAACGTTAGGTTACGTATTTATACTTATAGGAGGTCTAATTAGTTATTAATCTAAGAAGTAATCTAGAACCGTACTATACTCGATTAAGTCCGAGTTTTATAGTTTAGCTAAGGCTATAAAAGAGATTATTTAGATTCGCTATTTACTATTTACTCTTAGATATAATAAATAAAATACTTAGTATATTAAACTAAATAGTAATTATTAAAGAGTTATATAAATAGTAGAGAATTAAGAACTCTATTAAAGGATAAAACACTTTGTTTACGAATATTAATTCGTACAAGAAAGAATAAGTAATAGAATAATAGAATTATAGTATACTAATACCCTAGAAATGCCGGCTAATAGACTAACTAAAATGCTTAAAAATAATAAGTATAAAGCTTTTATAGAGCTATTTAAATTAACCTAATTAGCGTAAGAGGGGGTAGATTATAAGGAGTTTTTATTAAGGCTATTAGCTGTAGAATAGGGGGTGTGTTGTTATATTCTAGTATTCACTTCTATATATAATTAGCCGGCATACTATGTTATATCATGGGTTAATCTGTAGATAGCTTCTTTTCTCCTTAGCAGTCCACAATACAACAATAAGCTATATCTAATACTTCTAGCGTGAGCAACATAAACCAATTTACCAAACCAAGAAAATCCAGTCATTCAGCATCAGTCCCAGAAGAATCTCTGCAAACGTCTGATTTTGGATATTATTTAGTATCGGGTCGTGTATTGCCAAACCTTCCAAGTGTAAGGTCAGAGAGAATAGTTGAGAGAATTGAGGATTTTCCTTGTAAATGAATTGGTCGAAGTTGGACAACTAGCATATGTGCTTCGAAGAGGTATTTTTGACATTGCTCTCTTTTCTACAAAAATCAATTGAACTTGTGTTCTTCTTGCAAGCTTTAATACAGTTTTATTGGTTTATCAATTCTTCGTACTATACTGTTTACTGTTTGAGAAGTATGGCTCGGATGTCGCAAAATATTGATTTGAGCTTTTCAGAACATGGTCCAGTAAAGATACCTGCTATCTCATATGATAGAGAATACTATAGGGCGGGTTGAACGCTCTAGTATTCTGACAAACTTTTATCTAAAGCTTGTGGCATCTCAGAGTGCCGTGGTCAAAATATGGTTCTCTACAGTGTGGACACATTGGGGAGAGACGAGAACCACGAGTTTATGTTTAAGTCTCCCCGAAAGTTGATACGTGCAAAACAACTTGAGCGTAACTGGAATGAATGTATGTCTGGCATTCATCAGTACTAATGTATGAGAGTTACTGCTCTAGGCCGGGCTGGCAAAGCTACGGAGCTTTGAAACTTCACAGTTTCACTGCTATTTTGTAAGAACATGCGGAATTCGATTCCAAGTCTTTTAAGCCCTTCTGTCACGTGGGTTTTCCCAATAAGGAAACTCTAGTGCTAGCGCGAATCCTGCTCCTTTTACATTCAAATACTGATGCCCTAATTCCCGTAAGGTCATTTCCTAACCGACCTCCCCGAAGACACCTTACAAACTATCCATCTAGCTTACCAAAAGATGGCTCCGGGAACTCTCACAACTACCTACTACCACACCTACACAACTGCCTCTGGAGAGGTTCGTCACGACGTCTGCGTAACCACTGGAGATGGACATACAGTTGTTCATCCAGGTCCACAACCCATGTTCCCGAGAGTCCGTCGCATTCCCAAGGTAAAACCCATCTCCTATATCTAGCAGGGGTTTATAGTGAATGAGGAAGATATGCTTACTCAGCCAGGGAGGAGTATATAACTCTACCCTCCTGGTATATCGTAGTTCCTCTATTAATACTACTACTTTATTATACGTTAAATTTTAAAGCTCTTTTTTGTTAGTATATTATAATAATAATAATAAGCCTTTTAATATACCTCCGAAGCGGGGTCTACGTCCTAGCCCTACTACTTAGGCCTCCGTTCGTAAGGGAGCTACTATAAAGGCTACTAATCGTACTAAGAGTCGAGTTCGACAAGAAGTTATAAGAGATAGTCTAGTAAAAGACGTACTAGCGGATCGTATCTAGGTAGTACGAGTAGTAGCTATAATAGAGTAATAGGCTAGATTCGAGGTAAATAATACTATAGTAGCTACTAGAGCTACTAGAGGTACTAGTAGTAGAGATAGTCCCTTTATAAGTAAAGCTAATATAAAGTCTCCTTATAGCTATTAAAGTAATTATACTCCTCCTTCTCGCGGCCGTTCTAGGTCTCGATAAGCTTATAATATTTCTTATTTAAGATCTTCTTATTAGAATATAGATCGTTATAGTATTAACTTTTACCTAAGTAAATTAAAGCGAGGTCGCGGTTAAGAACGTTATAGTAGTTAGGACTATAAGGAAGAGAGATTTAGATATACCCGAGAGTATATTCTAGGATAATAATATAAAATTAAAGGATACTAAAGAGATATTAAACCTTTAAGAGAACTAGTAGGTTATTAAAGGGAGTATTAAGACTATAAATACTATAACTATAAGTATTAAGACTATAGTATTAATCGAGGCTATCGAAGCTAAGATTATAGTATTAAACGCTAAGAACGTTATAGCTATAACTATAGTAAGGATAAAGAGTATTGTTGATTCGATCGAAAGGATATTTATAAGAGATAAGGAAATATAGCTAGTTTACTTAGTTTAGTAGCCTTTACTAAGGGACAGCCTCCTTTTAATATATAAGACTTTAGTTAATTAGAAGGAGATCTTAGTACGTTACCCCCTTCGGTAGTAAGAACTATAGAGCGTTTTCCCTTAGAGTATTATAAGTATATTATCTAGATTATTTATAGAACCTTTAAAGTAGTAGACTTATATATATTAGATTAAGGAGTTCTATTATATAAGGATAAGGAGAAGTTATTTTTCAATATAGAGTTAAATACTCTAGTTCTTAGTAATAAGAAGTTAATTAAGTATTTTAGTTTAAGTCTAATAAAGTAATACTACTATTTCCTAAATTACTTATTATATATAGTAGAGTTATTTAGCTCTAAGTTTCTAGAAGCCTACCTTATATCCTAGCTAGTAGGGTATATTATCTAGGTATTTAAGCTAGTAAAGGTATAGATCTAGTTCGAATTAGTATAATTAGTATTATACTAGTATAAGTACGTTATTAATTAAGGAGGGCTTTATAAGAAAATAAAATAAAAGATTCTATATAACTAGGTTAATTAATATTATTATATAAAACGTAAGGAGTCTCTAGGACAAAGCGATCGCGAGAAGTCTTTAGATAAACCTTTAAAAAAAAGAGATAAGTTAAAATAAGTATATTAAAGAGCTATAAAAGGCTTAGGTTATATAAATAAGGATTACGTTTAAATATACTTAGATAGTAAGAAAGGTAAGAGTATAAAAGATATAAAGGTAGAGAAAAAGGATTAAGGTTTTAGCGTAGGAGTATAATAATAGTAGATAGTATAAAAGTTATAAAATAATTCTACTTCTTTATACTAGTTTTTATTATCTTATATTTATATTCCTACGCCTTCTTCTATAAATATACTAGTTCTATTTAATATTATAGATACGTTAGAACCTCCTTTAGTAAATTCGCCTTTACCTTTACGCCCGATAGCGTAGTATATACTATTACGCTAGTATCCTAGCCCTAGGTTTATAGATACAATTAATAATATCCTTTAATATAAAGCTTAAATAAGTTATAAAGGTCTATAGATACGTTAAATCTTACTAAACCTCTTATCTATATTCGAATTCTCTAAGCTCCTAGCTTTAAAAATTAAAAAGGATTTATAATAAAGATTAGTTAAGAAAGTTACTTTTTAAGAGGGAGATCCTTTTATTATCTTACTACTAGGTTTTATATTAAAACCTAAGCTAAATAGTAATAGGTATTAAATCTATTACTTATCTTTTTTAAATAATAATTCTATTAACTTTTATATCTTAAACAAATACGCCTACTTAAAATATATCGCTTTTAATAAGGTTTTAGACCTAGTTTATACTACTAGTAAAGGCTATATAATATTTAAANGTTATACTAAATTTATAGTAGACCTTAGGTTTTAAGTAGAATAGTATAAGATATATATATATAGTTCTACCCTTTAGTTTAGCTATAGCGCTATTTATATTTAACCTTTTTGCTAAGGGTCTTAAGTAGATAGTTCGGTCCTATCTTCGCGAATAGAGGTTCTTATTATATTACTTAGATAATAAATTTACTATATTTACTAAAGTATAAGCTATTTTAGAGTTTTTTAAGGAATAGGATAAGCTATATTTATAATTAACTTAAATACTTAGTATTTCTCTTAATCTATTAAAGAACGTTAAAGGAATAATTATAGAACTTCTAGGTTTTTAAGTAGATACTAATACCTTTATAGCCTTAATTCTACTAGATAAACTTATATAAATCTAGGAGGCTACTATATAATTTATCTCTTAGGATAGTATTATATAGAAAGAGTTAGAGTCCTTAATAGGTTTACTCTTATTTTATATAAAAGTAGTATAGTTAGGCTAGGTTTTCTACTATAACTTTTAGACTTTTATTTACGCCTAGCTAGGATAGCTATACTATATAGCTTAATAGCGGTTAAGCCCGGACGTTAAGGCGGATTTAATATAGTAGAACTAGATACTCTTATAGTTTAATAGTACTTCTTTCTTTAATAAGTAATAAGACTTTATCTACTTGTTTTATAACGCCTTTATTTAGGGCCTAGGTACCTTTTACCTCGAAATAAACGAATTATAGGTAGATTAGCGTAATTATATATACTTTCTAGTTAAGGATTAAACGCTATAATTACCTTTTCCTCTTATAGTAAAGGACTTAGTCTTTAATATTAATATATTTAAGATTAAGGTAGTATAGGCCTTATTTAAGAGGTAGGTACCTAGGTAGGCCCGAAAGAGGGTAGTAGTTTATATAGATAATATAGCTACTTAAATTAGGCTTATTAAGTAATAACTAAAATATCTTTTTTAAAATAAACTACTTTACTAGCTATTTTATATTATAGCTTAGATAAATATTAAAATATTATCTACTCGAATTACTAGTAAAGAGAATATACTTACTAATACTTTTTTATAGAATTTATATAATATAATAGCTAATTAGTACCTACTTTTATAGTTCTCCCTCGAGCTCCTCTAATCGATTATATAGTATTTAGTATATAAGGTAGTTTCTTATAAGAGGTTATAAAGTACTAGTATTTAAGTTTATCTTTTATTATATACTAGGTTTATAATTTATATATTCGATCTTTTTAAGTTATTCTAGGTCTCTAATTTATACCTACTATAGCTAGCGGATCTTATAGGTCTAGCGAACTAGGTAGTAGTAAAAGTAACTAGTAGAATAAATAGGCTCTAGGGAGGCCTTAAGGTAAGTTCGATTATAATAGGATTATCTATAATTCGATTATATTATATATAAAAAAGATAAAATATTTAGGTTTTTAATAACTAATATTTATATAGTATTATAAAAGGGATTTATATAGAGTAGGGTCCTTAGGAGCTCTACTAAGCCGAACTACTTTTATATAAACAGGTATAGCGTATTATATCGATTCTATAAAAGCCTTACTAAGTACCTATAGGATAGTTTAATTACCTAAATTTTAAAGTAGTAATTAAACTAGCGTTTACTATCTTTTTATATATAAAAGAGCTTACTTACTTAGTTTTAGAACTATAGGATATACCCTCTTTTTTATATTAAAAGCTTTAACGCTATAATATTACTTTTAGTCTATATAATAAGTTTACTATAGTATTCCTTTATATAAGTAAGGCGGATACTAAGTATAAAGGTGTAGATATTATACTAGAACGTACTTAGGACTCTATATACTCTATTTTAGCTCTTTTAGATCTATTTAATCTTGATCTATAACCTTCTATAGCGCTACTTTTTTATATAGAATAAGGACTATTTACTAGGGAGTTTTACGTTAATATACTTTATAATTACCTTTAGAGTATTAGTATATATAATCCTAAGGGTTATTTAAGTTATAGTCCTAGGTATAGTACGGCCTAGAGGGCTTATAATATAGGCCTGTCCGAAGATAATATTTAACGTCTCGGTAGGTAGTCTTCGAACGTATATAAAGGATATTTTAGGCTTAGTATTACAAATCGGCGTCTATTAAGTAGGAGGTTCTTTTAGGGTCGGTCCTAATTTATTTTATCTTATTAGTTAGTTCTTTTAGTATTATCTTTTATAGCTACTTCCTTTCGCTCTACTTAATATAGCCGAGGGTACTAATAGCTTACTTTCTACAAATCAAGCCTCCTAATTAGCTAGATATACTAGCCTAGAATTAGAAGTAGTCCTTATATATAGGCAAGTTATAAGCACTTAAAACTAGCTAGTAAAATATAAAATAAAAACTAATAATAAGCCTTTCTTTTAGTACTTATAATATATAACAAGTAATAATAAATAATAGGGGTTTATAGTAAATAAGGAAGATATACTTACTTAGCTAGGGAGGAGTATATAACTCTACCCTTCTAGTATATTATAGTTCCTCTATTAATACTACTACTTTATTATATATTAAATTTTAAAGCTCTTTTTTATCTTACTTACGATCCTCTCGCTAGAAGGCTCGTCTTACGATTTAGTAGGATTTTAGTATGTTTTTAGACTTAGTTTTAGCTCTTATTACCCTTAAAAGGGGTATATAGCTAAGGGTACTAATAGCTTACTTTTTACAAATCGAGCCTCCTAATTGGCTAGATATGCTAGCCTGGAATTAGGAGTGGTCCTTATATGTGGGTAAGTTATAAGTACTTGAAGCTAGCCAGTAAAATATAAAATAAAAACTAACAACAAGCCTTTCTTTTAGTGCTTGTAATATGTGACGAGTGACAATAAATTCTTAACTTATTAACAAAACCCGCAAAGAGATTCAGAGAGCTTGATCATGCAGATATGCTACTCATTCTGCTCCGTCGCCGCCGCAATCGTCATGCGTTTTCCTGGGAGAAATGTAATACCATCCATACCGCCAGTTTCGGTCGTGTTGGATCAAGTACGTTGAAAACGCGATATGCTAGACTCAAAAATAACCTCTGCAAGCGATGGAATGTCTTAGATGTGAGTTATCACCGGCATGGGTTCGGTTGTTATTAAAGGATATCTCGGAGCAAAGATGATGGCTGATATATATCTGAAAGGGTGCGCTTCTCAAACGCTCTGTACAACAATATCGACTTCCGTGGGGAGCTATTGACTGGTAAACTGTTCAACGCGTTGTACACCATGATAGCCTGATTGGAGAATGGACTATTCAAGAGATGATGGTTCAATACTTTTATATGGAGCACATGGACCGCCTT
This sequence comes from Hymenoscyphus fraxineus, assembly GCA_900184765.1. NCBI lineage: Eukaryota > Fungi > Ascomycota > Leotiomycetes > Helotiales > Helotiaceae > Hymenoscyphus > Hymenoscyphus fraxineus. The sequence continues at coordinate 1,779,389 of LT855415.1, read as the reverse complement.
TGTCTTCCTTACTAGATCAATACTTGACGGGGACCGGCAAACATGCCAGTATATCATGGCTAGGCAAGAGGTGCTAGGTTTGCTGGAGAGTAAAGTGTTGCTGAGCTTCATTAGGCAATGAGGCTCACCCAGTACATGTGGATGTTGGAGGTGCAAATTTGTGGATACTCTGTAATGGATTTGGAAACTTAGGTACTGCTTTCTTGATCCTATGATATTGTGGGAGAATAAATAACTTTGCCCTCGACCTTTTTCGAGTTTTTGATGTGATACTATTCTGATCTTCTCGTGAACTGCTAAGGAACCCCTTTCTTCAAGATACAACATACGAGGTGCTTATACGAGTACAGGCATTGGCAGCATTCTTAATTGGATATCGGGTCTTGCGAAATTCTGTGGGGGCGTGGGGAGAAGAGTGAAGGGGCATAGCTCATATCAACTACTTTGATAAGCGAGGATTGTTTTCTTTGTGCACGTGATCTACTCCACAACGATACGCCAAAACCCTAGAACAAGATATCAGAAGAACAAAAAAGGGCGCTTTCAGCGTAATTTTGTTTAGTTGGTTGCCAGACATCTTCGCACAAGAAGCAGGAAGCAAATAATAGGCCTTGTCGTGTGAAGAAAAAGAATATGGCTGTTCGTCTTCATCGTCTTTACTGATTTGAAACAACTGTAGTTATACTAATATACACGGGAGTTATGTCGAAGAGCTATTAAGCAGACGTTTTTGTCACATTGATGGAAATATACCATAAAGTGATACAGGATCCATTGAAGTTTTATCAGTCCAGGGGGTTTTGGTGTCTGGATTCCAGGGTGCGTGCTTTTCCAGATATTGAAGGGATGCGCATTCTGTGAAATCATCGTATCTATGTAGTTTGAAATCTTTGCAGCGAATGGTTCGTATTCCATGGTATATCTCTCCTCTAATTAGAAGTCCTCATAGTCTTACACAGGTCAAAGGATCTTTGATGAAATTTTGCGCCTACAATCCTGAAATCCAGGCATGATTTAGGTTCCATCTATTCAAAGAGAAAGACGGGTGTTTATTCTAACATAGGATGAGTACCTTCAGTACTTCGCACATGAGTGAACAGGTTCTTGCAGAAATCTATGTATGGGTGCCTCATTATGGTTGGGAGTCGTTTTTGCGAGCTGATGAAGAGATATGACTAGGCTTACCACCACTTATAGATGGTGCTTTTGAAGATCTGGGAGAGGTTAGGGTTACGACTAAATTTCAGTATTTCGGCAAGGATTGGCTGCTGACGAAGTTGAACTCGAACCTTTTTCAAGCTAAGGTCTGTAGGGTTTATTTAGCCGGGGACTGCGGGTTTGGTATGTTGTAAACATTGACTCCTCCCTACTAATAAGGATTTTATTTTGGCCTGTACAGTATATCACACTACTGTCCTTTTATAGATGTAGATGACTCAGAAATGAGATCGGGGGTTGGTCTAGACTGGCAAGGTATTATTCAACCTGATAATTATGTGTTGTCATTCCCATTTTGGTTACGCCACATCCACTGAACTTGCTGGTGATCCAGCCTATCAGGAATTTAAATACTGAAGACTAATACCAGGATTATAAATATATGCCTGTCAATACCCAAAGTACAATGCTCGTTCGCTTGAGATAAATAGAAATAATCCGGACTACCACTCAAGATAGCAACAATTACTGAGCATTGAGCAAGATCAATCAAGAGCAAATAAGATTAAGTAGCCAATAATATTTATCATCCTCGTAAGGTCTTTCTTGTTGATCTGATTGCTTCAAATTATTTCGAATAATTTAATTTTGAGTCTAGAACTCTCACCTCAGAACTCCAATTACGAAATTTCTGCATCGACTCATGAGCCAGAACGGATTCCATAAGAACAATTTTGTACACATAATCATATCGAGAGATTCTAAATCGGGTTGTTGGGTGCAGGTTCCCAGAGTTACAACACCCCTCAATTTACCAAAGAAGTCGGTGAGGGGTATGAGGGGTTCGTCCCACCTCATTCACCGCCTATAAAAATAGTTGCTGCCCAAGGCCTAAGTTTGAGGTTCTACCTCCCTATGTCGGAAAGTAAGCAGCTATTCTTAGCGCGGTTAGAATAAGGTTATTATATTGAGGTGCAGATGGGTGTTGCTCAGTCGGATCGGATGCGGGAACATAGAGTGCACCGGTCATACGACCTCTCATTGTTGAAAAACAAATACTTGGGATGAGATCATCTATTTCCATTTTTCGACTTCGCAAAACCCTCGGGAGGACTTGCCACAAGCTTAGGATACTTTCACCAAGGTTCGCCACAGTGTGGCTGTGATTGTGCGTACGTCACTGGGATTGGTCGCAGAGCTTGGCCCAAGACCAAACGAGTGGATGGCAGCTTCTTGTCGCAGATGTGAGGTGGATGTTGGTGTTGGAATAACCGCGCAGATGCTTGACGAGCTATTCTTGACTTACTGGTAAGGTTTGCGAAACAAGCTGTTCTCTTTCTTAAATCCTCTTCCTCTTTCTCTTCCTCTTTCTCAAGTCATACTCATACTCCAGTCACATCGCACAATCGCTCCCCTCGATTGTGGCCCCTATTTCTCATCTGCCCCGCCCCCACCACCACCCCCTTTCCTATAACATCTCTCACACACGAAATCGCCATGGCTTCAGGACATCATGTGGGTATTCTCCATCCAAAACTCAATCAACTGCCACTAATAAACTGACAGGACCCCAAGTTGCTGTATGCCATCAACGGCATTAATGCCTACCACATTGAAAATGGCCGAGAAGAGTCCCTCACACCGGCAGGCTCCCAAACCCTCTCCCTCTTGATGGTGCCAACAACCTCCCCCTTCTCCAGCGTCCCCTCCGCAGATCCCCAATCTCAGTCGCCCGAAGAAGATTTCTATCTACATCTGCATCTGCCACCTGCATTGGACCTGCCACTACCGGCAACAACACAAATATACCATCAACCACCAAGTAGCTACCTCATACCACGATGGGATATGGGTCCAGAAAGCGGCGCATTTACAAGAATAGAGTTTCCTCCTTTGGGAAGTGGAGGTTCCCAGGAGGACGTTGATACCTTTGAGACTATTCTAGCACAATGTACCGCATTTCTGGAGAGGGCTCCCCCGCCTAAGAGTGCCAGGTCTGGTAGATCCAAGCTGGAGAAGGAGCAGGAGAGAGACAAGGCTCTTCCTGCATACAATCCCGGTAGTTTCCAGCCGGGAGAGGCATATGTGCCAGGCAGCTCAAGCGCCCATACGGGTGGTAGAATTGTTCTGGTCGACGAGGAGAATGGAAGCGTTGTTGGTGAACTTGGTGAAGGTTTCCACGTTGTCGAAGATGGCAAGATGGAGCCAGGTTCAAAGAGTAAGTCCCAATTCTCTCAATCGAATATTCATTTCCTGACAAGTTCCAGACCCCGTCGAAATCACTCTTCCTCAAGACGGTTCACAGAATATCGGCGTCGCACCGGCCTCCCAAGAATATCTAGAAATGGCTATGCATCCGGCCTACAAAAATAGCACCCTCGTATCCAAAGCAGCCATGGCATCCCGTCTCGTTGTTACAACGGCAGGTTATGTCTCGAAAACGCTCGAGTCAGGCGCAACCAACTTCACTAAATCCACAAAACCGAACACTAAGCCTATGACATTCACACCCACAACCCACGAAAGAGTCCGCAAAGTTCACACATTCACCCAAGGAGCTGCCGGATTATCTGCCAAGACTGTAGGGCAAGTTGGAAAAGTCGCGCAAAACTTGGGGGCCTCGTTGACCGCCCGCGGTAACAAGAAGGGAGGTAAGGGACTTGGACCAGATGGCAAACCAATCGAGGGGTACAAACCCGGACTTTTGAATAAATCTCTGATGGCATTCTCCACGATTGCGGACGGAATCGATCAAGCTGGTCGGAATCTGCTCACCTCGACGAGTACAGCTGCAACTACAGTAGTCGGCCACAAGTATGGAGCTGAGGCTGGAGGAATAACCCAGAATATCTCTGGTGGTTTCAAAAATGTTGGCTTAGTCTACATTGATGCAACAGGTGTATCCCGGAAGGCAATTGTAAAATCCGTCGCCAAGGGCATGGTCGTAGGAAAAGTCAGAGGCGGCGGTGATTTAATTGTTGGTGGAGGAGATGGCGGTGTCCTTCCTTCGAGAACTTCGAGTCCGGGACCAAGTTCAGCTGCTGCGCAGAACTGGAAAGAGCAGGAAAATGCTCAAGGAAGGAGACCTGATGACTACAGTATGTCGGGCGCTGCTGCTCCCGATGTTGTCGGATTTGGCAGACAAGCCCCGCCTCCGGCTTATGGCGCTGGTGGAAGTGGTGTGGGAGAGTCGTTGGAGGGCCAGAGGGTTGCTGATTTTAAGCGTTGAGGGTTGACCTCTCGACGCGCTTTCGATTTTGGGACATCTCTTTTTCTTTGTGGATACATAGTTGTAAAATAAATGAATTTACGATTTGATGGATCAATGGATGGGGGATTAGGTAGGTTGATGGATGGGGGGGGGTCTCTTTGAATTGTGGATCGTTGACTTAGCCGCATACCAACCTTCTTAATTTTCATCTACAAACCCTGAGCATTATCAAGTGCGTCTGCTGTGATGGCACTCGACCATTTGTGCACACAACATGTCTTTAACCGCACGTCTGTCCAAACTGGTGGATGATACTTGATGGGCGTATACTTTCCTAACAGTACATCTCTAATTGTGGGTTTACTTAACAGAAATACCTAGTAATACACCCTTCCCTAGCTGAATCCCATCAACTTCAAACGCTCTCCTCTACTGTACTCTACAAATAACATTCTTAGCGTCATTATTAGTAAACAACTCAACAAGAATACCCTTCCTTGACTTAGGTAGCAGAAAAGTATCTATATCCCATACGGCATAGACAGTTAAGGGACATCGAACTTCAATTGAAGATTTCCGCAAAATAAATATGGTCAGATTAAGCTGGGGAGTCTCTAGCATACCCCTCTCTTTGGACCACTTTTGAGTGGCATGAACTACATAACAAAAACACGCTTTTCACCTCGTTTACTCATACTTCACTTTTTATAACTTTTCAATTGGAAGAAAGTGAGGGATTCAACAGTGAGGTGGGATTTGACGGTGAATGTTTGTTGTGGTTAGTTTTAGTTTACTTGTTGCGGATGCTATCTGACCACGAATTGAGTTTATTATGTGGGTAGGGCTTCGAATTATTACTTGGTGGGGTGTCTTGCTTTCTTTGTTTGTGGCTGTAGATCCAGACACAGGTTGTGATGGTATGATACAACTTGTGAAATCTAAGTGCGACCTGAGGCTCTGGACTCTTCCAGAAGTAGGATTATTTAAGTACTTTGTCCCTGGCGAAATCGATCGAGAGGTTTTGTCATGATGCTTCAGGGATGGTTCTATATAGCATATGAAGCTATTTAGACTTCCCACTCGCGTCTGTAATACTGCCACTTACTTTCGCTTTCGCTACAGTAGGAGAGTTATATATTATAATGTTTAGTGATATATACTTGTCTGTTACGTAGAGTATAAGAATTATATACCTTATTACATACTAGTTCGTTGCCAAGTTTGCGCAAACAAAGCTATATAAAAAGTTACAAACAAAGTTATATGTACGCTAATAAACGTTTATTTCCTTTACTGAAAATCTATCGCAAAACTTGTCTCATAGAGATATATAGAAGTATTACATTTGAAGAGAGTAGGAATACATTTTTATTCAAGATACACTTTCCGAAACCTCTTGATAATCCAAGTTCTTACTTTCTCTAAAACGAGCTGGGTACTTTACTTTGCCACTTCTTGCATGTCTCCTACATCGTACAAGAATTCGTGAAAGTTTTGTAGGGTTATTCCACCAGTACTTCATCCTAGACCGGAATGAGTGCATTTTTTCTAAGGTGGCCAAGGCGATTGACATGGTACCGTCAAAACTCAGCTTTAAGGTCCAAACTGTAGATGCCTTATGAGGCACTCTATCTACACCAAAGTCCCCTCGGATCTGCCCTTGCTACGCCTTTCAGAGCTCGGTAGAACTCGGAGTACGTTCAAAATAGGTGTAAAAGTGGATTTTACAGTAGATCAACACCATGTTAGGGCCTTTTTATGGCACTTGCGGCATTGATTCCTTCGGAGATCATGTCTTAAACGGCCATTTTAAACCTGAGGCATATAATATACACTTTGGACCTTGAAGTTGAGTTTTGACGGTAATAACCCTTGAAAAAGCTAAATCTTTTTCAATTTCACCTGGGACGAAGTTTGTTTTGACGTCAAGTTATACTTTGTCTCATTTGTACGATACAGTCGGTTGTTCATATTATATATAGTCAGCTTTACCACCCGACCTTTCCATTTCGCCATATCCATCTACCACTGCCCATCCTGCTCTATCACATACACCAAAACAATCACAACAAACACCGCAAAGAACCTCATACATACACCACAATGCGTTTCTCCACAAGACAAGTTTTGTTCGCCGCCCTTACGCTTTTCAGCGCAGTGGCATCGGACTGCACGGTAGATTCAGACTGTCCAGATTGCACAGGTTTTGCAATCAAGATTTGCATGTAAGTGCTTGTCCATCAACCTCTTATATTCTGTACCTTTTCTCGGTTGACAATGCTGATAATTCTTGGTATAGCCCTGGGGCTAATTTCGATGGGGGTGGATTGTGTCAATGCTCTGGGCAATAGTTCTGGAAAGTGGTTTCCTCAGGGCTCGCGGAGAACTGTACTGTAAAGGATTCTTTTGGGGAGATTCGCCCACCATTCCAGGAATGAAATGAAATGAATACTCAGTCTATTCTGCAATAAGAGTATAAAATCAGGTGACCGTACAGCCAATGACCCAATTCTGTGTCCCATTGTGCTCCATGTAGCACAAACATAACTATTAAGGTTACATGTTAGAGCATAAACCACATTATTTTCGCCCTTTCGGTCTCTATTTCGATTCCTGGACCCAGACTCTTCCACAAATCTCCCGACACAACGGTAGTATAGTTTTCGATGTAAACGAGTCAACCTTGTATAAGGAGATGATGGGGACCTCTCCAAGGTGAACTTCTACTACATCGCAGTCGACATTCAAATTTTGAGATCTCTTCTTGCGAACAATACACCCAACACCATCCTCATACCGCCTCTGTAACCCCTCGAAATACCCCCATCATTGACTGCAACCCAACTCACACTCCCCATATCCAATCTACAATAGAACGAAACTTAGAGATTCGACAACAACAAAAAAATCGACAGCAAACCACTCTAAATCTCGTTATATCGAAAGATGAAGCAAAGTATACGTCAACAGATTACTGGTGGTGCTATGGTAGGTTTTGGGAAGGACAGTACTTGGGATTCGTTCTTTGCACTATCTGTGAGATGGTCTCCCTTGGAGCACACGCCCAGGTGAATGTTTTCTTTATCTCGGTGTAGCCAATCTAGGCAAGAGAATATCATTCCCTTCCAGATATTTGTACACCCCTATTCCTCATACTGTACTCTACCCAGCGAATCGAACCCACTCATACTCCAGTAAAGAAGGAACAATTCATGTATGATGTCAGTGATCCACCTAAGAAAGAATATCCCTGTTAATTTACAGACAACTCTGTTTATAACTTAATAAGGGATGAAAAGGTACAATAGACAGACTCTTGTATGCAAATCTTGCAGAGCAACCAAAGAAAAGTATTCATACAATAATTGAACCTCAAGAAATATTCTGCGTTTGATGATAGAGAATAAGCTGACTCGGGAATCTTTCTTCTATTGTTTATATAGTCAACCGGGTAAGACACCTGCTCGTTACTCTATACACACTATATATAAAACCCTATTATACTAAATATGTATTATGAGTAAGATAATTGTCTTAGGATACCTAGGCTAGTAAAAAGTAAGAGTTAATAATTATTAAAGCTTTTTATATAAATATTTTAGTTGTGTGACGTTTTTAGAATAATTTTATTCTAATAGAGGTGTGTACAGAGCAACGACCAGGTATCTTACCTTTCTACTCTTCTGTAAATATAGAGATCATACCTAGAAGCTTCAAGAATAAAGAGGGGGAGACAGCTCGGGTTGAACCTCTAGGCTATCTATAATATGGCTTTAACCTAATCTCTTAGTAAAACTAGCGAATTAAAGGATCGTATTTAGGCGATAAAGAAATACTGTATCATAATATATAATCTGTAGCAATGTCTAGTATAGAACGGACTTGAGTAGATAAGGCCACGACTCCTTACGCTCTACAAATTAATCCTTACGTATTAATCTATACTTATTAATCTATATATATTTTATAAGCAATTTATAATAAATTAAAATTTTAGTTAAAGGATAATCCTATAAAATAAAAATTAAAGCTATCTATACTCTACTTAGGATATTATTATTACTACTACTACTACTACTTTAAGCTATATCCTCTTTAACTTTACTTATAAAGTCCCTATTATCTATTTCTTCTCTCGGCCTGTTTTCCTACGTACGCTAAAACTCTTTATAGGTAACTCGTAATACGGCTATAGCTTTAATCTAGCCTACCCCGCCTTATAGAGGCTCTAATATTAGAATATCCTTACAAGTAATTATCTTATACTTAATAAGTACTTTATAGAGATAATTATATACCTAGATATATAGATCCTTAAGAGATTTAGTAATAGTATTAAGGTTATATTCCTAGTTCCTAATACTAAAGAGCTTACAATAGAGATTATAGATAGAATCTAGTAGGTATACGTTAAGATTAAAGTCCTAGACGTCTTCGAATACCTTATCGAATATAGGCTAGGTAGTCTTAGATATAAACTCTTAATAATTATTAATACTATTAGAAGGGTATAAAAAGTTATATTCGAGTATACTAAATACTAGATATTCTATATAGGATCGTTAGTATCGAATATCGTTAATATTATAGACGTCTATAAACTCTATAAGTTCCTCTTAGAGTTTTAGTATATAAATAAATTATAAAATAATAATATTATAGATTAATTCGAGATTAAATAAGCTAGTATATAAAAGAGACTTAAATAATAGTTTCTATCCTTTAGTTTATCTATCTACTATTTAATTCTACTATACCTTGATCTTTTAATTCTTTATAAATAGTCTATAAATATATACCTTTATAAACGGTAATTCTTTATCTTATTTACTTATAATTTAAAGGGCGTACTATTCGATTAATTAGTATATAAAATATTAATTAAATAGAATAGTAAATACCTAGAGTACTAATAGTAATATAACCTCTTTACCCTTATTAGATCGAATAACCTATAGAAACCTATAGATAGAGATATAAAACAGGTAGAACTTTAGAACTATAATCTAGGTACGATTAGAGATACTAATATATATCCCTACTATATATTATAAATATACGTTAATAATCCTATATATTTAAAAGCTATATTATAATAGCTTATTATAACCGTCGATAGACTATACTCGATTAGGACCCCTTATATAGTATCTCCTATACTTATAATAATTATCTAAGTTCTCTAGATCTCTATTTACTACGCTAATAAGATTAAGGATTTATAATATATAACGGACGTCTTTAAAGGCTATAAATTTTAAGAAATACTTATATAGATATCTATAAGTATATCTAGAAACTATTAAATCTTATATACTAAAATTATATAGTAAGAGTTTATTATATACTTTTTACTCTAGCGAGTAGATTATCTATTCTTTAGAGCCTTTAAAATAACTTTAACTCCCTTTTTAATTACGTCTATTTTATCCCTTACTTTATCTATATATTAAAAGTATAGGTCCTAGTCCTAGCAAATATCTTATAACGTATAATATATAAGTTTAGGACAACTATAGAATTACTTTAAAGTACGTAGGATTTTCGAATAGTTATAGTTATAGTACTATATCTTATATATAAGGTCCTAAACCTCCTTGTCCTCTTACTACTTCTTCTTAAGGTTCTTTGTTAGTAGTATATTATAAAGATTGTTCTAATCCTTTAAGTATTATCTAAGGGTTCGCTAGGACGTTTATAGATCGAATTTGTCTACTAGGAACTAGATAAGCTAGGTATTTAAGTACCGTTCCTTATAGTATAGTTGTTCTATTATCTCCTAGTATAATTCCTAGGGATAGGTAGTAGATATATTAACAAGGTAAAAAGACAAGTAAAAGTAGTCCTAGACAGTTAAATTAAGGGTAAGAATATACTCCTTATCAAGTAGCCTTTAGGTAGGCGATCGTTAATCTCCCCCCTACTCTAGGTACTTCTCGTAGTACTTATATACTTCTACTCGTAAGGCTAGATAGCCTTCCTATATCGGTACTAATTTAACTAGCCCTAAACTTAGCAGATATATTAAGAATTATTATATTAATTAGTAAAGGCCTATAAGTCCTTCGGAATACCGGTTTTACTATATATCTTACTATATACTATTAAAATAACTAGCTAGAATCTATAAGGCTTAGGAGTTATAGGAGGCTAGGCTATAAAAGTAGGTAGATTTTCAACCCTAATAGTACTTAGCGTATCTTAGTATACTTATAATTCTATATACTTTTATTAGATAGCTCTTATAACGTAATCCGGATAATCTATAGGGGTCTTAGGCTCTCTATAAATACTAAATATATAACTAGTAATAAGGAATAGATAAGGAACCTTAAGCTCTAACCTCTACGAATCCGAGGATAATAAGGTACTAATAAGGTAGGGTAGGCTCTGTTCCTAGTACTAAGCCTATTTAGTAAATCCTTAATACTATTATATAAAATCTATATTTAGGCTAAGGATAGGGCTATATTTCGAGCCGATTTTATAACTCTATATAAAAAGTATATATTTTAATGTTTTATTATAAATTAACGTAAAATCTCTTATATAATCGATTTAATTTAGTAGAATTATTAATATATAATAGTATTAATTTATAGTTTATTTAAAAGTAGTAGAGAAACTCTACTATAGTTAATTATTATAGTAGTTAAATACCTTCCTATTTAGGAATAGACTACCTCGCTTAGCGCGGGAACGTTCTAAATAGGAAAAGCGCCTTATATAATAAACTTTTATAGTTAATTCTAGAACTATAAGTTTCTTATTTAGTAGTAATCTAAGAAACTATAACCTTTTAATTTATCTACTATAATACGTTAAAATTACTTTTAAATAATAAAATATACTAATCTAAACCTCTTACTATACTATATTTATATCTATACCTCGAAAACCTTAAAAAACTACCTTATTTTAGCTTATTTAATCTAGGAGCCTTATAAGGACCCTTAGGCTAACCCTGCTATTTACTAGGATAATAATAACTACTACGACTCCCTTCCCTACCTATATTCTAGGTAATTCTATTATAGCTATAGTTACGTTAGCTATTATCTATAGTACTTTAATAGAGACCTTGTTAAGTACTAACAGACTCTATAGATAGGTATAGATTCTCTATAGAATTAGTATAAGTTTCGCTATTAAGAGCCGCTAAATTATCTTAATTAAGTATAGCTATTCTACTAGGGGAAAAGAGAAGAGTTACTATTAATTTATTATCTTTACCTATATCTATCTTATCTTTTAATAATTTAGTAGTAGGATTAATAACTAATTTTAGTATAGTAGCTATAATAAATAACTCGGATCTATTATTAGCTTTAGGTTAGAGGTTAACCCTAGACCGCTTCTAGCTAGGCTTCCTAACTACTATTATAGAGTCCCTACGTTCGCTAGCCTCGCTAGTAGAATTACCGGGCTCTTTAATAGCTACTCTAGTATCTAGTCCTAATAATACTATAGTATTACCCCTTTTAATAGCCTCTATCTCTTTGTCGAACTACTAGTCCTCGATCTACTTATTTATTACTAGTATTACCTATAAAATCCGGCCTTTCTTATAAAACCTAGTAAAGTTCTCGAGGTACTATTAGATAGTAATCTTAGAGCTAGAAGTAAAGATATTAATCTTTCGTAGATATCTAACCTTAATAAGACTCCTATTCTACTTTATATAATATATAGTTACCCTACGATTATCTCCTTAGTTTAGAAGTAAGATATTTTAGTAAGATTATCCCTTATTAAGATTATACTCTTTCTAACTAATATTATTATATATAATATTTTTAATAAATTCTCCCTTATTATAGATAACCTTATCTAGGTTAAATATATACCCCTAGTAACTACCTAGTAACTTCTTTCTAGTATATAGACTATCCTCTTAATTCTAATAAATAAACTCTACCTCTTATATTATAGTATATTAGACCCTTTAGATTAAAGTATATAAGTAGAACTAACTTAATATAGTTTATTATATATTTATCTTTATTTTTATAACTAGATTCCTCTTTAATTCTTTATTTATACTAGTTATATATTTACCCTTAAAGCTTATATTTCTAGTAACTTAACTATAAATATTTATATATACTACTACTATTTATAAGGTATCTATAGATAGCGGAATATTATTATTATTAGAATCTTTAGATTAATAGATTAAAGTATAACTTTAAGGTATATATTTAACCTAGGGGTATAGTTTATATATTATAGTCTCGCGGAACCGTTTTTTCTATTACGGAATTCCGCGCTACTAATACTACTATATATCCCTTGAATCTAGCTAATTAGACGCTAGGAATTCTAGTAGATATATTCGTAGAAAAGCCGGAATTATATATACTTTATATATCCTTTTTATATATCTAAGTCTACCTTAAATACCTTAAATATAATAAAAAGATAGCTAGAGTTAGTAATTAGGATTAGTAAAATATAAATAGAAAATACCCTTATACTTAGGGCTAAATACGCTTTAAATACACTTTAATTAGAGGGTCGAATACGCTTCGAATACGCTTTAATTAGAGGGACAGATACGCTTTAATTCGAGGGTTAAATATACTTCGAATACGCTTTAATTCAAGGGTCGAATACGCTTTAATTCAAGGGTTAAATACGCTTTAATTCGAGGGTTAAATACGCTTCGAATACGCTTTAATTCAAGGGCTAAATACGCTTTAATTCAAGGGTTAAATACGCTTTAATTCGAGGGCTAAATACGCTTTAACTCGAGGGTTAAATACACTTCGAATACGCTTTAATTCGAGGGTTAAATACGCTTTAATTCGAGGGTTAAATACGCTTCGAATATACTTTAATTTAAGGGCTAAATACGCTTTAATTCAAGGGTTAAATACACTTTAATTAAAGGGATAGATATAAATTTACTTAAGGGATTAATACACTTTAAGTAGCTCTACGTAGTTTTATATACGAGTAAGCGCGTACTTATAGACACTTTATAATACTACTACTAAAAATCATTATAATTAAAAAATCGCTTAGTAGTCCTTTTTATTATAGCTAATAGATTACTTTTATTTAAAAATATTATATTTATAATATATAGTTATTTAATAATTAGTTATATAAGTAGAAGTTATACTATAGTCGTAGTAGGGCTACAGGGTCGTATACGTACTATAAGGCCGTAATTATAAGTACTTTATAATACTACTACTAAATATTATTATAATTAAATTATTGCTCGGTAGTCCTTTTACTTATACTTAAGCGACTATTTTACTTGAAAAATATTATACTTATAGTATTATATTATTTAATAATTAATTATATAAGTAGAAGTAGTACTAACTTTTTTAATATAGTATTACGGAAATCCATATAGCTATTTCTATACTTTTCTATACTAAAAACCCTTAGAGATATACTTTATATATTATAGTTTTATAAAACTATTTTTTCTATTATAGAATTCTACGCTACTAATACTACTATATATCTCTTAAATCTAGCTAATTAGATACTAGGAATTCTAGTAGATATATTCATAGAAAAGCTAGAATTATATATACTTTATATATTCTTTTTATATATCTAAGTCTACCTTAAATACCTTAAATATAATAAAAAGATAGCTAGAGTTAGTAATTAGGGTTAGTAAAATATAAATAGAAAATACCCTTATACTTAGGGCTAAATACGCTTTAAATACACTTTAATTAGAGGGTTAAATACGCTTTAAATACGCTTTAATTAGAGGGATAGATATACTTTAATTCGAGAGTTAAATACGCTTTAAATACGCTTTAATTTAAGGGTCGAATACGCTTTAATTCAAGGGTTAAATACGCTTTAATTCAAGGGTTAAATACGCTTCGAATACGCTTTAATTTAAGGGCTAAATACGCTTTAATTCGAGGGTTAAATACGCTTTAATTCAAGGGCTAAATGCGCTTTAACTCGAGGGTTAAATACGCTTTAAATATACTTTAATTTAAGGGTTAAATACGCTTTAATTCGAGGGTTAAATACGCTTTAAATACGCTTTAATTTAAGGGCTAAATACGCTTTAATTCGAGGGTTAAATACGCTTTAATTAGAGGGACAGATATAAATTTACTTAAGGGATTAATATACTTTAAGTAGCTCTATATAGTTTTATATACGAGTAAGCGCGTACTTATAGACACTTTATAATACTACTACTAAAAATCATTATAATTAAAAAANCTAATAGATTACTTTTATCTAAAAATATTATATTTATAATATATAGTTATTTAATAATTAGTTATATAAGTAGAAGTTATACTATAGTTATAGTAGGGCTACGGGGTCGTATATATACTATAAGGCTATAATTATAAGTACTTTATAATACTACTACTAAACATTATTATAATTAAATTATTGCTCGGTAGTCCTTTTACTTATACTTAAGTAACTATTTTACTCGAAAAACATTATACTTATAGTATTACGTTATTTAATAATTAATTATATAAGTAGAAGTAGTACTAACTTTTTCGATATAGTACCGCGGAAATCTATACGGCCATTTCCACGCTTTTCCGTACTAAAAACCCTTAGAGATATACTCTATATATAATTAAACCTATAGTAACAGGAGATAGAATTAGAGCTAGGGATACTATTAGAGGAGCCTACGATAGCCTTAAATCCTAGCTAGGAGTACTAGGATCTAGAACCGCTAATTTAGACTTTATAAAAGGTCTAGAATAGTTCTAGTACTTATAGTAGTTACTATTAGGGTCTTAGACATAGGTAGCGGTATAACTAGAGTAAAATTTAGATACTATAATCTACTAAGTATATAAGTACGCCCTATAGGAGCTAGAAATAGGTAGATATCTACTAACTTTTAGTATAGAGTACTCGAAAATATAAGATCTATAATTTTACTACTATTTAGCGAAAACATATACTACTTTCCTATTTAAGATAGTAGAAAGAGGCGGTAGAAGGAATTAAAGGGTTTAATTAGTTAGAAGATATAAATATAAATATAACCCTTTAAATTAGTAGTAAGTATATTTAGAATACCTACTACGATATTATACCTACCTAATAATTATACTTTTAGGACTATAAACGTATATATTCTATTTAATTAGCTTGATTATTTAACTTGTGTCGTTAATAAATTAAGGCTATTAATACAACGTACCGGCGGAAGTAGACTTTTTAGTAGGCGCGGGTACGAGAGTCTATACACCGATAGGCGATATAATACAAAAGTGGGCCCTTTATATAGTAAATGTACTAGTATAACCTATAGGAATTATTAATTTGTCTATTAATTTTATAATTAATATATAGGACACCTTTAAAATAGCTAGAAGGGCTAAAATAACTAGTATTTTCTAGTCGTATAATACAAAAGTAGGCTTATTATATAGTAAATATAGTAGTATATCCCGAAGGAATTATTACTTTAGCGGTTAATAATATATAGGATACCTTTAAAATAGTAGAATTAGTATTATAGTTAATATAATTAAACTAGCTTCTGTTTAAAATCTAGCTTTATATAAACTTTAGTACGAATACACTATAAAATGCGTAAGGATTAATACGTAAGGATTAATTTATAGAGCGTGAGGAGTCGTGGCCTTATCTACTCAAGTCCGTTCCGTAGTCCAGCTTCAACCGTTCACCATCTTTACACATGAACACAGAAAAACCAAGATAAGTGAAGAACTATAAGTAACTTGAAAAAGAATCTTGCTCAAAAAGATGCTATGCATAAAGACTATGACCTGATTCTCGTATACACTTCACTTCATGGCATCCTCATCACCATCCGTTCTCCCAATCCCATCAAACCCCTTCTACCAAGGCCGTTTATTTCACCTCCCAAAATGAAATCCCGCTTCATCACAAACACACTACCCTCTAATGCCCATGCCAGCCCACCCATCCCCTACTCATAACCCTCCAGATCTTCACTTCTCCACTTCTTAAATCATCCAACTTGAAGCTTTCAAGCTTCACCTTCTTACTCTCCCTGCCCTGTTCCCAAGCACGCACCTTTTTCTTTGTACCATCCCATTCCGCCACAACACCAACATGATCTGGTTTTCCGACTTCTGCGGTGTACTTGGCGTGCATTGTTCCGTGTTTGCCTTGAAACTTGGTGTTGCGGAGAGTGATAATATCTCCGGGTCGAATCTCGTCATTCTGTTGCGTCGAGGCGTTGGCTAGGTTGCTGTAGACAATGGCTCCATAGCCGCGAACTCCGACAGGCAGAAGGACATTAGCGAGAGGCTTGAGGAGTTCTTGAACAAGTCCATGTGGTGTTCCATCTCCTACAACAGTTCCTTGCTTAGAGCTGACGGCTTCGATAATCCGACGACCAAACTGTTCATGTGCTTGTTCTAATTGGTCTTGTCGAAGCCGCGAAGGTGGCTGTTCATGCTTTTGCTCGAGATGGACATCTGCTGGGTTTTCCGCATCGAATTCAGCCGCGATGATGGTCTGAGAGTAATCTTGATACAGGACAAACAGCTCTTTTGTGACCATGGTTTTTCCATTCTGTAATGAGGTTGACTCTTCCATTTCGTATAGAAAGTCTTTTCGATTTTGGAAAATCGGGGGTAGACTTTTAGGCTGAGTCCACCAGTATGAACTTCGACCAAGATCAACATCGTTGGCCACAAATCCGGGATCCATGGACATTCGGCTGAGCTCGACCGACCGTCTATTGTTACCGCGTGATACATCTAGAGATTGTCGTGGAGCGCCTCTAATTGGAATCTGCGGGCCAGAACTTCCAGGAGCTTCACGAGGAGGAGGAGGTGGAGCTGCTCTGTTTTGTGGCGGTTGCGATGGTATAGCATTAGGTCTTGGTGGTGACGCCGAGTATAGATCCTCTTCAGTTGATTCATTTCTGGGTGATGAAATGCTTATAGGTTTTGAAGGGGCGACAGGAGGGGGTGATTTCTGTGGCGCAGTATACTTGTAAGGGTCGTAATCATCATCATCCTCTTCCAATGGAGCAGAAGCTTTAGAGGCAGGGGGAGGTGGAGGTGCAGCTCGCGGTACGTCTACAGACTTTCTTGAAATTGGTGGTGGTTGTGCCGGTAAAGGTGGAGGTACTGCACGCGGAGCTGTTGGTGGAAGTGGTGGTGGTGCAGATAATTGCGAAATGATCGGCGATTGACCGTTAGTGTTATCCTCTGAACCCAATTCTTTAGGATGAGCCTTGAGTGCTTCTTTATGTGGAACAGCAGAGGGCATATCTGTATCATAATCGCCATCATACTCCGTCACTTCTTCGTTTTCTTCTTTTGGAAGACTCGATGGAGTAACACGTCGGTCTCCTGTAGACGATCGACTCAAAGGGGTCGGCGCGTTTGGGGGCAGAGGTGGAGGAGCTCGGGTCTGGGGATAAGGAATTACAGGAGTACTGGGAGTACCAGGAATTGGTGGCACTTTGCTAGTACGTCGGTCCTTTGATCCTTGGCTGGTCGTAGGAGACGTTTGATCGCTGAAAAATGACGCTCTTTTTGTTGTTGGTGAAGACGGGGCACGAGAAGCTTCGGCCTTCGGAGTAACAACGCTGGCAGACAACTCATCGTCTGATTCTGAACCGGCACTTGGTGACCTCGGGACAGAGGGAGTTGGTCGAGCTATTCTGTTAGAATGTTATCTGAATTCAGATGAACGAACAACTTACTATCTTTGGGCACAGGTGGCGGAGCAGGTCGACCACCAGGGACAGGGGGGGCACCACTTGGTTCCGCAACCACGTCTTCAACATCTGGAACCTCATCGGCTGGACGAGAGCTAGATACTGGAGTATCATCAGCATCATCACGCTCGACAGGTTTGCTGATTTCTTCCGGACTGCGAACTCGAGTTAAACCGGGCATAGGAATCATAGGAACGGGAGGTGCATGGGTGCTTGCGGATGGCCTATCCTCAGCGCCATATTCTGATGATTGCCTTTCACCTGCTCCGAGTGATTTCTTCTTCTTTGGGGGTAGAGGTTTGGGCATAGGCATGGCTCCAAACATGCCGTGCATGCCCATTCCACCACTCATCTTGGCCATTCGTGCTCTCAATTCTTCTTTTCGACGAACTTCAGGATCTATATCCTCCTCTTCCTCTTCTTCTTCGGGCTCCTCAGTTGCGCCTTCTTCTTCTCCGACATTAGGCTCACGAAGAGGGGCAGTAGGCGCCCTGGAGAGTGGTTGGACTCTGGATTTCTCGTCGCTATCATCTTTTCCGGTGGAAATCTCTTCTGGCTCTTCAGTGGTCTCCCCAGCTCCAGACACATCTGGTTCATAACCTTCTTCCAAAGATTTTCGTGGTTGCACAGATGAGGTACTTTGAGTGTCCTTTGTAGATTTACGCCTTCGAGGCACGCCATCTTCTTCTCTGACAGAGTCCATTGATGGCTTACCAATATTTTCTTCCGTGTCTTTCTTCTCTAATGTAGCACCCTCGCCCTCTTCAGCGCCCTCGATAGTATTATGTGATTCAGTTCGCTTCTTGGCAGGGCGCTTTGGCTTTTCCTTCTTTGCAGCCGCATCTGCATGGCGTGAAGCTTGTTCCATTTGCTGCTTTTGAAGAAGGGCAATTCTCTCTTTCAAGCTCGTAGGTTTGGGCTGCTCTTCTTCATCATCCGCATTTCCTGGGGCTAATCCGGCCTCTTCCGCTTGCCGTTGGTTCTCCAATTCTCTTGCCGCAATCTCCGGGTCTTCGTCTCTCCTATACAGTTTTTGGGGAACAGGCTCGCGAGGTGGAGGGATATATGCATTCTTGCTTGGAGGAGGCGCAACAAAAGGCTTCTTGATGAAGTTATTAGACCCCCCCGAGCCCAATCCACCAGGTTTGAAGGGTGTAGGCGGGGGTGCAGCCTTGGCCTTTTCAAAAGCTGCTATGCGATCCCGGAAAGAGTTGCCAGTAGGCTTCTCTGACACAGGAGGAGGAGAAGACTTCGCGGGTGGCGGGATTTGTTTAGGCGAGGGGATCGGTGGCGCAGCTTCTACAACTCGAGGTTGCGGAGGAGGTACAGACTCTACTTTTGGCGCTGGAGGAGATGGTCGCCGCGCGAACGCAGCTTCTTGAACCGGCTCTGGTTCCAATTGCGGCTCCTCCTCCCGAACGTCTTCAACATGTTGAATTGGTGCTGGGGCGGGCTCAGACACAGGCTCTGGGATAGGTGCTGGAGCCGGCTCTGCCTCTTTTTTCGGCCGACTTGTTCGAGTTGGTCTAGGAGGAGCAGTAGGCTCGTACTTTTCCACAAAGTTCCTAGGAAAAATGCCCTCCTGCTTCACTCCCGAAGCATCTACGTATTCGCCAGAATACCAGTCATCGTCCTCCTCCTCTGTGACCGTGATGACTTGTCCGAGAGGGAAATGGAGATCATCGTCGTGGGGGGACGTGTATTCGTAAATCGCTTTGACTTTGAAAGGAGGGCTCGCCATGGTGAGCGCGTAGTATTGTGAGAGTGGTGGTTGGAAACTGCCTCGGTTGGATGCCTACGCAAGTGTGGTCGGAGGACGCCCCGAGGCGGCCCACGATATGGCTTTGATGGTGTAATTAATTCGGATCCGTATGAAGGCACACGATATGGTGTTTCTGTGGTAGAGGTATGGGGCAGTGGAGGAGTGGTTTGTTGAATATGACCGGGGCGTTGATTCAGTGTATCTACTTTCGTACGTAAACGTGCTAGTCTACGTCAGCGCATGAATACAAGTGTGTGAAACAGCTGGAGAGTCGGGCGAAGGATACTGAGGGTGAGTTTGGAGGAAAAAAATCGCAGCTTACCAGACGAGAAA
The DNA here is from genome assembly GCA_900184765.1 of Hymenoscyphus fraxineus. Lineage (NCBI taxonomy): Eukaryota > Fungi > Ascomycota > Leotiomycetes > Helotiales > Helotiaceae > Hymenoscyphus > Hymenoscyphus fraxineus. The sequence continues at coordinate 1,759,226 of LT855415.1, read as the reverse complement.
ATTCAGGCTACACACGAGGGCTGCGATACACAAATCAGTGCGCAGATGGACGAGTAGGTTGTGGATGCGCTGCGCAGTGAGGGTGCTGTATGTATCATCGGAAGAGACCAAAGCGCTGTGATGTTGGAGTTGTACCAAAAAAGCGAGCCTGGCACGCCCTACAAGGATTTTGGCTGCCCTGGGACTCCGCCAACGACGTACCCACATCTTCATACAAGTACAACCAGACAATCGTTTGCATCTGCCTCTGCCTCTGACTCTCCCTTGCTTGCCACAACAGAGGGCAGTCAATTTATGGCACACGCCGACCAGCTTCAACCTTGTGTGTGCAGACCGACCAACGACCATGGCATCCTCTCAGATGCCCAAATCTATACTGAAAAAGAAGACCGCCTACCCCGCCACGGCAAGCCCCCAGGCCAAAGCTGATCGGGATCGCGAGACGGCCGTGTACCACGCGAATATCCTCAAAACGCGCAAGGAAACTGAATTGGATGTTTTGTTGTCAACCGAAACTCTACTTGACTACCCTACCTCTTCCCAACCAGCCGACAATCCTTCTGTAGAGGATGCGACAACGCTCAAAGAGCTTCTTAAACCCTTCCAGCCTTCCGACTACGATGCCCTCATAATAGAGCGCAATATTGAAAATCGCTGTGGTTTTGCACTATGCCCAAAGCCTAATCGCAAGGATACTTCGGGTCAAAAATTCAGATTCATTGGTCAAAGTGGGAGAGCTGAGAATTTCAAAATCGTTCACACCGCCGAGCTTGAGAAATGGTGTTCAGAGGCATGCGCCAGGAGAGCGCTTTACATACGAGTCCAGCTGAGTGAGAGTCCAGCTTGGGAGAGAGAAGCCGTGGAATCTCGTGTCAAGATTGATCTTCTCGACGAACCCAAAACTGCGGAGATGACAGTCGCCGAGGACCTTCAGAGACTTAATTTGAATGATAATGCATTTCAACATAATCAACAAGGTCGCGCTGATTTAGCTATGGAGAGAGGCGACCAGGGATTTGCTGCGAGGAATGGGCTTGTCGATGTTAAGATATTGGAAAGAAACGTTCAGCGGCAACCAGAAGCACCGTCTTTAAACGAGGGAGAATTGAGCGGTCAATTTAGTAATATGCATTTAGCTTTAGAAGGTCATACACCAAGCTTCGACACCCGTAACAAGATAGGTCATGACGGAGACGATGAGATGATGGACTGGAAAATATAATCATGATTTGGCGTTTGGTTAGATACCCAGTGGAAGAATAATCGTTCCCCACTACTCAGCTACCCCCTCCTCTCCCACACCCATTACTTGGTGTACTTGTCTGATTTTTATGACTGGTACAAACACTGGATCTGTGTTTGGCGTGGAGATGCCAGTGGGAAAACGTACCTGTAGTGGCCCACAGTAGTCATCGATAGATGTTGCTGTAGATCTGGGATTTTGCGGGACGTCACGAACGAAAGGAGAACAGAAAAAGAAAATGGCAATCAAGCGTCATCTCCAGAGGAGAATCAGCGACACCTTGGGTTGGAATATGTTCTCACATTGATCTAGTATGCATAACCGACCAGCTTTAACGCCCAGTAGCAATCAGATCCTTTCCCAACCATCCGTGGTATCCCATTTTCCTTGCAAATCATTATGAATCTAGCTTCGTTGAGGACGGTCGTTAAATCGGCGGCGGGGTTCGACAGCTTGTTGTTGAGAAACTGCGACAACGTTGACTGGGATAGAATCGAACTGGATGCTATATTAGCGATTGACATTCGGAAGGCTGCAAAAATACTTACTCCGAGGCTCTTGAGGAGGTCCTTGGTCTCGGTGTCAACTTCGAGTTGACCAGTCTCGCTCTGGGTGAAGTCGAGGGCAGAAACTTCTGGCACGTATTGATCCTTTCGCTCTCTCTCCTCTTCTTGGAGCTTGAAGGAGATACCGCGGACTGGACCACGTTGAATACGCTTCATGAGATGGGTAGTGTATCCAGCAATCTGCAATCAATCAATTAGAATGCGAACTGGAAGTATGCGCTCGATTGGCGACAGTCGTACCTTGTTGCGAAGACGCTTGGAAGCAATGATGGCAATTTCATCACAGATTCTCTTGTTGGTCTCGAAATCGAGGGTCAACTTTGGGTAGTATCGCTCAATGATGACCTTGGCGGACTTCTTAACGGTCTTGGTACGAACGCGACCCATGATTGCGGTTTATGAATGAAGAGGTGAAGAGGGTGGTCGGAAATGTCGAATTCGTCGAAGTTTGGTTGTCGTCTTGAAGTTCGCAGGGCTCCAAATTTGGAGGAATATTCAAAAGTTGTGGGCGCCAAGACCTCCAGGGCGCTGCCCGCTATAATCACGTGAAGCCCGCTTTGGAGGTCGGCCCCGCCATGACCAATGTAACCCCACATTTTCAACCTCGCTTGACTTCTCACTCATTTACCAGCTGGTGCCAGGGTCCAGAGACCTTTTCGAGGGATGTATCTTTGGCCTGTAGTTCGATTCAACAGATGCTGCTAACGTGTCCTAGTATTGCCAGTTCCCGTTTATGAGAAGATGTGTGATTTCGTATGGTACGGTATTTAAAGGCCTCTCCCTCCTTCCAAGCTAGGTACCTCGCTTAGGCTTCGATCTTCGATACTGTCACCTGCTACTCGTGACATGGAGGCAAGCAACCCAGTATCGTTTCCTATCCCCTTAACGGTTGTATTGACCTTATCTTATACGGCTCCTCTGCTGAAGTGCGTGACCTGCGTTCTTTTCTACACGATACCTGGCTACTCGTTTGTGGATCAGATACGAACTTATAAAGCCCGCACTGAATATCTTGGTGATTACTTGAAAAAGACAGCAGAGAACCATTGATTGCTGAAGGATTGGACAGCCCTTCTGAAAGTGAAACTTTTGATACTTGCCATTATGTTTTCACAATTATGCATTTCCACCACACGCGCCAAATCCACGCAAAATCACCCGGATAGCGCATATATGCTTCCGTTCACTTAGCAGAGCAACTTCACCAAAGCACGAAGTCGACCTGGAATGATTATCACACTGCCAACTCTGCATCCACATTCATTAAGAACCATGATAATGTAGAAGTAATGTAGTAGGTATTTTTGATTGATAGTATCATTTATACTCGATCTTCTCTAGTCGTCCTGAAAACTAGCAAGCGAGAAGAGAATTCTACACAGATTCTCAAGTGAGATATCGATCTCATAGAGATCAAGGAAATGGTAATTTCTGATTCTCTCATACAAAATATGGACCGCTTCCTTGACCAAATGTGCCTAGTTTGTAGAATTAGTGAAACCTTAAGAGGGAAAGTATTCATATCTCAACTCACCAGTAAATTTCAATCACCACGTGAGGCTCTCTTACTCATTACGGACGCCAAATTGTGCCAACGAAGTACGTTCAGACGGATCTCAAGTTACACGCACATATGGCACTTTCTCAATTTCATGTCCCATCAAGTTGGATTTCTCAGCTTTCTGTTTTTCACACTTCTCTACCTGTCCTTGAGTAAAAGGTGTCCATTCAAAGAAAAGTAATCTGGCACGTCTTGGTTAGTTCCACCGAGTTTTGGAACCTTTGAGCTTAGCGAGGAGGAAGCTGAGGATGATGGGTGTAAGTTTGAGTGACTTTGGACTAACTGTAAGGAAGGTTTTTATAAAGTCATTACTGAAAATTGTTGTCAGGAATCGGTCCCCTTCGCCTCATTTCACCTCGATTCCTTGGATGCCTGCCACATGACTGCTAGCGATTTTCAAATCTTGCTAGCGTGTTACTACTACTAGCGTGTTCGGCCGATACATTGAGACACTTCGCTCTAGTACAGTATGAGTACTAGCACCCTCCTTAGTTCAGATAATTCAATTCTAGACTTCTTTCCCAAATCCTATCTGACAACAACAATCAAATACTTAAGCTGTATACTCAACTAGTAGCTAAGTTGAGTGGAGCTCAGTCGTAAATACAACTACTTGTAAGTAACTCTCAAGGAGAACCAATTACAAGATTTCCTTTATATAATACGCCATGCCGCTACCATATTGATTCACGACAAGATTTTTCAGGTTTATGAAAACGGTAAACGACAAAAATACCACCTAATTAATTTTTTTGCGACAAAAATACCACCTATGTACCACGTCACTAGTTTACTAGTAAAATTATTAGTAAAGTAATGTCAATGACTCAATATCATTAGTAGCAGTTTTGTCGCAAAAGGGTAGCATTTTTGTCGTGAAAATAGGGGTATTTCTGTCGCTGAATAGTAGTATTTTTACTAGTATTAAGATTTCAGTTCTTCATCAGATTTATATACAAGACACCCTGAAAATAATGAACAAAGTAAATTAGCTAACTACTTGTTACTTCCTAATACCTCGTAGGCCTGTTCTTGTCGATTTTAGTGGTGGTTGAGCCTAGTACTCCCTGCCTTTGCGTTTACGTGGCCGGTTTATTAGCCTCAATTCGCTTAATTGCTTACTCCTAAGCAATATCTATATCCTTAATCCCCCGAGCCTCAACTACGTCATCCTGGTCTTGTTGAGCGCTCTCCTTATTACTAGCAATTCACTAGATTTCGGGCTACAAGGATATCTGTTGTCAGCTAATATGCTGACATGGTGTTTCCACTACTCCACTATAAAACAGGTAGAACAAGGGAGTAGGTTTTGTATATATATACGTATAGTTTCCTACTCAGACTTTCTGGAGTAACTCATTTAATATATTTATCTTTAGTACTTTAAGCTAGTATACTAGGCATCCCTCGTATATATATATATAACTGTTAATAGGTTATAAGCCTAGAACGCTCGTCTAGGTCCTTAATTACCTATTTGTTTATTTGTATATATCTAAGAGAGAGTATTTATATAACTCGCTAGGACAATTTATATCTAAACCTAGTAAAAGCTTAACAAGTTTAACAAAACTATAGTAAGAATCGAGCTAGGATCTAGATATACTAGATATAGGTTTATAAAATAGTAGTAGTAGCTACTAGGATAGGGTAAATTCGCCTATCTAAGAGGGGACTAAGTCTTTTAATCTCTTAGTTTAAGAATAATTAATTTAAATAAGAGCTATAATCCTATTTTAATAGGTTTAGAATAATAGTAATACTACCTTTAAATTATTTAAGGAGATTTAAGAGTTAATTAAATAATCTAAAGTAATTCGCTTAAGGATTATTATACTATTAGAAGAAATACTCTAAGGAGTATAAGATCTTAAAACGTTAATAAGATTTAATAATAAATCTTACCCTAATTTAAGCTATAATTTAAGCCTATCCTTACTACTAGATTCCCCTCCTAGATCTCTAGGCCCGAGTATAAACCTATTTAATAGTATAGCTTATACCTCTCTAATAGAGAATAGTATAAGCTTTATATTCGCTAATAAGGCTAAGCTTAAAGGAGAGACTAATTATATAAAGTAGAGAACGTTATTAGAGTACTTATTAAAACAACTTAATATTAAGGAAGTAATCTATCTAGATTATATAGTTCTAAAGATAGTTCTAAAGATTAAACTACTAGGTTTAACTAAGATATATACTTAGGATAAAACTAATATATAGACAAAGTATAAGATTAGTAATACTTTAGCTATTTAAGCTATCTAATCTAATTATATTAGAGATACTTTATATATTATTACTAGATATACTAACGCTCGAGAAGCTTAGAATATATTAGCGTCTAGGTATTAAAGTAGTAGAAATACTACTTTATATAACCTTATAAATAAGTAGTAGACTAATACTTATAAGAAATATAATAATCTAACTAAGTTTATTAATAAATTTAATAATTTATACTAGTAGATCTTATAGCTCGGCTACGTTATAAATAACTAAGTATAATATATTATCTTCTTTAAAGGACTTAAGAATATATTCCTAATTTAGGTTAATATAAAATAGACTATTACTTAATAAGCTAAGTTAAACAAGTCTATTAAGTTACCCTCTATAAAGGAGTTATAATATAATATTTTTAATAAAGTTTATTAAAAGTCTACTATTAGTACTATAGTTATATACTTAGGTAAAAATACTAAGGATAAAGGTAGTAACTCTAATAAGAGAGATAATACTAAGAATACTAAGCCTAAAGGAACTAGCTATAGTTATTATAAAAAATATAAGGAGTACTATAAAAGTACTACCTAGAATTCCTATTTTAAAACTAATCTAATAGCTTATACTAAATAAGAAAAGAAGAATAATAAGAAGTAAGAAAGTAATCTATTATCTTTAGTTAGTAAAAAAGATACTAAAAATAAAGATAAAAAGAAAGACTTATCTAATAAAGATATAAAAAAGTAATTCTCTTATATAAGTATACTATAAGGTATAACGTTTTATTACTTAAATATAGCTAAAACTAGTCTAGGAGTAAAGTTCCTTTATAATACTAGAGCTAACGCCTATATCTATTATAACTATATACGCTTCTATAATTTAAAAGTCGAATTACTTAGAAGTACTTAAGTTATTAGTAGTAAAGTTAAGATAATAAGTAAAAGAACTATTATATTATATCTAAAAGTTAATAAAAATAAGGTTTATAAGATAGTATTAAATAATTATTACTAGATTTTTAATAGAAAAGTAAACTTATTCTCTAGTAAGATCTTTAACTAGTATAGTAGTATAATTAGTAGTAGTCGACTTTAGAGTTATTCTATTAATAAGTTATAGGGTCTCCTAAATAATAATTATTATCTTATAGAAGCTTTATATATATACTTAGTATACTAATAACTATAATTAATACTAGAATTCCTACCTAAATTATTACTAAGTAATATAGTAGCTATTCTAGTACCTACTACTATTTAGAAAACTAGGCTTAATCTTTAGCTTTATTATTATCGAATAGTATATTTAAGACTTAATATAGTTTAAGCTACTAAAAAGGTAGTAAAAGATATAGAGATATAAATAATACTAATACTAGTATAAAAAGAGGTACTTTATAACCCTTATAAGACTAGAAAACCTATAAGATATAGACTAAAAATAGTAGATCTTAACTCTCGAGTCTAAGAAGTCTATAGTTATAGTTATATAGATATCTTTAAAATTTCTCCTATAGCTTATAGTAGTTATAACTATAGAATACTTATTATAGATAAGGTATTTTAATATTAAACTATATATTTATTAAAAAAGAAAAGTAAGGCCTAGAATTATATTAAAAGTTACTAAGCCTATATTTATATCTAATATAGTATTAAAGTTAAAAAGTAGCGCCTTAATAAAGGTAGGGAGTATATAATTAATAAGATCGAAGACTATACTAAGGAGTTTAGTATTTAGAAAGAGATAACTACTTTATACTCTCTTAAATAAGATAGTATAGCTAAAAGAGTAATTTATATAATTATTAAATAATTAAAGAGTATAATACTTAATTAAAATATTAATCTAAAATTATAAAGTAAAATACTTAAAGTAGTAGTAGAAGTTATAAACAAATCTACTAATTCTATACTTTATAAGATTACTTTTTATAAAGTATATTTTAATACTATTTATTTAAATAAGAATAATAAACTATTAGTAAAATACTTTTAAGTACTAGGTTATAAAACCTATATTTATATTCTAATTAAAGATAGAATTATTAGTAAAAAGTTAAAGTCTTATATATACTAAGAAGTACTTATTAGATATAAGGGCTAGAGAATATAGCGTATTTAGGTTCCTTCGCTTAGTATATATAGGTATATTATACACTCCTTTAACGTTAGGTTTAATAAAAGAGGTTTTATCTTTAGACTAGATAAATAAGTTTATAATCGAGTTAATATATACTTTAATCTAAACTAAAAGGCTTAAGAGCCTAATAGAGTTTTAGACCTATTAATTAACCTTTACTAAGTTATTTTTCTACTTAGTAGATTTAATAATAAATATAACTTTAAATAAAAGGTATTAGAATTTATTAAAGGAGATATATTAAGAATTAATACTCTAGAAGACTTTAAAAGTAAGAATTAATAAAAGACTCTTAAATAACTAAAAGGCTCGAAAAATAAGAGTTATTCTATAGTTAATCTAAATACTTATTTATAAATAAGACTATCTACTAAGGGCGAAATAGTTTAAGATTCTACTCTCTAGTTTACTAAAGAAAAGGCCTTATAATTTAAAGAGGGTAAACTAAATAAAACTAATCTTTTAAATATATTTCTAAGTATAATTAAAGACGTATAAGTAATAACTAATAATCTTTAAACCCTTACTAAAGTATATTTAAGTAAAAACGCTTACTACTAGTATATAGCTAAAAAGGCTAAAGATAACTAGTTAAAATATAAGAAAACTTAGATAGTTTATCTAAGGAATAGCTTACTAAGTAGATTAAGGTACTTCTCTAGAAAGTATATATTTAAATAAAGAGAGATTAAAATAAAAAGATCCTTAAATTTAAAGTATACTAGGTAGTTAAAGGATTCTATTAAAAGTATAGTATTAATTATTTATAGACTTTTATAAAAGTAGTTAAATTAACCTCCTAGAAGCTTATACTTACTCTAGTAGTTATATTAGATTATAAAGTTAAATAAATAAATATTATAAGTATATTTCTTAATAGAGATATTAATAAAAAAGTATATAGAGTATTATTACTAGAATAGACTAATAACTATAGTAATAATATATCTTTAAAAGATAATATTATTAAACTTAATAAGTTATTATATAAACTTAAATAATTACTAAGACTCTAGTAAGATAAGCTTTAAAGAGTATTAAAAGAGATTAAACTATTACTTATAACTACTAATAACTATATTTATATAAATAAAAGTAAAAGTATTATTATATATATATATATTAATAATATATTAATTATAGGCTAGGTAAAAAAGGAGTTAAACTAAATAAAGGTTAATTTATAAAAGTACTTTAAAATTAATAACCTTAGACTAGCTTAATACTTCTTTAGAGTTTATATTATTTAAGACTAAGAGGCTCGAAAGTTATATTTATACTAAGACACTTATATCTAAAAGGTTCTAGAGAAGTTTAGTATAGAGGATTATAAAGTTATTAAAACTCTAATAGATCCTTTATAGTAGGACTAAATAGTACTCTAGCTAAAGGGGGTATAAGTAATAGCTAATAATATAAAGGACTACTAATCTATAGTAGGTTTTATTATATATTTTAGTTATATTACTTGAATAGACCTAGTATTCTCTATATTAGTATTATCTTACTATCTTAATAACCTATTAAAAGTATATATTACTTAGATAAAACGTAGTTTAAGATATATTAAAGGTACTAACTTACTTTCCTTAGTATTAGAAGGTAGTATATATAGTTCTAATAATATAATATTAAAGGTATATAGTAATACTAGCTAGGATAATTATAAAGCTACTAGTTAATTAATATTAGGATATATATTCTTTTTTATAAGAGGAGTTATATCTTATTAATTAAAGCGTTAATTCTATACTATATAAAGTACTACTAAATCTAAATTTTATAGTATTATAAAGATAGTTATAGAGTTTATATAAATATATAAGCTAATATTTTAAATTAGATAAAATACTAAAGACGTATAGTTTATTTAACTATATAGTAATTATTAAAGAGTACTTTTAATCTTAAAGAACTTAGAACTCTACTAAAAGATAAAGTACTTTATTTATTAATATTATTACGTCTATAAATCTATTAAATCTAAGATAGTAGATCTATAGTATATACTAACTAGGTTTATAGTAGTAAATAGATTAATAAAGGCCCTAGATAAAGTAAAGTTTAAGAGGTTTATAGAGTTATTAAATTTAAAGGAATTATTTTTAAATCTAATTAATTAAACCTAGTTATAATAGTAGAAAAGGGGTGTATTATTAGCTAATATACTAATATAGTATTTCTACTACTCTACTATAAAATAGGTAGAATAAGAGAGTAGGTTTTATATATATATACGTATAGTTTCCTACTTAGACTTTCTAGAGTAACTTATTTAATACATTTATCTTTAGTACTTCAAGCTGGCATACTAGGCATCCCTCGTATATATATATATAACTGTTAACAATATCTAGAAAGTGAATATAAGTACTACTGTCTGTCCTATAACAACGGAAATGCTACTACGACAAAAATACCACCTTTTCCCGACAAATATGCCACTAGTTCTATATTCATCGAATTTGTATGTAAAACCTACACTAAAAAAATGAGTGGTATACAAGTGGTATTTTTGTCGTTATTGATTAATTAGGTGGTATTTTTGTCGTTTACCTTTATGAAAATGTCGAAATGGGTATCTGCTCCATTCTTCATTTTTACTGTATCTACGGACTAGGTATAGTGGTCCGATGTATTTGAGCTTATAGGGCAGATGTAGAAGTTATAATCTCCGACATACGACGATATTCAGATAACTAGATTTCTTACTTGACCGAAGCCGCTCTCAATTACTAAGGCCATTCAACAGAATCTTAGGAGAGATCTCTCATATCAAGGTCCGGCAGTATTTCTGATCTCTCTCTTCTCCTAGGATTCTCAGACTACATCTTCAAGGTCTCTACTCTACGTTCTCTTTTCAAAATACAGGCTCTTTAATAAGGTGTCATGGTACCAGCCTCTGCTCTCGGCACCCCTGGCCTACTACGGAGTGCTAGCATCCGCTGGTCCTTCTAACACTCTATGCTAGACTATTTCAGTGCATTCCGATCAACCATGAGCGCTCTATAAGAGACGCTCCTCCCCTCGCTAGATCTAATATTTCCGAAGCTTACTTTTGTTCTTGATATTGCTTCCGGTCTTAACCGATATAAGGAATCCAAGAATATTGATCTCAGAATAAAGGAGCTTGAAAAAGGTTCCTTGCGTAGCAAATATTCGTTTACCCAAGAAACTGTTCTATGACTTCAACGTCCCTAAAAACCTCTGGTACGTAGTTCGCTGAGAATTACTCTAATAACGAAAGGGCTTTACTATAAAGCTCTTCGTACCTTATCGACGGGATTCACGGGGCAGACTAGCAAGACATCGAGGACTCGTTTAGCACAGATAATCGACTCGTTATACACTAGAATTATAAACAATAAGGCGTTATATTATATAGAATAAAGTAAAAATGATTGTGTCGTAAAGTATACACGACTAGATATACCTACGAAAGAACTCTATAATACTCTTATTTACTTAATAATTATCTTTTTACTAGCTTAAATAGGGTGTTAATCTAATTAATAACTATAAGAAAAGTACTCGAGAGTTTTAGATTATTCTTATTAAATGCTATTTTTCTAAATAGCTTCCGAAAAAGATTACCTTTAGAATATAATAACTACGTTTTAAAATCTATAATAATACTTAGTAGATATAACTTTCTAAGTTAAATAAAGATATATAAGACCTATTTTAAGTAAATATAAAATTAAAGGTTATAATAAAACTTTATGTTATTCAGGTGCTTGTTTCAGTAGAGTAGCCAGGAGTAAACAGATAGCAGGAACGAGTGTTAATTGCGGTAAGGAACTAACTAAGCTACTACAGTGGGGTGTTATTTATACCCCTAGCTAAGCTACGCACGGTCCATGGAGTATAGTTGCCTAATCGGGCAAGCTACGAACTATAACTTATAAGAGAGAACGACTCGTAAGTGAATAGAGACTCGTCAGGGTTATTCACCTAATAACACTTTATATAAACCTTTTTAATTTAAAACTATAAAGAAATAAAACTCTATATAGCTATTATAAATAAGTAATAATACTTATTCTATTCTTTTTAATACTAATTAGACCCTATTATACTATAGAAGTATAATAAATAGTTAAAATAAAACATATAAAAAGGTTATAATAATTAAATACTAAATATAGAATATTAAATAATTCCTCTTATTTTAAAATAATAGAAAAAGATACTTTAAAATAAACTATTTAAATATTATTTAATTAAATAATATATATAATTATTTCTTAAAAATATCTAATTATAATAAAATAGCTTTATTCTTCTAGTGAAATTTCAAAATTTGACTTTTTAGCTAATGTATAGATTCTAATATAATTCACCAAGCTTTCATTTACTTGACTAAGAAAATTTGCCCAGAGCGCACAGACCATGCCACGTTACTTTCTTGCTTGGTTACTCCTTTTATCATTTTCGGCTATTAGCCGAAAAAACACCAGGGACAATTCACATACAACGCAACAAAACTGAACAAGTAAGTACTATACCATCATAGAACTCACGTCAATTGCTCACAGACAATAGAAATAACCATGAACAACTGGCCCCGTCTTCTCCCCGGCGTCTTTGACCTCCTTAGTGGGGTCCACGTCTCCCCCTCCGCTCCTGCTCCTCCCGCCGCTCCTCCTGCTCCTCCCGCCGCTCCTCCTGCCCCTCCTGCTCCTCCAGCTCCTCCAGCACCTCCAGCACCTCCTGCCCCTCCTCTCGCTCCTGCCGCCGCCGCCGCCCCCAATCGCCCACCAAAGCCACGGGGTGCGATCCGTGAGTGGGACGATGAGTTGAGTACTTGGGTCACAAATGACCAGTTGGTGGCTTTGCGTGCGGAATACGCGCGCAACCGAGTCCTCTCCGATACGGAGAGACAAGTCCTCGCGCGTCGTCTTCGTTTGCGTGGCGACGACCTCGCCCATGGTGAGCGTATCATCACCGTACGAGACCCCGCACAAATGAACACAATCCATGCTCATGAGGCTAATTCTGGTATAGAAACAATGGTCCGAATTCCGTCGACAGGACGCGCGTCGCCAAAATCGCCAATGAACGTTGTTACCAGGGCAGTTACGAACCTGCTTATCAAAATCGGTTTACGTTCTTTGTGCGAGCCAATAGGGCAACCGTTCTGGCCGGCGGGCCATCGTCAACTTCTTCGGTCGTTTGTTTGTTTTGGCTGCTCTCCTTGGTCCGTTTGTTGAAAATACGCGCAAACTTCAGATATCGTTTCGGCCGGAACCTGGCCTGGGTTTTTTCGTGCGGGTTCTTTCTGGTGTGTTTGGGGATTTCGAATTTTCGTTGGAGCAATGGTTGAAAATTGAAATGATCATCCAAGCTATAGAAAGCCGCCAATTCGTGTGACACTGCTATTCGAAACATAAGTGAAAATCTTTGTGGCATGTCCGATGACTGTGCTAGGTTCTAGTATTCAATGGCGCCCAAAATGACAGAGGGCGATGTTCCCGGCATCCTTCGAATACACTTTTGAAAGATTCTACTCAGCTTCCAAGTACCTACTTACATATTCATACAGAGGCCCTCAAGTATTAATACCCGTAAGCAGTTGGAAACACTCTCAGATTGAAGTTTGACAAGCACTGTCTCTTTCTTCCTTTTTTACATGTCTTTCACCGTGTTTAAAATCATTTCTCCATTCCCATTCTATACTACTGAGCTGACCTTGCATGTTACTCTCGTCGTCTTGGTTGGAGGAACCGTGGCCGGAACGATATCGTAGTCTACATGTAAAAAGAGATCCACAATACAGATAAATTAGCAATGATGGCACACAGACAAAAAGCTGCAGAACTGGATAAGCAGATAGCAGAGGCATAGTAAACGTGCTAGTTGACGACCTGTTAGCATAAAAGCTTGGATTGTACCTGATGCCACTTTCTTCATGATCAATGTCCAAAGTTTTGAAGGCCTAGAGGCTGTGTGTTTATTTTTCCCTGAAGTATTTACAACGACACGATATCTGGGCGCTCATTTCAGCATTCCTTCTGCCAGCCTGTCTAGTATTCATCGTCCCAAGTATATCTACACTCAATCCTTTTATCTCCTCCTTCCGACAGGTAAGGGGTCACGACCCAAGCGAAGAGCATATCTTGACGTGAACTTCCGACCGCTTTCTTGACGATATCCGAACGTCGGGATTTGAAGTCGATGCAGTGGTCCGTAATATGGTGGCGGCAGATCTTTGGTGAAGAAAAGGTCGCATGAAGTGATCGATTAATCGAAACAGACCGAGCAGAGAATGCAGTGGGAAAAAACGGTATATGGTTATCGCAACAGCGATTCCGGCAATGGTCGGTCGGTTCGTTCAGGGAGCGGAGATGATGGGCAGAAAAACGGCACGCTCGCATCGGAGGCATCTTGTCGTTGTGCCGCTACATGGGCATTGGTGTTGATGGTAGAGGCGATACCATGAAATTTCAATGACCTCTTGTTGAAGTTGTAGAATAGTTCGTGCGACCCCTTCATGGAGTCAATTCAGCCTGTATCAAGACAATTATCAGCGACATATCTTGTTGATGCTTGGTGGGGACGAGTAAGGGTCACCAAAAAAGCAGGAGAGGGGACATACAAGATCTGCAATTGTCCATTTGGAACCATATTTCTGCTCTTGAGGTCGGTCAACTTGATTCATTGAAGTGGGACCTAACATATTCTGCTTGTCAATATCATCAAGGTCTTTTGCAATACTCAAGTTCTGGGTTATGGCTGTTTGCAGAGCATATGTGGAATGAACATATTTGGCGTCGTATTGGAGGGTGGCTAACTTGAGCTTGTTTTTGAGCAAGGTCAAGGGTTGTGGTACGGGGAGGGACGGCAGACGAAATGAGAATCCGCAAGGCCAATCATTAGAGACTGGCGCTTTTATGGTTACGGATCCAATTTCCAATCCCGACTATCACGCCATCCAGCATTTCCAACACTAGACACAAGGACCTTCCAATTACATACCATCACCAAGCTGTAATCAGCAAAATAGTCAATCTGGAATTATCAACATGGAACATGAACTTTCAGAGCAGTATGGCTGTGCGAATGGAGTGCCACGTCAACTTCAAAAATTCAATTCTTCATTTCTTCAGGTACCACCGGTCTGGTATCTCTACCGTAACAATCACCAGTACAATTCTCTGTACAAGCACCACGGCCATCAAAGATTTCAACCATTTCGAAGACCTGCGTCCTGGGAGGGAACGTACGATGATTTTCTGCTACCTACAGTTCATATAGGCGGCGGCGGCAACCATGGCTGATTTAGAAGTGGAGGTGGAGGTAGTAACACAGATTCTGCTACGCCTTCAGGTGGTTCTGAAAGTGTCTCTCCTGCTGATATTTCCCTTCTCGAAAAGAACGATCTATCAAGTTGGCTCTCTCAATGCCTCGACCAACTCACGGCACTGAAACGATCCCCGACTCCCCGATTTCTTACTTCCGCTACCGCCAAAGTGTATCTTTCAAGCCTCTTCAAACAGAATTGCCAACTCCATTCACTATGCCATCACAGCCTGGTGCACTCAAAGCCAAGGCCACCGCAGAGCATGGCGAGTCTCAAGCGCAATACCAAATTTCAGGGGAGAAGCCAAACCCTTGTTTGAAAATCCCAAGCAAGGAGCGACCGCAGATGATATGAACATGGTTGAGCGTAGCGTTCGCTTTACCAGAAGCTTCTAGGAGGGGTTTGTGATCTGATGGATACAGTGCCATAGAATTTTGGAAGTCTTCAATGGCTGGAAACCAAAATTCAGATGAAAATTCTTCCAACAAAGCTACTCTACAGTATACTGATATTCTTCTTCTTTTGACAAGTGATGATGTTTTGTGAACTGTTGATGTCTTTACGGTAGGATGGAATTTCTTTTGTGTGATTGGACGCTAACCGAACGCACGTGCCCACCCCTTTCCCTCACCCCTTTTCCACTTGCACCCATTTTACTACATCATCAGCGCCACCTACAGTTAGTGTCTGGCCCTTGCCAGACAAAGTGCTACAGTACACTGCCCCCCAACTCTCCGCTCTACACTGATCACTGTGCTTTATCAAAGTCGCAGGTGGTATACAGTAACTTGAGACACCGTCAGAAGTTTCTTTTAGAAGATACACCCTCTTAAGACCCGAACCATTTAAGCCTCAGGTTCAAGGGGCTGTTAATAAGTTTATTTTCTAATGAAACCAGTAATATGTTCTTCTGAACTTGGCAAGATAGGAGAATAGCATGACCTCAAGCTAACAACTGGGTAGGGGATTTCCTTCCTCGCCTCACCAAGTCGTCGCACTTGGCAGCATCAACCCTCCCCTAATCCTGGCAGTAAGGTAAGCCTCCGCGTACAAATCGAGTTTCGTACCTATCAACAACGCAGCCTTTTTTGATTTCCCATTGTCGTCTACTGCCCCCAGAGTAACTCATTTACATACCCGGTTAAGTCCACGTAAGAGACATGGTCGTTACTCTGTACATACCTCTCTTAGAATAAAATATTCTAAAGGCGTCGTGTAACTAAAAGAGTTATGTAAAGAGCTTACTAATTAACAATAGTTGTTAACTCTTTCTTTTTGCTAGCCTGGGCATTCTAGTACAATTGTTTTCCTTGTACAATAAGTTTAGTATAATAGTTTTTAGTGTAGTATATACAGAGTAACAATTGGGTATCTTACACCTTTACTTATGTGCACATATAAAATGCTCAAAATAGAAAGTAAGACATGCAGGCAGGAGCTTTCAGTCTATCAGAAGTGGGGAACCGTGTTGATGAGCTGTTGAGTATGGGTCACCTCTCTTTTTCAGATGAAGGCAAAGCAGCAGCGGTGTTAACGTAAAACGCTTGAAACCTGTGCTACGTTGTATGTGTATAGCAAAAAGACCAACGACGATACATTCCGAGCTAGATCTTCCAACCTATCAAACTCCAGCCTCAACTGGCTTTTGTGTGTGTCTTCACCACATCATCAAGCCTCTTAAGATGAGCAGCCAAACCATCATCTCCACTTATCAACACAGTCAACGTATTCAAGATATCATAACATGCGTCCACCTCATCCTGTGGTGTTTGAGTCGTAACAGGAGCTCCTTTCTTGATTCCGCCACCATCCTCTAGCGTTTCTTGAACGGATTCGAGAATTGAAGTCGATTCTTTCACAGCTAAGCCCAATAGGTTTAAGGTTGCACTTAACCGCTGGATGCTACCTTGTATTTGAGTTAGTATCATTCTGTTCTGGAAAGGAGTAGACGTAGGTCGACGTACCAATGAGTGCTTGTCCTTCAGTCTGGTCTTTTCCCGACATCTTCTTGGCTCCTGATTTTGGCTCCTGCTTGGGGGATTGTATGGAGGTTTCGCAAGAGTCTATCGAGTTTTGGATAATGCTGAGTAGGCTAGATGATCGGGTAGACATGCCTCAGAATCCATTGAGTCTGGGTGGATGCAGACAGAGTGAAGTCTTGAAAACGCGGGTCTATTGAACCTTAATTTGCGGAGTGTATGAAGCTGATATATTCACTATGGTTAGACTGTACAACTCCAGCTGAGCGGTACCTGTCTCTCCAAGTTTCCCCAAATTGGTCTGTATGGGCATGACACATCTGAATTTCCTACTCAGTAGATCAAAACTTTCCATCCCTGTACACATAAGAAAATTAATTGCCTATTGACAGAAGCATGGTATCACTGAAGCAACGGCCGTATAAACTGAAATATAGTGCCTGTTAACTATAAACGAAAGAGCGCAGGAATGATAGCCCAATGAAAAAACTTAGTACGTCTGGTTTACGCTCCCTGGCAACGCCGCAAGGCGTTATGACTTTTTGGCATTTTCTTTTAGGACGCCTTAGGAAGTATTGGTGTTGTAGGTAGGTTGGCGGCTAGTAAATTCCCGATAATACTATTGGTACTTACTTCCCCCCCTCCCGGGCCAATGTTTTCAATCATTTTTAGCAGTGTTCACTTTGGTTTCACCATCAACTTCTGAAGCCAGTAATCACAAACCCCCCACCCATCCTTGACTTCTAGCAAACAGAAAAGCAAAACACAAGGACATAGACTTTTGCCCCTCAATATCTACACAAGATTAAGATCTTTGTCTTCCAAAACAGAAAGTAGAATATATAACAATATATTGTGGTACGAAAGGTTGTCGTTTGATGGCAAGGAACCTCCATTTATAATGATGTTTGATTCCCACATGCCAACGAGAATTAGTAGTTGGAATATATACTGCCAAATATTTGGATGATGGAAAGGTCTGGTAGATAACACGTTCCGTTTTATGCTTACAGTACACTTCGTAACAACCTCTTACAATCGCCCGGCAAAAGTTCCAGACTCAATCTAACTCTTGCTAGCGGCTTATATATTTATTTCCTAGCTCACTTTCAGTGGGAGGGTAGGTCACTATGACACTGTCCAGAATTTCAGCTGGATGCAAGACAATACTATACCATCAGCTATGTAAGATACCTGGTCGTTACTCTGTCCACACATCTCTTAGAATAAAATTAATCTAAAAGCGTCGTACAACTGAAATAGTTATATAAAGAGCTTAAATAATTGTTAACTCTTATGTTTTACTAACCTAGGTATCCTAAGACAATTATTTTGCTTTTACTATAAGTTTAGTGTAATAGAGTTTTATGTAGTGTATATAGTGTAACGACTATGTCTCTTACGCTCATATCAACGCTAACTTAACCTTAAATCCCTTAATTGCAGAGGGTTTCAGTCCGTCAAACATCCGACTTCCTTGAAACTTCCTAAGAAATCAATGTATAAGAGTGGTTTTTACTGCCGGAAATATATCTGCTCTCGAAAGTAATACATACATTCCTTCATAGAAAAGGAATGTGAAGGTGTAAAAGCCCGCTTTGAACGATATAAATTCTCAGTGATAATGATACCGCAAAGATTGTACAAGATACTACTATCTAACTTAACAGACAACTTAACGCAAAAGTTGTATCCCAAAGACAGTTTTTCCCTTTTCTGGTGTAGATTATCTTCGAGGGTTTGAAGTAGCATTTAAATAAAGGGATTGAACTCGCAGATTATCCATAGTCAACCCTACATGGTAGAACTGAGATTTACTGCATTGTTTGCCTGTACTCAAGCTGCGATAGAGACCCCAGCCCTCTGTGAAATAAGTTTCAATGAGAAAAACAAGCCCCCTCCACTTCCCTTAGAGTCCCTCTACCTCACATTCTATTCAGCCAACCTCGTATTCGTACCCCCATTCGTAACCAGACCGTCGGGCGCGAGAGAAAAAAACCACCACGTGGATGTCCAAGATCCCCAAACAAAGAGAAGCCAACCATTTCAACTCACCCTAAGACACGATGGGACGATGATATCGTGGCGTCCACGAGAGACTTGTGGCGAATTGTGGAGAAATGCAGTAAGAGGCTCAAGTCACTCTCATTGTCTCTCGGCTTTTGTACCCGACGATATTGTCTTGACGATGTGAATACCGGTACTCGTAACGATGGATAAAATGCCACACAACGATGGGAGAAGCAACATGCCAAATTGGAAGGAATCTAGCCCCCGGTCAATCGACGCAGGTACCTCCGAGACGCTACCCACGCGGCCCGGTACTTGGACGAGGTTTACTTTTTAGGTTGTAGTGGAGCCGCGACTATCTTTCTTTCAACGACATGTTGATTTTCTGAATCCTCAATTGACGACCGATGACAATGCGAGATTCTATTCTCTTTGTCCCAGTTCTTCGCGGGTCACGATATCCGAGGACAGCTGCAGGTGACATGCTGATGCGGGAGAGATCCAGCTCCCGCCTGGTTGTGAGTGGTGGAAGGTACGAAGGGCATGAGATGGCTTTCCACGGAAAACGACGGCGAAAGAATGTTGGTGTGCACTCAGTGGGGTAGGAGCGGATTTGGAGAAAACGACAACGAAAACGACCCGACGAAGTTGGAATGTGAGCTTAAGGAAGGCGCATTTAACCTCATGAGCAGCCAGGCGAGACGAGTCGGAGTCGGAGCCGGGGTTGACGTTGCCGTGACGGAGAAGTGAGTGATACCATGTCGTCATTGAGGTACGACCTCGATATCTTGACCTCATCTTGACCTCGGGAAGGATTATTTATGTACCCAGGTACTTTCCCTGTACCTGGTCCTATCCAACGTCGGTGAGTGCTCGTACGATCAGGCATAGCTGGAGTGTCATCTCAGCACTCGTCCTACTGGACAATTCTTTGTCGGCCTAAGTTTGGTCTTTTCGCCACCAGAGCAAATGAATACTTGTACTCGCAAGGATCCCAATTGAACGGTATCAGTCGATTCTTACTCAAAGAAAAGAAGAATCCGCGTGATCTTCCAGAAAAAGCCATCTTCTCTCCCGGACCGACGTCAATACGAGTGCGAATCGAACCATTCATTCAGTGGCTTCAGTCCAGAGCCCCAAATCCGACCAAATCAGCAGATTAAAGGGCCATTCCGAACATCTGCTGCCACACCACGATGAGACTGTACGAACAATGCCTTTGCAGCATCTCGGACTCTCCTCGGTGGGAAGTTGAACCGCAGGAAATTGATCTGTTTGACGCATTTCTACTCTCGCCGTTCTCGGCGCCATATGGTATTTACTGTACTGTACATGTAGGCGTGGGGTCGGAAATAATGTTGGGAGTGGTAATACCAAACGGACCGAAATCACAAGATGCTACTTCAGTACTGGTGTACTCGACACCAAGAAAGATTCACAATCCAGCAAGTGCTAATGCAACCGTATCAACTGCGTTTTTTCCACGCACATGGCATACTCGAGTCTTTTGCTCATGCCATCTCCCCCGTACCAAGCGAATGGTAAGCCACGGCAACATATGCTCTACATATATGTATTGGACTTTGGTACTAGTACAGGTAACACTACCACTCAGGTCAATCTTCTCTCATTGGCACCGTACCCCTCCCAAAGGTCTCGAAGGCGCAAGTAATATATCCAGCAGCACTCGAAATTGAAAGATATTGTAAACTGTGCCCGTAAACTTCTACGAATCAACACAAATGGAAGCTTTTTTATGACTCTCGTTATAATGTATTACAGTTCTACTATAATACATTGTACCCCCCCTGCCGCCGGACTCGGTAACTCGGCATTTCTACTTTAGCCTTCTTTTAGGTGTAATTAGGAAACGCGTCTTTATAGCTCCTAGTACCCTAGGGGTCTTTCTTATTAATAAACAATATTAGTATTACTAGACTACTATTTAAAGCTATTTATACTTTATATAATACTATACCTCTTATACACCCCTTAGCCCTCTCTGTCCCTACCGCTGCTTGTCGAGTACTTATACTACCTCCTACTACTCCTATGCTGCCGTTGTCCTTTAACTCTATTAACGAGGAACTTGTACTATTGCCGCGAGTCGATTCTTTGTACGCAATAGAGGATAATAGAATTAACGCTATAAGAGCGTAGGTAGCGATATACTAGGGGCCGTCGTAAGGCTTCTAAATTACTAAAAAGCTTAGGATACGTCGGCGTACAACTGATAAGGTTTATTATATTATCGTGAAGTGTCGGAAGGAGGGAAAGAAGAATACCTAGTCGAAGGAGAAGTATAAGGGTATTTATACGTCGAGAACTTGTAAAGGGAGTTCTTATAAAATAGGCTGTTCTTATAAAGTAGAACTGTTAGTATAGCTAAATAGGTAGTAGTTATTTTATACCGTTTATACTAAGTATAACTATATACGTATATTATCCTTTAGATAGGCGATATCTCTTCTTTTAAACCCTATACTAATTTAGTATAGGGTCTAATTAATTCTTATACCCTCCCCTAAGTTCGAATAAATATTTCTATTAAAAAACACGTCTAAATTATAAACCTTTACGCGTCTAGCCTTTATCTACTATAGATTAAGGAGGCACTTTTATATATAGAAGATAGCGATTCGTATAAATTAATAGTATAAGATATTAGTAATATTGTCTCGAAGGCGCGGATTAAATTACTTACCGGTTTAACTCCTATATAGTAGTTAATTCAAGACCTTAAGGCCTAGGGGTTCTTTGTACGCTAGGAAAAAGACCCCTAGGATAATACCTTAACTCGCCTTTTTTATACCTACCCGGAGTCTATTAAACTATATAAAGCGAATCCCGATCTCCTACTCCTTAATTCTACCTTTAATATAAACAACACGCGTCTACCGATACTAAATATTAGTAGTATTACTAGTAATAATATAACAGTATCGCTCGCTATATACTTCCTTTATAGTACCGCAAAGCCGGATTATATATAGGCGATAGGAGCTCTAAAGGAGCTATTTATTAAGTATAATATCGAACTCCTATTAACTTATTTAATAGATCGAGAGCTTACGCTTATAAATACTCTTATAAATATCTTTCCTAACTCTTGTTACTTCCTTTACTAGTAGTATATTACTCGTAACGTTTAATCGAAGACGTAACGATTCTTTCTAAAACCTTATACTACGGCGCTAGGCTAGGAATAGGAGGACTATCCTTTATATATATTATTTGTAGACGAGTAGGAGGAACTATTAGATTTAATTAATAAAAAAACCTTTAATTAACGTCTTCGCACGTTCTAGTAAAGGGGGTATCCTTAAGGTATAATTAAGTACTATACGAATACCTAGTTACTATAGAAAGAGAAACTTGTAACCTATTAGGTTAATAAAGTGCCCTATTTTAGGTATATAGTACTACGCCTATAAAACTCTACGTAATTTAGCTAATTTAGTATAGTAGAAATACTACTACTAGTAGACTCGAAGGGCTCTATACCTATATAAAGCGATATATCTCGGTTTCGACTTCTAACCTCCTCGGCGTATATTAACGTCTAACGTCCTTTTAGAACTTATAATACTAAAGGATCGAAGAAACGATATCTAGGTAGAGAGATCGACGTATCCTATAATCGAATCACCCTCTATTCTAGCTTATTAAACTATATATCTATAATACTACTATTGTTTTAATAGCTAGGGAGATATAGAAACTAGATCGTTATAGTAGTCGCCGTCCTAAAAAGGTATATACTAGCTATATAATTAAAGCTTTTAGTATACTATACTAGTATATAATTTAGGAGGTTCGTATAATTAGTAGGATGATTTAACTCTTTATAATTAATTATTATTAGTATATTATTCGTCCTCTAATTAGTATAATCTTTAAAGATAATAATACTAAATATTTACTCGCGCTACTTCCTATAAAACGTAAGAAAGGCAAGGCCGTAAGTTCTACTAAAAGATAATAAGCTATAAGATAGAGTAGTAGTATTAATTCTACTACTTGTAACTACTCCGAGTTCGAGTATCCTATACAGTCTTTTATACTAGAACCTATAGTAATTAGCTCTATAAATAATCCTATTAATTTAGATAAAGAGAGTAATTCGAGTAATATTAGTTCTACTCCTACTCCTAGTATTTTTTAGCCTCTTCTACCTACTAATATTAAGCCTCCTTTATTAATATTTCGAGCGCCTCCCGCGGCTATAATTCGATAATCTAATACCTTTTCTTAATAATATTTCGAACAATAATACAAGACTCCTTTTACTAACGTTTTAACTCCTTTATAAGTATCCTACACAGCCTCGAGTTACGCCTAGAGGCCTCCTGTTTACGCGAATACGCTAGCGCCGATATAGTATAACTCCTAGATTCGAGCCTTATAGGGAACCTTCCCCTAATTTACGTAATTGTTTCTAGTAGAGAGTAATAATTAAGGATAAGAAAACACTATTTCTAGTATATAATTAGATTAAAATCGACTAGTAGATAGCTAGTAAGATACGTACGAGCTAGGAACAGTCCTATACTAATAATACCTTCGTAGATCATATAGGGAACGCTAGGAAGCAATTGACGATCGATATCGCGACTCCGAGTACTACGAATATCGTCCGATGTCGACCTAGAGTGTTTATCCTATATAAGGACCTAGGAGTAGAAGTAGGAATAACCTCGTTTTACGCGGCTACAAATTACGCTAGATAGATAAGATAAATATAAAGATAGAGGCTTAAAGCTATAAAGACTATAATACTAGTTAAGGGGATTACTAGGTAGGTTTTTATATATTACGAGCCCTATTCCCCGCGGACGTCTCTAGCCTTCTTAGTAGACGTTCTAGGTTATAGTTATATAGTAAGAAATTGTTTTAGTATTTTATATAGTAGAGAATTTGTTTTAGTATTTTAGCGTTTTTACACTTATCTATATACCCTAGGAGTCGTTTCGTTTAATTAAGTATCTTTTTACCTATTATTATATATAAATAATAGAGTTTCTTTTATTTTTTAAAGTAGTAGTAACAAGGTACTTCGATAAGTCTTTATTACTTGTAAATTCTACCCCTTTTTAGGTACCTTTACGTACGGTTAATAAGTTAATAAAGCCACTTTGTTGTTTCGAGGCACTCCGAGCCGCGGATGCTACGGAGCGCCCCAGTTGCCTAATTGGGTTAGCGCAATGTATTATAGTAGAACTGCAATGTATTATAACGAGACTCTTTTTCATCTGTCAATCGCTTAAGAAGGTAGAGCCGGGGTCGATTCGGAATCTTCAACCTTAAAGGAGGGTCTGATTCGGTCCTTGCAAAAGAAATCGGACCGTTTATTTCAGAGTGTGCAGCTGTTCGGTAAACTGTTTGGTGGTAATGCAGGCGGCATCGTTCTCCGGATGCAGCCACTGCCAGCCATGTTTGGAGTAAAGGCGGGGGAGGGGGAGGAACTGCCCAGGTGGTGTCCTGGCTAGAAGTCATCAACGCACTTGCTCCAGTTTGGTCAAGCTCCTCAGGGGCAATACTGTATGTGGCGGCTGAGGAAGGTGTGTTTCTGCCATTTGCTAAGGATTTCACCTCGTACAAAGTTAATTACAAAGTCAACCGCAACGGCTGGCACGATGGTACCCAATGCAAGCGCGTTTAGCCTCAGCATCCGTTGCCTACGCCTACGGGCATCACTCATTCATCTTTTATTCCCTCCCATTTCGGGTTGTCTTGGCGAGCGCCTCGGCAACATTAACGTTGCCAATATGACAATTGCAATGACAATAGATCTCAGGAATGGAGGCAAGTGCACCTGATTTCAGATCTTCCATTCATTGTAGTTGCTGTGCCGCGTTGCGCTGCGGTGGTGAATACGGAACCGTAGATGGATCTGAGTCGGTGCTGCCACACCTCAAAAGTTCATGGTTGCAGCAGTTTACATTTTACTTGCATGGTACTACATTGGTTGTCATTGGATAAAAGATTGTTGGCGCCTTATTGTTTACCAGAGATCTATTTTGACCATCATCTCTAGCTTCCGTACAACTGTTCACGCGCTTTGCGCTTTGCCCTTCGCAGGGCATAAAAAGTTCCATTCACCTGCAATCCTTCCTTTCCTTTGTTGAGTGAATCTCGCCTGGGCGTTCCTTCCTGTCTTTCCCCACACTCCACATTTGACCTCTTAATCCCAATATCCCGTCCATCCCCACCTTCCAACCAGCCTGCAACTACCTCCATCTGCTTTCTTCAACCCCCTTCCCCACACTCTGCTTCTACCCCAGATCTGCCTTGGCCCGGATCAGTACGGGTTTCATCGGGATTCATTCGTCCATCTCCACAGCTGCTTCTCTCAATCGCGCAAACAACTATCTTGTCTTTGCTACCGCATTCTACCCAAGTCAAGTAAACCAAAACATTCAATACAACCCGTCAAGTCAATCAACAAGATGGCTGGCGGAGGTTTGGTTGCGACGAGTGACCCGTCTCGTATTGAGGCGCCAGTGACCTTGAAGGTATATTGAATAGTTCGCTGGTGATACATAAATACAGCGACAGCTACTAACATGATATTTACAGGGTTACTTGATGTGTGTCTTCGCCTCATTTGGTGGAATCTTCTTTGGCTTTGATTCTGGTTATATTTCTGGGGTCATGGGAATGCCATACTTCATCAATCTCTACACCAATAAGCCAATCCCAGGTCCAGATGCCACCGACGCCGAAAAGAAGGAATTTTCGCTGCCAGCCAAGGACAAGTCTCTCATCACTTCAATTCTTTCTTGTGGTACTTTCTTTGGAGCACTTATTGCCGGTGATCTTGCAGATTGGTATGTACATATTAGACCTAATCCTAATTCACTCATCACAACCAGCACTCCCTCTCTAAAGGCGCTCTAAGCACATGCCTAACTTTTCTTTCTAGGTTTGGTCGTCGTACTACGATTATCATTGGCTGCGGTATCTTCATTATTGGTGTCATTCTACAAACTGCCTCCACTGGACTCGGTCTCCTTGTCGCTGGTCGTTTAGTTGCTGGATTTGGCGTTGGTTTCGTGTCTGCAATCATCATCCTCTACATGTCCGAAATCGCCCCCAAGAAAGTCCGTGGAGCTATCGTTTCTGGCTATCAATTCTGTATCACAATTGGTATTTTGTTGGCATCTTGTGTTGATTATGGTACCCAAAATTTCACGAATACAGGATCCTATCGTATTCCTATCGCTATACAGATGCTCTGGGCTCTTATCCTTGCTGGCGGTCTCTTTCTTTTACCGGAGTCTCCTCGTTATTTCGTCAGAAAGGGCAAGTTGGAAAAGGCAGCACATGTCTTGCACCGTCTTCGTGGTGAACCCGAAGGCTCGGCATACATTCAACAGGAACTGGCTGAAATTGTTGCCAACAATGAATATGAGATGTCCGTTATTCCTCAAGGTGGTTACTTCAGTACGGTAAGCAGCCTATTTACTTCTTGTCACTTCCACATATATGAATTTTGAAGAAAGTTATTCGTCACTTCGGCTTTCTGCCGCATGAATTAACACGAAGCTGATATCCTTGTAGTGGATGACTTGCTTTTCAGGTGGTCTTAGAAATGCATCCTCCAATCTGCGACGTACGATTCTTGGTACTTCTCTCCAGATGATGCAGCAATGGACTGGAATTAATTTCATTTTTTACTTCGGCACTACCTTCTTCCAGGAGCTTGGCACCATCAGCAATCCATTTTTGATTGGTTTGATCACAACTTTAGTCAATGTCGGCTCAACTCCTCTCTCCTTTTGGATTATAGAGCGATTTGGCCGTAGACCGATCATGATTTGGGGTGCCTTGGGCATGTTAATCTGCGAGTTCATTGTCGGTATTATTGGTGTTACAGCTGGACGTCCAAGTGAAAACAACCAGTCTGCTGTTTCGGCCCAAATCTCCTTCATTTGCATTTACATTTTCTTCTTTGCAACAACTTGGGGCCCTGGTAAGAATCTCTTTGCTCTCTATCCCAACGACTAGCTAACATTTCTTTAGGCGCATGGGTGCTCATCGGCGAGATTTTCCCCCTCCCAATCCGCTCTCGAGGTGTCGCTCTCTCCACTGCCTCCAACTGGCTTTGGAACTGTATTATCGCAGTCATCACCCCGTACATGGTTGGAACAAACCCGGGCGAGGCAAATCTAGGTTCTAAAGTCTTCTTCGTTTGGGGATCACTTTGTACCGCTTGTTTCGTTTATGCGTTTCTGTTGATACCTGAGACGAAGGGTCTCTCCCTCGAGCAGGTCGACCGCATGTTGGAGGAAACTACACCAAGAACCAGTGCCAAATGGGTCCCACATACTACATTTGCGGCGGACATGGGTATGGTTGATAAGACCGAAAAGTCTGCGGCAGTAAAAGAGGAGGGTGTTAGTGGAGCGGAACACAAGGATGTTGTTTAGGGTGATGTTCTTATACTAGAAGCATCATTCTCATTCCATTCTTTCATGTAGTACTTTTGCGGATGGTGTAGTATGGATGGTTGAGTGGTGGACACATTAATAGGCGGGATTTGCGGTTGATTTTCATGCAAGCAGAACTACAGGCATTACTTATGATGGCAATTGTATGTGTGGAAATGGGGTGGTGGGAAGGAAGGGGAGGATATACCACGTCATCGTTATTCTTTTCTGCTTGTGTTTTTTTTACTGCTTGTGGTTAGGTTAGATAGTTAGTTGGGGGCTAAGTTGGTGAGAAAATGAAAACTGGTGTCGCATCCAAACCTTGTTCTTTTGAGAGGTATTACTTGTGTTGCATTTTGTCATTTGATATGATTGTTGGGTATGATGAGGAGTGTGTCTGAGTTGTTAGAATCCTTTCGGTAGCAGTTGATTTGGAAGTCTTGAAGGCAAAGAGATGGGGATGTGGAAGGAGATCTTCGCGCTGAAGATACTGATTTGGTCTGGCTTGTTTGATTTGATATTTTGAGGTTTCTTCCTGTGGGTGCTTCTTGTTTTCTTTGTCTTCTCTTATTTAAGATAAGATAGGCTCAATTTGAAGGGGATGAGGCTGGTGTTTGGTTCTTGATTCTTTATTTTATGTGGCATGATGGATACTCGGGTACCTACTAGGTATTGGTATTGGTATTGGTATTGGGGAAGCGAGATGCTGTTGTAGTGTTGTGTGATTTGGAAGCTTATAATTTCACTGTGTTTCTAGAGGGGTATGGGTTTCTATGGTTTGGTTGCGGGGCTTTTATGGATGTAGGTAACGTTCTCTGGGGGGTTTTTTGGGGGGTTTTTCTTTGGAGTTGGGGGGAGGTGAGGTTGTAGGAATGCTGGTTGTAGGATGGAGATAGATGGTCGTTTGATTGTAGGGGCTGGGTGGTGTGGTTTTTTATCTGTTTATCTTGGTCTTTGGGAGGTCTTCGATGGTTGTAAATGCCCTGGGGAAAGGGAAAGGGGGTTGTCACGTGATCTGGTACTGTTTAGCGAGAGGCTTTTTAGATCCTGTTATGGAGGCTTGTGGAGGGGTTTTGGTTTTTATTAGATTAGGGTACTAGAATGATTAAGCTTTTTGCCTATATTTTTAATGCGAGAGTTTTACTCTCTATTTAATACGATATACTTCGAGTCTTCGATATAGAGACTTTATATACCTAAGTTATAGAAAAGATATTATTATTCTAAAGACTGTATATAACTAAATTGATTGATACTTTTTACTTCTTATTAGTATAAATAAAATAGAATAATTAATTTAATTATACTAAACTTCTAGTATAATACCTTTTAATAGTATATATAGAGTAATACCCGCCTCTTTTACTAGACTTTCTTTATAAGGAAATCGTGATATATTTATTATAGTATTACATTTTCTCTACTCTATACTTTCGTTTCTTGTTTATCTATGAAATAGTATTATAGGATTCTTATTAATAGCGATAATAGTAAATATCATGAACGGTCATAGGTACTCCTAATATTACTTCGCGAGAATACTATGAACTTAAATAGATAGTATAGAGAACTAGTATATATAAGAATTATGTATAAGCTTATAACAACCTTCCCAGCACGGTCGAAAACTCCTACTTTGAGTAATCCTGGTTTATTCAAGAAATGATGCCAGTGACGAAGTACACCATGCAAGCTTGCCACACTATATTTTTGATAAGGAAAATCCTTCTTATGACGGGAAATGATTTGAATGAAAATCCATGGCTAGTGGATTAG
This sequence comes from Hymenoscyphus fraxineus, assembly GCA_900184765.1. Taxonomy (NCBI): domain Eukaryota; kingdom Fungi; phylum Ascomycota; class Leotiomycetes; order Helotiales; family Helotiaceae; genus Hymenoscyphus; species Hymenoscyphus fraxineus. Next base: position 1,729,985 of record LT855415.1, on the reverse strand, counting down.
ATTTCGCTGAACGCAGTCTTCTGAAAGGATGCCTTCGCTTACTTCTGGATGCTACTACATCTGTTGTCGCTCTGGTTCACTAGTAGCACGTTTAGCGACTACCCTTAGCGTCTCTCCTTTGTGAATCTAAACGCAAAAGGGTATCTATGAACTGAGAGGAGATATACAATCTCATAGGAATCATTACTAACAAGACCCTGACGAAACTCAAGGATTGCCGATATCGCCATGGTAGTTTATAATCTTATGTGCTAGTGAACTCGAGCAGAACCCAAGATCAGAAGGGTTCCAGATGTGGTTCCTCGCTATATTTGGGGGGATTGAAAATCTAGAACCATCATCCATCACCATGGATACAGGAAGGATGATATCTCTCGTTCATCGAGGTACCGCCAGTCTTGACATGGTGCGAGACGAAAAGGGTCTCGTTTTTCTCAGACAAGCAAATAGCTTAAGCCAGAGGCTTCAATCAGAATCTGGATCGTCATCGTGAGCATCAGACTAGACAATGCTAGCTGAGACATACCCCAAGATGTCCTAGAGTTCAGCACCGTGATACAGTACCGGAGGGGCACCGACTATTTGTCATAGATGAAAATTTATTGCTCTCTAGTCTCACCATTTGGATTTAATTGTTAGCGATATTCACATGCTTAAGTTTACAAAAGATAGTACAGCCGATTCACTCTTCTCCCCCCTTCCTCTCCCAAAACACAAGTCACACACTTGACTTGCTACCCATTTTTGTTAATGAATCCTTGAATGAAAGTATGAGTATTATTTTTTGTGAATAGACTCATCCTTACATGCAGGACCACCTGATGACACTTACGTGCCTCGCAGCTTTGTGAATAACAAACTCAGCTCTGTGGTATAAATATTATATAGCTTCTCAGATTCAAAAAATACGTCTTTTACCCAAAACAACACCTGACACCGCCTCACGAATATTGAGTCTTGAACGTCCATCGCTCCAGCCCCGAAACCTTTTTCTAGCCCCCTTGGATCTTCAACAGCTTTTCATTTGAAGTTGCGAAGAGACTCAGAAGCGTCAAGTGCAAGTCCCGTTGATTCTTGTTTGTACTGAGTTTTGGAGTAAGACAAACGACTCTGCTTCTGGTAAAGCACAATGGAGAGCAAAGTAAGCATCAACAATCGAAAGGACATCTGTCTTGTTTTCGATCCCAGCAACAACCAACTTTCGTTGCGAAAAGCTCGAGCGATGAAAGGTCTGTGTTTATCTTCGAAATACTTGCGCTATCACTTATAACCACAATAGAAAACGAATACATCAGAGCTGAACTTCCAAGCTTTCAGCCTTGGTCTGACACTTTACATGTATACCACACGAATTCCCCTCAACCACGATTCATTGTGACAGAGAAACTACTCCCGTCAAACGCCCCAGGCGACATGAACTTGGTACGAACTATCAGGCCTGGAAGTTTGGGAATGCGGGTCAAGCTAGATAGGATTTTGGGGAAACTGGATGAGATATACGTGTTTTGTCACCAATCCTAATTTACATTTAAGGGAACTTAGCGGGGTTTTCTCATGGAGTCTTCAACATGCAGTATGTCACAGAATCTTTCTGTTATCAAGACATAGGGCCTACAAATTATTTAATTTCATATCCATCATTTGTGTTCTAGCTCTCGGGTTCTTAGGTGTGCTATACCATGTAATCGTCTAGTCCATTTCTACGCAAATATTACCGCTCTCGAAAGCCTTCTGTAAGATTACAGCTCATGTGTCTCTGGAATATTGGTAGTACTATACATTCCAATAATCGTGGCATATATCACCTTTATTCGGTCGTGTGAATAACAATCTTACCAGCTAGGCACAACCCATTCATGTTTTCGGACTCATTTAGGGGGAAGTTAGCTTCTAGGTAAGACACCTAGTTACTACTCCATATACTTTATAAGAAGCTAGTATACTAAACCTCTAGCATAAGTGAAATGATCGTATCAGTATACCAAGGCTGATAAAAAGTAAGCGGTAGCATTTATTCTAATTCTTTATAAAACTATTATAGTTGTCCGACGCTCTTAGAATATTTTTATCCAAAGAGACTCGATAGGTATGTGGGTATGTGTAGAGTAACGAGCACTTGACTTACTATTTCTTGTCTAACACTGGCCAAGCTCTTCACCCTTAGGATACTTTCTTTACGTTGTATATCGTTCATGATCGATGTTCGCCGATGAAATATCACTTCAGCAGCACAAGCTACATGCAGGTGATCTAAAGAATAGAAGGCGCATTCTGAAGATCCGTTGTTCCTATCACAACGACTCTCAATTCTGCGTGTTTTGAACAAAGTAAAAGCTAACACGTACTCAATCAAATCCTGATATATTGGACTGTCATCTGGAACGCCACAGGATTCGTTCAGAACTTGAGCCAGTGGCTTATAACGCGACTTCTAAATCTGCTAAGAATGTGGCGGTCTTGCATTTCAAGTTCAAGCTCATCATTGATGTCGCCGGGACGTCTCTCTAACACAACTTTCATACCTTTGTCAAGAAGGATAACATGAGAATCATCTAGCATCACATCACAGCTGGCATTATTACGCCAGTGGATGATGACTCAAGCTGTGAGGGAGGACTTCCCAAACAATAAATCTCCGCGTGACCAAGATCGTATCAGAACATTCAATACGAGGATTATATGAGCCCACCCAATGAGCTGTACCAGTCCTTGCTCTAGATTTCAAAACAACTTTCGGTCTTCGGGAAGTTGCTGGCAGACAAGTAGGTAGTCCAGACAAGCCGGAAGTATGCGGAATGGCATTTTTCGGATTGGTCTTTCTTCTCTGTGAAATCGGCGGCAGCCATAAAGTACTCTGAAATGACTTCGAACACGTTTCTCTATCGATTCTGTTGTCGAATACCAACCGAACTCGCTTGTTTGAGAAGTACAAGCCTCGAGAGTTCTAACGACGTCCTCGAAACGAGTCACAGAGTTATCTTCAATGCCATCAGATAGCACTTTGTTCATGCACTCTACCAGCGAACCAAAAAAGGATAGTTGTATGACTGTAGATAGATTCCGTCGACCGTCCTTTCCTATGGCTCGAGCGAAGGTGGGTCCAGGCCCACTGTCAAAAGCTTTCGAGAACAGATCCCCGACTTTGAAGGTTATTGTGCTCGTTGGATGTAAAGAGATGATTCTGGTTTCTTTGATAACATATTGCTTGAATTAAAATTCTCGGGTAGAAGTGATTCTACCACGACCAAAAACATTTGCGAGGTCCTCCTCCACCAAAAGATCTGATCTCGACTTTCTTGAATCCCGGCCAAGATCGAGACGTTTCTTCCAAGGCACGGTATTAACGACGCCTTCAAACACATTTGTGAGCTCCACATATGTTTGGCCCGAAACAGGCATTTTCGGATTCAAGTGGAGAGTTTTGCAAGACTTGGTGGGCCGAGAGGATTTAGATGTAAACATGTCATGCAACTATTCACCAATTGGGGGTATTGATTCAAGATCAAGAGTTTATTTATAACATGCAGATCACATAGTAGAACCAAATATGCCTCATCAACTCGGGCGTAATGAGCTGCATAACCAAGGCTGAAGGAAAAAGAAACTGGTAGCAGTTCACCGCAACTCGTGTAACGACCAGGGAGGGTCTAGATCACAAAATTTTAATACCGGCTAATCGAACGGAGATAATTACTGGGGACACGAATACCCCTCATCTTTGCTTTCCTCTAATTAGGAGCATAGTGGCAGTCGAAATGGTAATGGGATTGCAGCCCGTGGATGGGCGAAATAAAGGTAACCCTGAACGACAAGTGACTTCTTTGGACTTTCTCCACCTATAGTATGTGTCGATATTATTCTAAAAGATTCTGATAACATAATAATTCGTATATAAAATAGCATATTATATTTAAGAAGTCTGTCGAATCGACGATCGTAGCCTTACNTAGTATTAAACTTTTATATAAAGACTTTTAGTATTTAGATAAATAATAACTTAAAACTTTACTTTTTATCTATATTATTTACTTACTTTTAATCTAGTTTATTTATTTATAGCCTTTAAACTCTTATAGCTTACTATATTTAAATATTACTTTATATATTAATTTATTAAGATTTAGTTTCTTAGAATTAAATAGCTTATAATTCTAAACCTAAATACTATTATAAACTTATAATAGTTTATAAGGGTTTTATTAAAGTATAATTATATAATATAATAAGCCTTAGTTAGTATAATTAAAGTTTTATTAAATATTCTTTAATAAGAGATATATTAAGTATTCTTTATTTAAGTAATTTTTAGTTATTTATTATATTAAAGCTTTAATTAATAGCTTCTAATTTAATTTAATTAAATATATATTATTAATAGTTATATTAATTAGCTTTTAATTAACCCTAGTAACTATTCTTCTAATTTAAACTTATTTTATATTATTTCTTTTAATAATATTCTAATTAACCTTAAACTAATTAATTATAATATTATTAATTAGTTATTACTTTTATTAATCTTAGAGACTAGCCCTCGAACTCCTATAGCTTATTATACTTAAGAAGTAGTTTATATATTAAATACTATTATAAAAGATATATCTTTTAGTATTCTTACCGCTAAATACTAACTATAACGTTTATAAGCTTCTAACCTACCTTATTCTAGTTATAAACGTTATATAAGTATAGAGAGAATATTAAAATATAGCTAAAACTATTAACTATTCTATACTTTAACTATATACGTTTTAAGTATAGTTATAGATATTAATTAGTTATTTATTAGTTATTAATTAGCTATTAATTAATTAGTTATTAATTAGTTAATAATAAGTTATTACTTAATTAGTAGTTATTAAGTAGTTACTAATTACTTATTACTTAATTAGCTATTTACTTAATTATTTATTAATTAGTTATTAATTAATTAGTTATTAAATAATAAGTTATTAATTAATTAGTTATTAATTAGTTAATAATAAGTTATTACTTAATTAGTACTTATTAAGTAGTTATAAATTATATATTACTTAATTAGCTATTTACTTAATTATTTATTAATTATTTATTAATTAGTTATTAATTAATTAGTTATTATTTAATTAGATATTACTTAATTATTATTATTAAGTAGTTATTTACTTAATTATTTATTAATTAGTTATTAATTAATTAGTTATTATTTAATTAGTTATTATTTAATTAGTTATAATTTAGTTATTAATTAATTAGTTATTATTTAATTAGTTACTAATTAATTATTAATTTATTATTTACTTATTTATTTATTAATTAGTTATTACTTAATTAGTTATTACTTAATTAGTTATTAATTAATTAGTTATTAATTAATTATTAATTTATTATTTACTTATTTATTTATTAATTAGTTATTACTTAATTAGTTATTACTTAATTAGTTATTACTTAATTAGTTATTACTTAATTAGTTATTACTTAATTAGTTATTATTAATTAAGTATTAATTATTAATTAATTAGGTATTAATTATTAATTAATTAGGTATTCATTAGTTATTTATTACTTATTTATTAATTAGTTATTTATTACTTATTTATTAATTAGTTATTAATTAATAGTTATTAATTAAGTATTATTTATTTATTAATTAATTATTAATAAGTTATTACTTAATTAGTAGTTATTAAGTAGTTACTAATTACTTATTACTTAATTAGTTATTACTTAATAAGTTATTTACTTAATTATTTATTAATTAGTTATTAATTTTATTAATTAGTTATTTATTAATAGTTATTATTTAATTATTATTAATTAGTAGTTATTATTTAATTATTATTATTATTATTATTATTATTAATCTTTATTTTCTCGTAGTTATTTTTATTAATTAAGTATTAATTATATTATTAGGTTTATACTAATAGGTGTTTCTACTATATATACCTAGGTAGAACAGGTCTTGTTTAGGTTTCAGGAGGTACTATATATATATATATAGCTCTTATTCGCTCTTTTAGTTCCTTAGTTCTTTTAATATACAATTTATATACTATTACTCTAGATTCTCTAGTATTCTACTTATCCTGTTTAATAGGTTCTAAGCCCGGTTACGTACGTTAATAGATCCGAGTAGTTTAATATATATATTATTAATTAAATACCTTAAAATCTACTCTCTTAAACCGCCTAGCGTAAAGTTAAGCGTAAGAGCGAACGTAAATACTAGAGAGATATTCTTAGATAATTTATAAGAAAAAGTCCTTTAAATCTCCTCTATTTTAAAAGTAACAATTCTAAGTTAGATAATTATAGATATAATTATACTATAGGACAACTTATCCTTAACAAAGTAGTCGAATTCTATCCTAATTACTTAAACCTAGGTAACCTTAGTAGCCTATTTCTAGACTCTGATCTAGATAATCCGGACTTTAACCCTAATTTAAGTAAGGACTTAAGTAAGGATAGTAACGATTCTTCCTAGTAAGAAGGGAATTCGCCTAACTCTAGACTTCCCTTACTATATTAAATTCTAGGTATACTACCTAGATTACTATCTAGACTACCTTCTAGTTTACTACTAGGATCTCTACTAATATCCTCCTCTTCTTTAGACTTAGATCCTTTAAATCCTTTACTACTACCCTCTATCTTATATTTTAATATAGCGTTTATCTTATCTATTAGAAATAGTATAGGATTTATATTTACAGATAAAGTAAAGCTAAGAGGAGAGTCTAATTATATAGAGTAGAAAACCTTATTAAAGTATCTTTTAGAGTAGCTAAATATTAAGGAGGTTATCTACCCGGATTATATAGTCCCGACCTTTGTTCTAAAGATAAAACCTACTAGATCTATAGAAGTCTTTATAGATAATAAAAGGGACGCTTAGACTAAATATAAAATTAATAATACGTTAGCTATTTAAGCTATCTAGACTAATTATATTAGAGATACTCTATATATAATAATAGGGTATACTAATACTTAAGAAGCTTAGGAGGTTTTAGCCTTTAGATACTAAGGTAGTAGAGACGTTATATTATATAACCTTATAAATAATTAGTAAACTAATATATATAAGTCTTATAACGATCTAATAAAGTATATTAATAAGTTTAATAATTTATACTATTAGATTACTTACCTAGGTTACTTCCTTAATAACTATATCTAGTATATTATATTCTTTAGTAGTCTTAAGAATACTTTTCTAATCTAAGTTAATATAAGATAAATAATAGCTTATTAGGCCGAATTAAACCTAAACCTTAGTATACTATCTATAGAAGAATTATAATAAGATATTTTTAATAAGGTTCGTTAAAAGTCTATAATTAGTATAGTAGCTATTATATATTTAAGCAAAGATACCTAGGCCTAGGAAACTAAAAATACTAAGAATAAAAGAACGTTTTATAAGTATTATAAGACTAAACACAAGAGAGCTATAAAGGATATTGTTAGTACGAGAGATATTCGTAAATAAGGGTACAAAACAGTAGTAACAAAAGTATATAAAAGTTGGTATAAATAGTTGATTAATTAATGCTATGGAAAGGTCGAGTACTGGCTATATGTACTCGTATATACTAAGCTTTATAATCCACGTAATAACTAGTAGATATATCGTAATACTAGGAGTACTTTATAAAGTAATAAAATAGCCGAAAGATAGTAAATAACAAAGTATAAAACTAACTCTATAAAACACATATAAAACAATAACAAAATAATATATTACTAGTTCCTTTCCACCTATCTAACTCTATTAATCTCGATATAATTAGTATCGATTAGTTTCTTTAGAGCGCTATTTAACTTCGATTTAGTTATTAAATCGGATAGATTATCCTTCCCCTCTATCAAGGAGATATTATTAATATCCTTAGATTCGAATACGTTACGTAGGTATATTACGTTAATTATTAGCCTCTTTTCCTTAGTAGTTCCTAATTTAGTAATATAATCGAATATTAACTTTAAATTAGTATAAATTTCGAGTGGTATATACTATCCGAGGTACCGTATTAAGGTAGTTTTAACATCGTATCCCTGGCTTAAAGCGTATAATTCTAATACTAGTACACTTCGGGTAACTCTCTTATACTTAGACGAGTTCTAGTATAAAATATTAGCGTGTCTAGTATAATCTATTAGTACTAGTACTAATCCAAGCTAGGACGTCATGTCTAAGTTATTTACGAAGGATCTGTTAGTAAAGTATACTAGTTTTAAGGTACTAGGTTACAAAGCTACAAACTTTAGTCCCCGGTCTTTGTAATCGATTTGCTACTATAATCGCTTGTTTAGTTAATTTACGTCTCCTATGTCCGGATTTATAATCTACGTAGTAAAGGATAAATCGTATACCGCCTCTAGTTAGTATACGCTTAATATATAGGCTCCTAGGGCTCGAAGTACCTTGTACTCCTAGGGGTTTATTATAAGCCGTAATCGATCTTTTATTTTATCCTTTTATGTAAGGATAATCGATCTATCTTATTAGAGCGTAATACGGCTTTTATTAAAGTCTATAGGTTGTTATACTATAAGAGCCTTACGCGGCTTCGATTTAAGTAGTAAATTCGTAGTAGTAAATTCTACTTCTTTACGTTTAGCGAATAGAGTATTTACTAGTATTAAAGAGTTATCTATTTATAATCCTACTATTCCAAAGGTATCTATTATATCTAATTCGTTTATAAAGAAAAGGTATTAATTATAAGTCGATAATTATATATATAATTATTCGGTATAGTATTTTAAATAGCGGGCGTACTAAAATATACCCGCTTCTAGTATATCGTACTATAGCTATTTTACCTCGAGTATTTTACCCTTCTATTATAGAATAAGTAGATTAATAAGAGGATATACGTAAAATTAGCGTACTAATTATTCGCCTATATAGAGGTACGCTTATTATACGTCACGGCTATATAAAGGTAGGTTAAAGAGTATTATAATAGTAAGTATTAGCCTCTAGCTTATATATTAAATTATAGGTGATTACGTTATTATAGAGTATTTCTCTTTATTACCCTAGGCTTATATAATAAGCCTCGATTTATCCCGTTGTTTTACTATACCTTTATCCTTTATATTACGGACGAATTTAGAACCGAATATTATTATATTTAGTAGTACTTTAGAAAGATCTATTAGTTTAAAAGACTTAAGCTCTTCGAAACCTTTAATCTCTTTAAGGTCCGCGGTACTTAATTTATTATTAAGAGTTCGAGGTTCGAAAGTAATAAAAGTTTCGGCTATAAGTAGGTACTTCCTAGGGCGGCCTCTAGGTCGTTTGCCGGTAGCTTCCGGTTAATGCTTTATAGCTATAGATAATTATACTATAGTACTAGCGGAATTTAGTAGTAGTTCGACAGGTTTTACTATAGTAGTAGAGCTCTTATTAGTAGTACGTAGTCTTAAGAGTCTTATAGGAGGTAGTACGTCGCTTAGTTTAAGGGGGTTAATAATACTAAAAGTCTTTTTATTAGTACCTTCTAGGTCTACCTTTTCTTTATAATATAGACGAACTACTATAGTTCGAAAAGGAGTATCCCTATTTAGACTTAGTAGCTTAATAATTGTATTTTCTCCTTCTACTTTTATAAGTAGATATAGGCCTGTCTAGCTACCCTTTTCGCGCTATACGTATATAGAGTATAAAAGTAGTAGATCTTTTAGGTGTAAGGTGATTAGCTTATTTCGACTGGCTAACGCTCGTTATACTTAGTGTTTTATATAATAGCGCCTTACTTCTTTTATTACCTTTTACTAGGCGATAGCCCTTTAAATCATGTTTGTACTAGGGGCGTTATTATTTAACATCCTAGTATAGGTACTATATACTAGTAGAGTAGGAACAAGTCCTAAGGGTCTAGCTATATTATTTATAGCTTTAAAGGCTATCCTAAGTCTTATCCGTCTATTAATTATAGAAGCTTCGTTTAATATAATATTAAAGGCTTGTTATATAGGTTCGTAGTAGCGTTCTACTCGTCCGATTAAATTATATGCCTCTATAGGGACTAAATTAATAGTTACGTCTATTATTTTAGCGTATATTTAGAATTCTCTACTAGCGAGTTATATACTCTAGTCCGTAGTAATTATATCTAGTAGTCTTAGGTATATATAAATCTACTCTCTTAGTATAAGCTCCTATACTATTTTAGCCTTAATATTTATAAGCTAATCGCCGGCTTAATAATTAGTAGCCTTGTTAACTAAATAGCCTACCGGCTTATTCTTAATATAAAAGATATTAAAGTAGACGTTAAAGTTAAATTCGTAATTGTCGTAGATTGTAAATTTAAATCGACTAGGTAACTTTTAGTACATTTAGTACTCCTTATAGTAGTCGTTAAGTACTTCTATTACTTTATAGGTAACGTTAGTATACCTGGCTCGCTAGAGTATTTCGTATAGTTTATAAACGGATAGGTGTCTAAATCTTCGGTAGAGCCTTCGGAGCTCTAGTTTAGTTAGGAGGGTTTAGTAGTATTTTCTATAGAGATCGTCCGTTACTAGCTATTAGTTCCCCTACTAGATAAAAGGGTGTCTGAAAATATAGATAGTTAAGTAACTTTTTAAAGCTTTACCCCTATTTATAGTAACCTTTTCGGTAAGGTTATTATATGTAATTCTTAGGTAATCGAGGTCCTTAATACATATAATAAAAGGTATATTAATACTAGGTGGCATTACTTAAAAGGTTACTGTACTAATAGGAGAGTCTACTTTTACTAAACCTACGTTGTCTATCTTACTAATACTATATCTTATATTAGATTAACTAGCTATAGTTTCATCTAATTTAGTAGCTAGGAATAAGGATTTATATACGAGAAACTAGGCGTATCTAACGGACGATACACCTGCGGCTCCTATGTCTACTATAATACTAAAGAAGTAGGATTTTAGGTACTAAAGTAGTTCTAGATTTTAACTACGGTCTTTTAATAGATCTATAGTATTTTTAGGGTTAATTAAGTGTAAAAGAGCTTTGTTATAAAGACAATTTGTTAGTAATCGAGTAGAATTATCTTTAAGATTATCTAGGGTCGCTATAAAAGTAGTTCCTAGGTTTATATTACGAGCGGTATCTTCGTCGTAAAGGACTATTCTACTAACGTCTAGGTCGTCGATCTCGTCGTAATCCTAGTTATCGAGCTCCTCGTCGATATTAGTAGTGTTATTATTATCTATTTTATCTTAGTCTATATCTGTTAGGAAAGTCTAGAATTAGTCCCTTAATATACTAGAGTCGTATTTAGCTCTATACGCTCGGTACGAGGCGTTACTTTCTTCTTTAGAGTAATTACGAGGTCTATAACCTAGTTTCTTATAAACGTAACACCTAGAAGTGTTTATATATCTATTATTTTATAGTAGTTATTTTATATAAGAACCTCGTTAATAGGGCCGTCTATATAACTCGCTTCGGTTTCCGAACCGTCGATTTATAAATAAAGTTTCTTCTAAAAATTAACTAGGCAATTAATTAAGTATAAAATAGGTAGAGGATTAATTATTAGCGTATTCCTAGTTTATAATCGAAGTTTAAAGAGTTTAGATAAAACTAGGAACGTTGTTCGAGGGGTTATTATATATTATACGGTATACTTTAAAGTCTCGGTATCTAATAACTAGGTGGTTAAGGAATATAGGATCACTATAAAACTCTACTATAAGGCGTGGTCGAATTGTCTCTAACTCCTTTAAATATAGGTTAAAAACCTAGGATAGTCGTAGTTTAGGGTGCTTTGCTTTTATAGAACGTAAAGTAGTTAAATTCTAGTCCGCTAGGCTATTAGTTTAGTAGTCCTTATTTTCGAATCGATCTACTAGTATTTATATAGCCTAGCAAAAAGGTATATTTAAAGGATAGATACTACTATTATAGTATAAAAGAGCTAGTCCTTTAAGTAGGTGTAGTAGTACTAATGAAAGGGCCTAGTTATTGTCGTTTAGCCCGGCTATTATATAAATATCTATAAATATCTAGAGTTATTCTTAGAAGTTGTCCCTTAGTTCTCCGAATTTCATAGATTCCTTTATTATCTTACTAACGTTTACTAGTTCCCGGCTATATTTGTTAGGTAGTCTTAGCTATAAAATAGCTAGGAGGTCCCCGGCAAGCTATATGTTCTTTGTATTAGGAGTAGTTACGTTATAGGCGGCTAGGGCGGCTATAGTCGAATGCCCTAGCCTAGCCTAGTTTATATAGGAGTAGCTAGTAGTTAGTCTAAAAGTTATAGTATATAGTCTCCTTAAAACTAGTAGTAGAGTACTTGTTATACTAGGTTTTACCTTGTTATCTTATAGTTCTAGGTATTTGTTAAAGTGTTTTATTAGAGTAATAAGGGTAAGAGACTTCGGAGTTATTACTCTTATAAAGTATTTTATTAGATCGTCGTATGTCTACGCATATAAATAGTGTCGATTAAGGGCATCCTATATAGTATCGTAGTAGGTTATTTGTATAATTGAATTAGCCTCTAACAAATAAACTCCTCGATTCGAAAGAATATTATATAAGTAGGTTACTAAGTTCCTTTTACACTCCTATAGGTCTTGTTTAGTCTATCTTATAAAGTTATCCTAGAAGGTAGCCCAGAGCTTATTATTATATAACCCTAATAATTCGGTATTATAGTATACTATACGTTTATATAGGTGTCGTTCGTTAGGTGACTCGGCTTATTATTAAACTACTAGGGAGTTAAGTCTAGATATCTTAGGTTACTAGTACGTAGGAGTGTCGATTATTAATAGTATTACTAAAGAAGGTAGTCTTAATAGTATAGGTATACTAGGTGGAAAAGCTCCTAGTGTTTCTAATACTTCCGCTATTATAGGCTAAGTTAGTTATAAATCGATTCCGGCTCCTAATCTGGTATTCACTATACTAATAGTATATAGTATTGTAGCTAGGCTGCCCAGCTCGATTACTAAGAGGACATATCGGTAGACGCGGTTTAGCCTTAATATACGTCGTATAGCCGCTACAATTATACGATCGGCGATTAAAGGAGCGGGATTTAAAGGTAATACTCAAAAGGACTATTAAAATTGAAATAGTATAATTTATAATTCTAATCCTCTTAAACTATTAAAGTATTGTTATTAAGGTTCTTCGGTCCTCGTTTAGGGTTTTAGCGACACCGAAGGTGGATTTTAGCGACACCGAAGGTAGCTTATTCCGTATACTATTAAAAGGCGTTTGTAGGAGTAGGATTTAATAGTTAGATAATTACATGCTCGTCGGAGTTTAGTATTCGAGTACAATTGTTATACTTTAGAGGACTCGAATAGCTTAATTAAGAGGTCGAGTATTAAAGATAATAATATAGGAGATTATTGTATACTACCTAAACTTACAGTAGTAATCTCTCTAATCTATACGCGCTCACTGATCAGTGTTAGTACGAGAGATATTCGTAAATAAGGGTACAAAACAGTAGTAATAAAAGCATATAAAAGTTAGTATAAATAGTTGATTGATTAATACTATAGAAAGGTCGAGTACTAGCTATATGTACTCGTATATGCTAAGCTTTATAATCCACGTGATAACTAGTAGATATATCGTAATAGATATTTACTATTTAACTAACCTAATATAACAGGCCGCCTATAAGAAAAGGATAGGCTGTAAATAGGTAATTCGATAACCAAGTAATAAAAGGAGTAATAACTAAACAGAGGATATAAAGGGAAATTTAAATAACAAGGATATAAAAGAGTAGTTTAGTTATACTAGTTTACTATCTAGAATATTATTCTACTACTTAAACTCTACTTAAACTTTAATAGGTACTAAGTTCCTATATAATACTAGTACTAATACCTATATCTATTATAATCGAACTAGGTTTATAAACCTAAAAGTAGAACTCCTAAGAAGTACTTAGGTAGTTAGTAAAAAGGTTAATATTATAGGTAAAGGAACTATTAAATTATATCTAAAAGTAAATAAGAATTAGTATTATAAAGTAGTATTAAATAACTATTACTAGATTCTTAATAGTAGAGTTAACCTATTCTCTAGTAAAATATTTAATTAATATAGTAGTATAATTAGTAGTAGATAACTATAGAATCGATACTCGAATAAAGTATAGGTACTACTTAATAATAACTATTATCTTATTAAAGTACTAAATATATTCTTAGTATATATAGAACTATAATTACTACTTAACTTTATATTAGAGGAACTCCCTATTAATATAGTAGCTATTCTTATACTTACTACTATTTAAAAGGTAAAGGTAAATTTATAACTTTATTATTATTATATAGTATATTTAGGACTTAATACTATATAAGCTATAGAGAAAATCGTTAAGGATATAGAAATTAGGCTAATACTATTACCTATCTAAGGAGAACTACTATATAACCCTTATAAGACCGGGAAACCTATAAGATATCGCCCTAAATTTATTAACCCTAATTCTAGGGTTAAGGAGGTTTATAGTTAAATATATATAAATGTCTTTAAAATATCTCTACTAGTATATAGTAGTTATAACTATAGAACTCTTATAACTAACAAGGTATTATAATATTAATAGGTATATCTATCTAAAAAGAAAAGTAAAGCCTAGGATTATATTAAATACTTCTAAGCCTTAATTTATACTTAATATAGTACTAAAATTAAGAAGTAGCGCCTAGACGGTAGTAGAGAATATACTATTAATAAGATCAAGGAGTATACTAAAGAGTTTAGTATTATTAAAGAGATTACTACTTCTTACTTACTAGAGTAAGATAGAATAACTAAATAAGTAATTTATACTATTATTAAATAACTAAGAAGTATAATACTTAACTAAAATATTAATTCTAAACTATAGGGTAAGATCCTAAAGTTAGTAGTTAAAATTACTAATAAATTAGCTAATATTATACTAGATAGAATAACTCTATATAAAGCGTATTTTAATACTATTTCGCTAGGATAAGATAATAAGTCTTCTATCGGTTACTTTCGAGTACTTAGATATAAAACCTTTATATATATCCTAGTAAATAATCGTATAGTAACTAAAAAGCTTAAATCCCGAGTATATTAGGGTGTTCTTATTAGATATAAGGGCTAAAGAATTTAGCGTATTTAGGTTCTATCCCTTAGTACTTATAAACAAATTGTTTAGTCTTTAGATATAAGGTTTAATAAAGGAGGGTTTGTTTTAGGACTAAATAAAGAAGCGTATAATCGAGTTAATATATACTTTAATCCCCTTTAAGAAGTTAAAGAACCTAAGATATAAGATCTATTAACTAATCCTTATCGCGTTATATTCCCTCTAATAGTATTTAATAAGGAATACGATTTTAATTAAGGGATATAAGAACTTATTAATAGATCTAATAATAACGTACTTAACTAAGACGAAGATTCTAATAAAGAGAATATCCCTCTACTAAAAGAAAGTTTACTAAAGTTAAAAGGAAGACTAAAAGGCTTAAAAAATAAGGTCTATCTACTAGTTAACCTAAATACTCGCCTATAGACGCGACTATTAACTTATAGACTTCTAACCTATAATACTTTAATTCTATTTATTTAATAAAAGGCTAAAGAATTTAAAGATAGTAAAACTAATAATACTTAGGCTATATACCTATTCCTAGGCGCTATAAAAGACGCTAAGGCTATATCTAATAATCCTTAAACTCTATAAGAAGTATATACTATAAAAGAAGCTTATTATTAGCGTACGACTAAAATAATAGAGGATAATTAACTTAAGTATAAGAAGACCTAGTTAATCCTTTATAGGGACTAACTCTTAAGCAGTTCTTAATACTTACTTAGTAAATATATATTTAAGACAAAAAGAGATTATAATAGAAAGATCCTTAAATATAAAGTATACTAGGTTATTAAAGGCTTTTAGTAAGAATATAGTATTAACTATTTTTAAACTTTTATAGGAGTAGTTAAATTAACTTTATAGAAAATAGTCCTAGCTATAGTAACTATTTTAGACCTAGAGATCGAGTAAATAGATATTATAGAAGCCTTCCTTAATAGAGATATTAATAAGGAGGTATATAGGGTACTACTACCTAATTAGGTTAATAAGAATAGTAATAAGATCTCCTTTAAGGATTATATTATTAAGCTTAATAAATTACTCTATAGCCTTAAATAATTACTAAGACTATAGTAAGAGAAGCTTTATAAGGTACTTAAGGAGATCGGATTTATACTAATAACCGTTAATAATTATATTTATATTAATAAAGAGCAAAGTATTATTATTTATACTTATATTAATAATATATTAATTATAGGAAAGGCTAGATAGTAGTTAGTCTAAGTAAAGGTTAATTTATAAAAGTACTTTAAGATAGATAACCTTAGACTAGCGCGGTATTTTCTAGGAGTATAAATTATCTAAAACAGGGGTACTAGAAAGTTATATTTATACTAGGACATATATATTAAAAAGGTCCTTAAGAAGTTTAAGATAGAGAATAGTAAGCTAGTTAATACTTTTATAGACCTATCTTAGTAGGACTAGATAATTCTATAGCTAAAGAGGGTTTAAGCTATAGTTAATAATATTAAGGCCTACTAATCTACGGTAGAATCGATTATATATACTAGTTATATTACTTGTCCTAATCTAGCCTTTACTTTATTAGTATTATCTTACTATCTTAATAATCTATCTAAGGTATACCTAGTATAGGTAAAATATTACCTAAGGTATCTTAATAGTTTAATTACTCTAGCTCTAGTATTTAGAGGTAGATAATATAGCGCTAAAGATATAATACTTAAAAAATATAGTAATATAAGTTAAGGTAATTATAAAGCTATAAGACGTTTAACCTCTAGATATATATTCTTTCTTACTAAAGATACTATATTATATTAATTAAAACGCTAGTTCTATACTACTTAAAGTATAATAGAATCTAAGTTTTATAGTATTATAAAAGCTATTACTAAGTTTACTTAGATATACAAGTTAATACTATAAATTAGATAAGATATAAAAGACGTTAAATCTATATGTCTTTATAGAGACTATTAAGGTACTCTTTTAATCTCTAAAAACTTGGAATTATATTAAAAGACAAAGTATTTTATATACTACTATTTCTATATTTGTGAATTAGTAGAATCTAAGATAGTTAATTTATAGTATATCCCTATAGGTTTTATAGTTACTAATAGACTAATAAAGGTACTAGATAAATTAAAGTTTAAGAAGTTTATAAGTCTTTTAAATTTAAAGGAATTACTACTAGATTTAATTAATTAATAGATATATATAGTAGAAAAGGGGTATGTTATTAGGTTTATACTAATAGGTGTTTCTACTATATATACCTAGGTAAAACAGGTCTTATTTAGGTTTTAGAAGGTACTATATATATATATAACTCTTATTCGCTCTTTTAGTTCCTTAGTTCTTTTAATATATAATTCATATACTATTACTCTAGATTCTCTAGTATTCCACTTATCCTATTTAATAAATTATTATTAATTAGTAGTTATTATTTAATTATTATTAATTAGTAGTTATTATTTAATTATTATTATTATTATTATTATTAATCTTTATTTTCTCGTAGTTATTTTTATTAATTAAGTATTAATTATTATTAATTTTCTTAATTAGTTAATAATTAGTAGTTATTATTATTATTATTATTATTAATCTTTATTTTCTCTCGGGGGCCAGCCCCCGAACCCCCGTCTGACTAAGCCTGACTAAGGTACGTACAGGTGGTTTTGGTGTTCCTTGGGAGCGTGGGTGCCTGAGTGCCTTATCGATGCGAGGCACCAACCCCACGGTCGTAATCGTACGCTACTTCCAACCCACCTTGTTCTAGCTACAGAGGTCGCATAAGCATAGGGAGAACACCAAAGTATAGCTGAAACTCTTAGATATCCTATGCTCTAATTATGTGTGTTTTGAATGCGATTCTAGCTCGATGCGGGCTCGAGAGTAGTGGTTGTAGTTTTGGTGTTCCTACCCCTGGTACTGACTAAGCTGACTAAGCTAAGCGAGTCCAGAACATCCCTGTCTACTTTTATCCCTGAATTAACCCCTGAATTAACCCCTGAATTAACCCCTGAATTAACCCCTGAATTAAGGCGAATTTACATTGGCTACAGCGTTACAGGGGTCCTACAAATATTTTGCGCCTGGGTTACGCTTACTAAGCCCCCCTAACCGTCATAAAACGTTAGCTGCGCTAACGAATAAAAAGCAATACCGACATCTAATAAACAAAAAAGTGGGTCTGTAAGATACCTGGTCGTTCGTTACTCTATATACACAGTACACTATATAAAAGGTCATTATACTAAACTTATGGTACAAGTAAGAGAATTTTAGTAGTATACTTACAGAAATAAAAAGTAACTAGTAAAAATTATTATAAACGCTTTATTAGATTGTTTAAGTCATACGTCGCTATTAGAACAACTTTATCATAAGAGAGGTGTATATAGAGTAACGACCACGTCTCTTACCGCTTCCGCTATAAACTACTACGTTTATATATATGCATAGTCCTGTTCTCCTAATATTTGCGGATTTATTCACACTTGTGTTGCAAATAGTCTATTAGAACCTAAAACTCCTGTACAAAAATACAAATAATTATCACTAACTAGTAGTAAAAATAGAGGGAAAACGGGTCAAAGGCCGAAGATGTCTCTTTTTGTGTTTGGAAAGAGAAAACAAGGGGTATATTAGAGTGATTCTATGGGTTAAACATACGATACATCATTCGTGACCTAAGTTAAAGCCTTCCCTTATATCGCAATATATTTTATATTCCAATTAGCACGGTAGGGTGTAAAAGCGGGTTAACCAGGGATGATCGTGTTGGTTCAACTTTGATTCATCGCTGGGATTGGAAGCCCCTTTTATATCTTCATTTAACCTATACTTAATTGTTACTTTCCATCGCGAGTATTACAGCAAGGGTATTATAAATACTTATAACACTTAACCATCCCGAGAGGTATCTAATCATAGGAGTCCGCAGGTCAACGATTTAGATTTTCGTGGCCAAACAGGAAGAGAAACCTGGAATGAAGATGTTACGCACCCAGGAGTTGGATGTTCAAACCATCCAAGGGATCCATAGGATGATTTGCGATATTTGCAATATAATAATATTATTTTGTCTGCTTAAAGCATGAAAACACTCAAGACAAGAACCCAAATAAAGAGTCACAAGCCGTGGAAATATATACCTCGTTCGCATACAGTAAATCACTTACAACAAAATAGCAAATCGCTTCCAAAACCGCTATACCAGGAGAGCCAGAGGTCTTTACATGACATAAATAAAGGACAATCACTGTAAAACTGTTGAATCTTAGACTCAATTTATCTCCAACTCAGTACTCACGGCCCCATTTCCCCAAGCGCCAGCAAGCTTAAGAATCCTCATACTGTACAGTAAAGCCCCTGCATTAAATCAACCTCACCCAGCTGCACAGGGGTACCTACAGTACCAACACCAATTCTTTGGGTAGGATGGAACACACCACATCCCCAATTAGGCAAGAGACCAACTGTAAGCCACGACAGCAACCGATAAGGCATACAGGAACATGCATTCCAATTTCAAACAATGCAAGCACACACAACTGTTATATTACTGTGTACTGATTACAGCCTGGGCAGACAGAAAATGTTGATTCCTTCTGCACAATTTCTATTCCAGGATATCTCATTTACCAACCGAAAACAAAAGTACCCCCACGTTGTATATTAACCGCCCACACCTCTTCCCCTGGGATAATACCGCTGAACAGCCATACCCGACTTGCATCCTCATCTAGCTGCATTAGATTGTGGCCCCCACAACAGATATTCGCGTATTGGACTCTATGAAAATGGCACCACACACACAATTCTAAGACCCTTGCCTCATCTCTCACAGCTCAGCCCAACTCAGTGCTTCGCCCAAGAATTATCCTGACCCGGATGGGCATTCATTTGAATAGGTTCCAAGCTACTCCCACTACTACCAACCTTCTTTCTCCCAAAGAACCTACGACCACTTTTCTCCTCGCCCTGTACGACTACCCTATTCGAAGAGAACTGTTTGAAAGTACTCATTTCCCCAGGAAGAACCCGCCCTGGATGCATAACAACCATGATGAGGAGCGCGAAGAACATAGGCGTTGCGTCAAGAGCATATTGGTAGACTTCGTGGGTCCAGAGTTCTTGGGTGAGTGCGCTATCGAAGGAGCCTGCGAACTCGAGGAGGCGGTAGATGATACGGATCTTGGTAGTTAGCGGGATGACTCTGTAGTTTGAGGAACGGGATATAGAGCTTACAGAGATGAGAAAGAGGGAGGCGTATAAAGCTAGTACTAGTTTCTTTGCTCTTGCTGCTTGCTCTACGGACGCTTCTCTCTTGACACGGCGATTAAATGTGAACACTAGGGCTGCGAAAACGAGGATGAAGCATTCCTGCAGAACCAAACCCGCGGTGTAGATGTGCAGACCGTTTTCTCTGGTTCTGTTGTTCTTGCTGATAACCATAAGGCCGCCTCCGATTTGGACGATGAAGGAACTGTATTCACATCAGCTTCGGTTCGGTTTGGACCAAGCGCGATCATTCGGACAACGAACACAATATCCAAGATAACGAAGTATAACGCCATTCTTTGCGCCTTGATACCCCCCAGCTTTTGGTTGGGAAGATATTGAAATACCATTCGTCCCAATAACATGTAGTCGAAGGCGTTGATCCATAGAGGTGCTAGGAGGAACAAGAGAAACCATGTATCGGCAGGACCTTCAGACTTAGGATTATAGATGGAGATGTTTCGGATCAGAAATGATGCAGTCTCCCACAGGGCACCCATTATTATGGCCCAGCAGAATGTCGTTTTGTATCTGGCAGCCTGCAGTTTTCATTAAATCGCATTTGTAAATAATACAGAATTTGCATACCTGGAATACGTGAAGAGCTGACACGATCCCAAACAAGACTGTGAATAGGATTGCAGCTGGGAGGGAGGGGCAGAAGTTCCACGTATTGTCTGGGTCGTAGACCGCTGTGTGGAATTCATATTAGCGGATGTTGTCACCTATCGAATGACAGCGAGACATACAAAGACAGTTGGGCGCCATGTTGACCAACTTGGTATAATAACTTCAGTGGGAAGGAAGTTCTGATATGGGCAGGTTAGACTATGGTTGAAAAGTGAAGGCTGAGGATACTAGAAAGGAGAGACGATGTGTTTATATCAACGCTGGTGCAAAAGTAGGAACTTAAAGTCCTTAACAATTCCCACTCCCGTATATATCAACTTTCCAAGACTGCTTGGTGACGACGCGCACCTAATGCGGCGTCTGATACAACCTGACTGTGACCATTAGGGAGTCGAGTTTCCTCTGTGAGCCTCTGCCTTGCATGTCAGCCAACGGCTCTCCCACAATGCAAGCCTCTCGCTAACCGACGTCCGCAACTGCGAATAAGGGATGGGGATCTTGCCGAAACGAAAATTACAGGTGTTGTGTACTGTAATAAAACAGCACTGCCCCCTTCAGCCCTAGCTTACCAGTCTTTTACTTCTCGAGGGGGGCCGGGATTTCGCAACATTGGATGGCCCGATTCCGCAAGTGTTCGTGCTAGCCTTCGAAGAACCCCCTTATCCAGAAATGGATTTCATCCGCTTCCCATCTTTGACATTTCTAGTCAGAAAAGCAGGAATAGAAGAGAAATGGGGGAAAGGAGGAACAAATATGTAGGCGCAGCCGTTCTAAAACCTGAGATCCCGATTTCTCGAATATTTATCGTCCAACGTGTTTCTATGCAGCACGTATGTAAGCCATCGCCAGTTATACTGTGGTAATAGTCAGACTTCTGGCCAGTCCATGGCATACGGTGTACCTGTAGGTAGAAGGTCCAATGTCAGATACTGGACGTCGATGTCTTAAATTATTGTTTGGTCTCCTGTTGTAGTATTCTATGGTTATGCGCCTCCATACCCTGGAATACGAAAGCAAAGTATTAGCGGTAGCCTCGAGAATCATACATCATTCAAAAGCTACATAGTCCCTGTGTCAGTATTGATGATGGCCAGCACCAGCACCACCAATGACGGCTACATCGCAGACAACGAAATGAGACGAGTTCCCCTTTTGGCAATTAACGAGCCGCTTAGAGGGGCTGCAATTGAGCGGGACGAGGCACAGTACTCTTGCTGATATCAAAAGAGAACGACGAGAAATACAGCCCAGAATTTGTTAGATATATGAAGCTGTAGAGTTGATGCTAACTGCCTGGAATAACGACGAGTGCCAAAGTACTTGGATTCATGGAAAAGAGTTGTATCCTCCCTCCCAGATGGGCGGAGATCGCACCAACTCGATTGAAGAATGATGGTTTTGTACTATTCCGTGCAATGGATCGTGGTACATACACA
Organism: Hymenoscyphus fraxineus; assembly: GCA_900184765.1. Classification (NCBI taxonomy): domain Eukaryota; kingdom Fungi; phylum Ascomycota; class Leotiomycetes; order Helotiales; family Helotiaceae; genus Hymenoscyphus; species Hymenoscyphus fraxineus. The sequence continues at coordinate 1,707,541 of LT855415.1, read as the reverse complement.
TGGCAACACAATGACGAAGCAAGAGATTATTGCGGCTTCAAATGTGTGAATATATGTGTGATGTGTGTGATGTGTGAGATGAAGTGGGAGAAGTCGCGAGGTTGCCATATTTCACCTCGGCATCGTCATCGGGCTGTCGCAAACCTAACCTCCGTCTGTGCAGGAGAGCTATGTACTGGACATACTGGACATACTGTACAGCACCAGTACGTAACCAAGAGCTTCCACGACAGTATCATGCGCCCATGAAACCACCACGCTGCGCAGGCTGTTCGTTATTTCCTGGGGCTATCTCCAGCATTCATGTTAAGCCCTCGTAACGCAAGCCAGGAACTTGTTGAGGCCGGCACATGGTCGCCATGCTCTCCGCATTTACAGCTCGGCCTATTGTCGAGCTGAAGCAAAGAGACAAGTCCAAGATCGAGTCCATATCAGCATATGGTGTGTGCCATGTGTGATAGCATCAAAAATGGGAGGCTAATGTTGTGCAGGCGACCGTCTTCTGGTTGGACTGAACACCGGGAGCCTTCGAATATATCGTGTCAATCAGTTACCAAAGGACGAGGATAGGGTAAATGGAGCTGCAAATGCAGATGGAAGCGCCGACTCCCTCCCCTCTCCCAGGTCCGCCCCGAAACCGGTAGATCTCCTGCGAGAGATAGAGAAGTTTTCGACGAGGAGCATTGAACAACTGGCGCAGATCAAAGAGGCTAACACCCTCATTTCCCTGTCGAATTACTATGTCTCTTTACATGATTTACAATCCTACACCCTGCAAGAGCAGTTGACGAAAACCAAAAATGCCACTACATTTGCCGTCACCTCGAATATTGTAAAAGATTCTGCCAGTGGGATACCGGAAATTATATCCAGACTTGCGGTAGCGGTCAAACGGAGGTTATTACTATGGTCGTGGCACCAGTCAGAGTTTGAAACAGATGTTGTTGAGATTACACTGGCCGAGTCGATACGGACCCTCACTTGGACTTCGGCGACGAAAATAATATGTGGTATGAATTCTGGCTATGTGATAGTCGACGTTCTCACTCAGGAAGTGGAAGATATTGTTGGCCCTGGGGCTATCGGCGGTGCTGCCGGCCCTCAGGGAGGGCGGTTTGGGGGTGTTGGGTCTGCAAGTATGGGGTATATGGGATTGGGTGGATATATTCCAAAACCCCTAGCTGCAAAGCTTGCTGATGGCGAGATGCTCCTGACCAAGGACATAAATTCTCTGTTCATCACCTCAGAAGGCAAACCTGAACCAAAAAGACAAATACCGTGGCAATCCGCCCCTGAAGGTATAGGGTATTCATATCCCTACATCTTAGCACTACAGTCGCCTTCCAAGGGAGCATTGGAAGTCAGAAATCCAGATACATTGTCATTGTTGCAGACCATCACGCTTCCCAATGCTAGCCAACTACACTTTCCTCCTCCAAATATTAGCTTACCACATCAAGCTAAAGGATTCCATGTCTCTAGTGATAGATGTATTTGGCAGATGGGGTCTACTGGCTATGATTCTCAGGTGGATGAGCTTGTGGCACACGGACTATATGACGAAGCCATAAGCGTCCTCAATATGCTGGAAGATGCTCTTGTGCAAAACAAGGGAGAAAGACTGAGGGAAATTAAAATGCAAAAGGCACAAGTTCTCTTTGATCGTAGGAAATATCAAGATGCTATGGATATTTTTCTTGCCGATGATGTCCAAGCTCCACCTGAGAGAGTCATCAGGCTCTACCCACCAGTTATTGCAGGCGATTTATCATCGCCAGAAGAACATCAAACCGAAAACGAAGCGAGTGGTGAGGATGGAAGTGACGAAGCTAACGGAGAGTCTTCTCAAGGAGAGGACAAACTCGATGTGGTGGGCTCACCAAAGCCTGCTGCTATCAGCAAATTTCTCAAATCCCACAATCACAAGACAGGTTCCGATACATCCTCAATACGCTCGTTCGTCAGACTAGATGGTGCTAATGGAAGCGATGCTGGGGGAAAACACGCAGAGGATGGACCTTTGGAAGGAAAGGATCTTGAGAAAGCAGCTCTTGAACTCAACCATTTTCTAGTCCAAGCAAGAACCAGGATGAAGAAATGGATTGACGCCGAAACAGGTAAAATATTACCTCGCGACACTACAAATGGCCAGAATGGAGCAACACAACCAGCGTTTGAATCATTCCTTGTCGCCCCAGCATCAGATGCTGAGAAGGATCGAGAACAAAAGCTGCGGGAAACGGCAAAGCTTATCGACACTACACTATTTCGTTCATACATGTTGGCTCGCCCACAGTTAGCTGGATCACTCTTTCGTATTCCAAATTTCTGTGATCCTGATGTGATTAATGAAAAACTCTTGGAGACTGGAAGATACAACGATCTCGTGGATTTCTTTCACGGCAAGAAACTTCATCGACCGGCCTTGGAACTCCTCAAAAAGTTTGGTATGGATGAGAAAGACAAGGATTCTCCTTTGCATGGTCCTCGAAGAACGATTGGTTACCTGCAGAACCTTCCACCGGAAATGATTGATCTTATTCTTGAATTCGCTGAATGGCCTCTAAGAGCGGATCCAGGACTTTCCATGGAGATTTTCCTCGGAGATACAGAGAATGCAGAAAGTCTGCCCAGGGATCGAGTTGTCAAGTTTCTAGAGGGGGTGGATACTGCTCTGGCTGTCAAATACTTGGAGCATATCATAACAGAATTGAATGATCTAACGCCTGAGTATCACAATCAATTAGTTTCGGCTTACTTGAACGAGTTGAAGGGTTTGAAGGAACGAGATTCGGACCATGGAAAGAACCTTATGACCAAACTCATAGCGTTTTTACGATCAAGCAAGCAATATTCATTCACAAAAGCATTTGGAAATATGCCCAAAGATGGTAAGCGAATAAACTGGAATTTGAGATTCCCGTACTGACGCATCTCTAGATCCCGATTTTTACGAGCCACAAGCTATCGTTTTGAGTAACATAGGATCACATAAACAGGCACTCGAGATTTACGTTTTCAAAATGAAGAATTTTGAGAAGGCGGAAGAGTATGATTTTCCTAACTCTTCTTTCTTCCACCATTGCTGATAACTGCTAGGTATTGCAACCATGTCCATCTTCAATCAGATTTGCCGTCACCGCAGCGAGCATCTACATCAGAGCCGGATGACCCCATACCTTCCATCTATCATACACTGCTGTCCCTCTATTTGACACCTCCGCCACCTCATTCCTCTAATTGGCCGCCTGCTCTAGACCTGCTTTCTAAACATGGTTCACGTCTTCCCGCATCCTCGACTCTGAGCCTTATTCCAGAAACCTTGCCTATCGCAGAACTCGAATCATATTTCAAAGGGCGCATACGAAACGCAAATTCGATTGTCAACGAATCCAGGATAGTTGTGGGGATGCGCAAGAGCGAGGTGGTCAATGCGCAGGCTGGACTACTTTTAGGTGATCGCATACAAAATGGCAAAGGAGGACGGAGTAGGGGAGTGTTTGTTGAAAAGGAGAAGGTCTGCCGCGTCTGCCATAAGAGGTTGGGTGGAAGCGTTATTGCGGTATTGCCTGACAATGGAGTGGTGCATTACGGATGTTTGAATAGGGCGGACAAACGTCCGGCGGGCAGTGGTATGGAGGCCTTGAGGTCGGCCACTTGGAGGTGATGCCAATATATGAATTTCTCATACAACATCTTAACATAGCGCGGAGTCTGTTGTTTTCCGGACTTTTGGAAGACGGTACCATGGGAGAGAACGATGTATGTATATGCCATAGCAATAATATCATGCATATAAATTCCCACGCTGTATGATTGATTTGCGCGTGTGCTCGTTCAGTCTTCTTCAACCACCTCCTCTCCATAATTGTCTTCCTCCTTTGCCTCGTCGATTTTGGTCCCATTGGTGGTTCCTTCTGCGAGTTTCTTGTCATCCTCCATGCGCGTGGTGAGCTCCTTGTTTATTGTTTCTTGCATTTCGGCTGTTGCCTTCCGAAGCGCGGCGAGATAAGCTGTCTTGTCAGAGGGGGAGGGAAGGGTTTGTGTGTGTGTGAAGGAGGGGTTGGTGGGAGAAGAGTAAGTCGCTGTTAGGGTAGGCGTCTTGGTGGCATTCGTGCCATTTGATGCGGCTGAGATATTTTCTGCCATTTTGAGGACTGGGGGGGAGTTTTATTGTCGTATTACCGATATTGGTGGATGGAGGAGAAGGAGGGTAGGCGCGGGGTCATGGTGTCGGGTGGTGTTGATAAAATTTAAAGTTCCGTGCTGTGAGGCAGCTTGGTGGCGCGGCGTGGCATCGCAAGGGAGGAAGATCCGATGAATCTGGGGTAGCTGTACGTAGCAGTCAAGTACCTATAGCTTCAATGTCAGGCCTTCTGGGTCTAACAAAACAAGCAAAAATACTGAACAAGTAAAACATATTCAGTATTTCTCACAAAAAAGAGAAGAAAAATTTTACGAGTAAAGTTGTGCAATTAATAAAATTGTGCTCAATCGGTTGGCCACTTATTGAATGTGATATACCTTTGGACTGCCGTTTGCGCCGCTCGGCGGCACGGGGGCTGCGCTCACTCACCTGATAGAAGCTGGAGCTCAGAGCTCAGCAGGTATTCATTCGTCCTCAACGTCTTTTTCTCTACCATCCATACCTCCATACCTCCATATAAATTGCTCCCGTCGACATACGGTGACGCCCATAATAGTTCGCTCTGCAAGCCCCTATCCGTACAGCTATTACAACCACTACTACAGCATGTGAGCCCACAAACGAGGAATGTAGCTGTAGCACCTTCGTCCCAACCTCAACAGCAACCATGTCACAACCTCCAGCAATTCCGCCTCGAGGTGTACGAACGCCGGGCAGCTTTTCCCCTGCTGTTGGCACTCCATCGCAAGCTCAGTTGCCTTTCTCCTCGAATACATCCTCGCGGCCACCTCTACGTCGCGTGGATTCATCCTCATCCGACGACTCAGAATCCGTATCCAACTCTCGAACGAAGAATGGGCCTATGCCTCCGCCTCCACGACCCCCCTATGCAACATCACATTCAAACTCAAGCACAGGAAGCTTGCAGAATTTCTCCAGACCAAACCTGCCCACACAAACTCGTTCGGATCTTCCCTTGAGGAATGCTTCGCCAGCAGTAGGCACATCGAAGAAATCGGGGGAATTTGTACGGGGTCACAGTCGAAAGCAAGGGTCCTTTGAGCCATACCTACCTACCGCAGCAGCCTCCAAGTTGAGCAATATGGCGAACGCAAATTCAGGGCTGAGCGCGAGCCAGATTGCTGCCCAAGCTGCCATGCAGCATACACACTCACGCCAAAGGTCGCAGACAGTGCCATCCCAATACAACAATGGCGATTCGGGTTCGAGTACGTCTGGAAGTCGTAGGCCGAGTCGAGCTGGAGGACCAACGAGTCCGCCGTTGTTGAGCCTTACAGAGGCATCCGGGCCAAGAGATAACGGTTTCGGGGGGCAGGTGTATCATAATGGGTTATTAGCAGGCGGGCATCAAAGCGCGGCTCAAACAGCGGCCAATGTGGTGTTTCCAAAATCTTCTGCTTCATCACCGGGTCTTCCACTTTCAGAACACGACCAACTTCGGACGCAGCCCGACAAGCCCATCACTAAGGAGTCGAAGAGCAAAGTAAAGCTGTTTTCCAGACCAGGAAAAATCGGGATAAGTAAAGATAAAGAGGCCAGCCGCGGAGCACTGCCCAGTCCAAGTAAGATGGCCTCATATACCCTGCAGTCACTGCAACGAGGAAACTTCAGTACCAACAGTTTGACAGATTCTATGTCGAGCGCTGCAAGCATGTACAGCATGGCCAATTCCTCTTCAACAACCATCCGGGGCCCGGAGCCTCCATCCAACGAAAAAGAGAAAGAGAAACATAAGCATCATTTCTTGTCGAGGCAAAAGCACAAGTTATCTAGTAAGGATGAGCACCATTTACCATTATCTTCGGCAGCCAGTAACTCGAGGCCAGCGGATCCCAATGCCCCCAGCAGTTTATACAATTTCAATCTTCCTCCCAGTCCAGGCCCTTCAACCACGAGTTTTGCCAAGAGCATGAGTGGGTTAGATTTGAGGCATGGAGGTAGAGCTTTGAGAGAGAAGAAAAAAGAAGAGAAGTCTGATGCGTTGAGAGAAAGTGAATTGTCCTATCAAAATAATAACGAATGGCTGGGTCCATCAAGTTTAGGTTCTGCTGTGGGATCTGGAGCCAGCGTCTACGCTGGTAGCGTTTATGGCGGTGAGGCACAGGAACTTGGCAAGTATGGTTTGAATGGGATGACTTCTGATGATGCCTGGCCGTATCTGAGAGCAAAACTTCTAGTTATTTTCGAGGGTGAGGATTTGAGACTTCCTGTGGAGGACTTCAATCGTCTAGTCACGTATGTATCAACTTCAACTTCAAAAACGATTACTGACAGAACAGTATCCATCTTCAACGTTGTATACAAAAACGCACCCCAAACTTGGTTGTGGATGACCTTAGAGATCTCCTTGCGACAGGGTTTAGTTCTCTTAATCAGACTTTACGAAGGATTCCCGATGAACAGCTTATTCCACATCTTGTAGAAATGTGGCTCTTTACCTTCACCTCAATTCTGCCATATATACAAGCCGTTTTTCTCCCGCTTGATCTGGAATTTAGTGGGCATGGACTTTTGATGTCTCCAGAGGCGGCAAGGGATTTTTGGGGTGCTCTTCCATTATCGTCATCGAACGGAAGTGTGCCTGCGTCACAGGCGTTAGAAGTGAGAAGGATAGTGCTTACCGCATACCGGGATATTGTAATCCTTCATCGCTTCGACACTCTTAAAACAATCTTCTCTCGTCTCTCACTAGACTCTATATCTCTAGCCCTCCCACCGACAGACAACTCTCTTCTCTCTACATCCCCCGACTCCTTTGGTCGTCCCTCGACTGCCATGTCGCTTGATCCCTCTTATGGCTCATATAATTCCCAGACCACTACTCTTCTAGGCGGTTCCTCGGGTGACGGCAGCGGCAACCGGTCTCGCGCCATCTCCAACGTCTCTCATACTTCTGACTCTGCCGCAGGACTTGGAATTAACACCATCCCACCACCTCAGCGACCCTTCACTCCCTCTTCCACGCATCCGATACATCGCCAGAGAGAGAAGAGCGTAGAAGATAGCAGTAAACAGGTTACGGAGACGGTGGGAAGGATGTTGCAGTGTATGAGTGTGCTTACTAGCGTTGGGGTTGGTGCGGGAGGGGAAGAAGGAAGTCAGAGGAAGATGGAAGAACTTACGAGGGGCTTGAAGTTGAATTGGCTGGGACGAGGTAGAATGGGGAGGGATAGAAGGGGACTAGTGGGAGCGAGAGTCACGGGGACGATGGCTGGACGGGCGGTGCCACCAGTTTGAGTCTTATGAAAGAGCTGGTTCTAGGTGTTATGATTATGATTATGATGCATTCTCTGGTGTTATTCTTGGGGCTGAAAGATTGTGAAATGGGATGGGGACTACACGACTTTGTATAGATGAATGTGGGGTTCGGCGTTTAAAGATACCATGACAGCAGGGAGAGTTCTCGGTGGGTACTTGTACATGTATGAGGAAGATGTTATGCTAGCAAGTCTTGGAATAATTCAACGTTGATTATACCAAATTACTTGGGGTTATCTACTATTGGTTGAAATCCCCTAGTGAAGAAGAGAAATAGGTCATAGTAGAAGTGAATAATCGCATGTCTGTATCCACTTTTACTTTTCGAGGCCATATTGCTATGCACTAAGCGAACCACACTCACTGATCCATTCACACTCTTACCTACAACTGAATTTACGGCAATCGAGATTCTTACTATTATCTTTCTACATTTCCTATCTACTTGAACTTGGGTCATACTCTACTCTACTTGGGTAGAATCTTACTTGGCTAGTAGATTTGAGTAGAGCCAGAGCAGCGTAGTAGTACAATGGCTTACGCCCTAATACCTGTAGGTAAAGTGGGCGTCGGTACGTGGAACGTCTAAACCTCCTCCTCAGCCTCTGACCTACCTATCAAAAGCCAATAGGTATAAACTTACGAAGGTGAATTCTACTCCAACCCACCAATAGTAAAAACTCGAAGCTAAACCAAATATATACCGAAAAGAAATTCCAAAAATATTCCACGAAAAAAAAGAATTTGATGCTCGATATCAGATTCGAACTGATGACTCTCCCCGGGCCTCACGACACCCCTAATGACTACGTAGTCACAGGTCCTTCAGAAGTGCATCCCGATGGGTACCAAGGAAGCAGACGGCGATAGCTCCGGATCAGAGAAACCAAGGCCGAACGTTCCCGGGCTAAGGAGCAAGCTAACAGAAGGGAGTAACGAAGGTTACTACAATGTCGGTTTGAGGGAGGAGCGTTTTACCACTAGACTAATCGAGCTTTTTGGTGCATGTGTTTTTGATTGGATGACTGGAGGGTTATTTGGGGCTATGGTTTGGAATGGGTAGGGGGGGTAGCTGGGTGAATCTTTTAGAAGAGGGCTTATGGGGCCCGAACTTTCGGCAGGTGGATGGGGTTAGAGGGGGTTTACACTTTTGGGCAGTCGGGTGGGTTAAGCGAGGGAATTGTTTACCTAGCTAGTATTAACTTTGTAAGTAGACGTGGTAGCGATGCTTTAGAGATGTTTAGAGATCTTGTATAATTAGTACTTAGTTAGGTAAAAATGAAATCAAAGCTAGCGCTAAGCTTGATGTTAAGTCGAATAATAATCTCGACGCTTCAGAAACTTCTATCTCTGAATTCCAAGTCTTGAATTCATATGAAGCTCTCTAATTTAGTTTTCCAGAGATACCTCTCTCTTGTCACAGACACAATATATTCTTCTTTACCTTCCTGTACTAAATGATTTTTGGCAGCCTCTCTATAACCTTCGCCTCTCAACAGGGTCTTGCGGTAATAGAATGGGAGAAAGCTATAGCAAGAAGCGAGGTTTGATCTAGTGTCGGCTCTTCTATCGCAGCCATGTGTGCAGCACGTAAATTGTAGTACAAGACTAACAATTACAGAGGTCGAATGTTTCTTTACTTTGGACATTACTCCAAGCTCAACCGCAAAAATGGATGCTTGTCGTGATGTTGAGGTGGCTCCAGGACCGCTCCTGCCCTGAAGTAGATAGTTAGCGAGGTATGCCGAGACTGAACATACAATTAGTTGAAGGAGTATCTAGTACTGAAATAATACTTGAGCAGTTGAGTAGTTCTTTCCTACGCTGTTTAACATGAAATCCTTTAACCTCCCTCTTAGCCTCGCTCTGGCTCTATGGTCATAGCTATCCTAGTACCAGAGGATCAACCAGACGAAATTCTCACAACATGCGATCTGAAAGGATGTGATGCCAAATTTTCACCCACCGTTAGTACTCCCTCTTCCGCTTCTTTTCTCCTTGCAACTTCAGAAGAGCTCTTGCGCTGATGTCAGCGATAGCCGGTAGCCTTGGCGGAATGTTTGGGCCGTGGTGTTCGCTGTGTTTGTGGTAACCCAAGGGTCGTGACAGGAACTCGTAACTTATAAGGGGGTGGTGATTAGGGGACTGCGGGAATGGTACCTCTTTGATGTGTATAGCTTATCAATATTAAGCCACATGATTGGCTCTCTTGGTTCATTATCATGATCTTGATGGTGTTCTGGATCTAGAAAGATACATAGAATAAAGTAGTTAGCAATGTTTGATCTCGAGAAATTATTCTAAGAACTGGTGTACGTTTTATATGTTTGAGATCCCTTTCGCGTGGCCTTGGTTGTTGTTTTGGTATAGTGGGTATATTAAAATTCAAGAACCGGCCTACCTTCCAAAGTTTTAGAATGGATTATAGACAATAGCTATAGGCTGTGATGTTTTCCTCATCATGGTGAGTGGCTGTGTGTTTTCTAGCTTTTTGCAGGATTATATACGGGTTTGCATTGAACAAGTACAACTTTGGTTCACTGTACCGCTGGTTTTGATGTAAGCAGGAATTCGACTTTCAGGCTTCACAATTCTTCCATATGTATGACTTTACTATTGCAAATATCTTTCAGTCCACATAATCTCAACTTACAAGTCATTGGGGTTTTAAAGTCCTGAATCCGTCACTCGTTCATCGCTACCTTCAGTTGATAAAATACATATCAAGGCCGCCGATTTTATATAACTTCATACCTGCTCTTGTTTTCTACCTGATTTGCACTAATTTGGATTAGCATTTTTTCTGTCAGTTTTTGAAACAACATATCTTCTGTGTGCTTCCACAAAGATAGCAAACCCCGGAGCTAAAGCTGTCTATGTCGGCTCTTCGGGTCCTGAAAAAACGTCATATTTTATACCTCACACTCCCTTTTCTTAAAAACTGATTATAAACGCCACCCAAATTTCAAAAGCATATTAAAAATACCTGCTAACTCGGAATTAAGTGAACTGGTATTGTAGTAGTTCTCAGAAACTTTCCTTGCCTCGTTCTTAAAATAACGTTGCAGGGTTGCCGAAAGAGAGCTCTTTTTAGAGGGGGAAATTCCGAAGACTTTTCAGGACCCGAAGAGCGGCTCGCGGTGCGAGTTTTGGTCTGTTATCCAAAGATCTTGCTAGTCAGCAGCTCAATGTACTGAGAAATTCCCAGATTGACACAATTGCTACTGTCAATCGCTATGTATGAGGCTGCATTTTCTAGGTTGAATAAGAACTGATGTTATGCAAAAAGGAAGCGAACTTATGCTTGGCAAGCTGGAAGCCGCCAAAGACTTCATAATCCATACTTAAGTGCCAGCTCTTTCTCCAGGTGTTATGACAAAGGATCACATTCTGAATAGTATGGACAATAATCTAAAGACACTTTATTGTGAATAGCGTATGCGTAAAGACCACCCCAAACAAACTACCAAGATAGGGCTGGAGTACAACTACTTACAAACGATCCGTAAACTGGTGGACGTCTATTCTCTTCATGCTTTTTCTCCAAATGTTTCAATAAAGGAAACACTCGCGGGGATTTGAATCCTCGACGCTGTCGGATAAGTCAAACTTTTCGGTCTCTCATTCTACAGTAACAGAGGCGGGCATTACTCTGTACACACCTGAGTTATAAAACGTGTATTATGCCAAAGACCTCACACAATTAAATCAATAAACCAATTATACGAATAGTTTAGAATAATTCATTCTTTTAACTCCTTATTGACCTTCTTAATTTACTTGTACTAGACCTTTGGTATAATGACCTTTGATAGCGTATATAGAGCACTGCTCACCTCTCTTCCCGATGAGGTGCAGAAGATCTGCTTGATTACGAGATCCAGCAATCACAATATTTTGTTGTCCCCTCCGTAAATCTGGCCAACTACAATCGATTCACTCGCATATCAGGAGAGGATATCTTTGCCCTCTAACGTACACTAGGATTTTCAATCTTTCGCTTACCCTCTCACCGCAGGCGGATATCTCGTCAAAGATGTCGAATTCTTTACAAATGTGTCACGGAAAGGGTAGCCAGGGAGATTTGTAAGCGATGGCTCGACGAAGAAAGTTTATGATACTCTGTACTCTATAACAAGCCTTCTTTGATTAAAGATTTGAAGGCTTGGAATGTGATTGCTAAGGATGAAGGAATAAGTAACGCAAAGTTGGCACATCGATGGATTACACGTCATTCATTTTCTGGATGGAGAGAAAGGCAAAAGGGTCATTCTTGCACGCAAAAATATTCTTCAATTAGAAGATTCTCTTCGAATCCTCCAAAGAGGACCGAGGGATCAAGGAGCCGTTGAGGAAATTGAAATGGTTTGGACAGGTATCAGGGATGAAGCTCTACGGGTTAAGTAGAAAACTTTTACGAAGGTGACTGCTAGTAAGACGTATATTGATCCTCGAAGATAAAGTGATGGGTTTTTGTAGTCCTCCAATACATCATTATTTGCAACAAGGGGTGCCCTAAGAGGAAGCTAGAGCATATAGTACTGAGAGGTTCGTTGCGAACTCTTCTTCGCTTCTAGTCCACCGGTTTCCATTCTGAATCCTCTTTACTTTGAATCATTTCATGCACTTCTAATCTCCCATCCACAATCTCTTGTCCATTGACGAGGTCATTTTCTCGTACCCTTTTCCATGCCAGTTCTTCGTTTGCGGCGATGCCAGCTTTGACGTGGCGTGGTACTAGTCGTTGACCGGCAGTTTCGAAGGGTACGTCCACAAACCTAAGTGATTGTCAGGTCTTTTCTCTCAGATTTAATTCGATTCGAAGGCAATGAGAGGGAGCCGAGATTCTACCAGGCTTCTACATACCAAAGTTCATCCATTAATTTTGCCGCATCAGACCACGGAGGCGTATTTAAAGAGAGATAATTCCCCTCGAATATTATTACCCTTGCTGTTGGTGGAATGGGTATGTCATCATAGACTGGATCCTTGAGTGCGTGGGAAAAGGATGGAGCGTAGAGAGTTGGGGTAGATGGTTCTAGTGGTTCACGAATAGTTTTTACCAGACTTAAGACTTGGAGAGTGTTAGAATTTGAAAACTTTCCCTGGAACGTTCGAGGATTTTATGTGCAGGTGAGAGAGGAGTTGTTCCAGTTCATCGATACAGTATAAGGTAGGTAGAGGAAACATGTGACAAAAAACACCCACAAGCTTTTCCATCAAAAGTGAAAGCCGCTCCTCGTCTATCGTGAGCTAGTTTAGGATCAGGCATAGCATCTAGCTCCTTTCTGGAGAAGTGATATCCATCCATTGGGATGAATGCGGCTGGCGGTGGCATGGCTGTCTTTCCAAAGAGTGCCGCATTGCGAGAGTTGATTCGTGCAGCTACAGCTGTCGCCAGCGTAGTCTTACCTTTGGTGGGTGTTAGAAGAAAGAGTAGATTAAAGTGAAAACATACAGGGGGTTGATTATGTACCGGAGCCTGGAATCCCAGAGATTGCTATGAGAAGACGTTTGGAGGGCGGGGTAGCTTGGTAACTAGCTGTGGTTATTCTTAGACCCCTTTCCTAAAATTCACGCGGTTGCAGAAGAAACATTACCCCATGTCTTTTCGACGAGTTTATCGACCTGATCCTCCATTTTTATGGTTGTTGTGTAAGCTCATAGGGTATCTGGACTTTGCTTGAGGTTGGGGCAGAATGCGGGGTCAATTGAAGTGACCATCATCATGCCCCACTTTTATCAGCTGGTATTTCAAGCGAAAATTAGTAAGAGATGAATTACGGGTCTGGGGGGTTTGATTCACGAATTATGAGTGACCATACAGTATAGCTTTTTTATAAGCTTTTTAAGAGCCGTTGTCGTCTTAACAATGCTATTTTTGTGAAAGTCAAGCTTTCAATAGTCCAACTTTGAGGTCGTCTTTACGGTCGGAAAAACGACCGTATTTCTACCTTGCATACCTGGTACTGAAACACAGATTATGAATAAACACAATAAAGTCTAGCCAACTCATGAGGGGTTTAGTTATTGTTATAGTAGTTCTTAGACACTTGTTATCGTTTTTGTGTAGCAACGTTGCTGAAAGGAAGCATTTTCATGAAAGGAAGTACGGTCATTTTACTGGCTCCGTAGAGATTGTGCAACATTATATTCCTATATCTGAAAAACTCACTCATTGAGAGGTAGAATAATCCCGTTCCGGTTCATCTTCTCATATTAGCATTGTGGTTGCTTCTCTTCTATAGCAAAACCAGCTTGGAAGGGGCCATAATGTTTTGTTTCTGAGAGTGATGATCAAAGGATCTACGCCAGTCTTGAAGGCTATTGCGGGCATGCCAGAAACAATCTTATATTCTTCAATAGGTGCAATACCATCTAATTAAAAAGAAACAACGAAAATCTACGTTATGAAACAATCAAGTCTTTTAGACAAAGTGACGCCAACTGAATAGCAATCTTTATTCCCTGAATTGCGTAGTAATCTTCATGGTTTAGATTTAGGTTTACAAGAATATACTCTCACAATTGTATCCTGAATAAAAGACCTAAGCTCTTTCGTCCCTTGAAAAGAACGCACCTGTGTGTGAAAAGGCCAAACAACTGAGAAAGCTTTGTTTCCATCGATTCAATGCTATCAAGCTTAGTTAGACGATGATAATGGTAAAGGTACTCGCCTTACTTCCACGCCTATGCTTCTCCTTGAGAAAAGTTAGACGCGCCTGAGCACTGGAAGTTAAGCAGCCCTTTCGTTGGACAGCAAAGATGAAACTTAAGCGAGTGAGACTGATTGGATGGGCAAATACGGAGTACTAGAGACGGAAAACAAGGAAAAAAAGCATGGAATCGAAGGAGCTGAGTTGAACCGCTTGTGGACCAAATTAGCCTAATTTAAATCCATGGTCGGGAAAATAAGGGGTGAAAGAGGAATGACCTCTCATCCCAGAGGAGGTTCAACGTGGTCGGGTAAGTTTCGTTTCTTGTTAATTAACCAATTAACTGTTTTGAAAGTTCAAAGTCCAACGTTTATTGATGCTACATACTGCACTTGAGCGTAATCGGCGGATAAGCGAAATGAGTGCCGTGATTACGAGCGAAGTATGAACAAGGATGAAAATACGTAAGCATTCGGACTTACTGGTTCAAGAAGGTCCGTAAACAAAGGGGTCCGAGAAACTTGGACAAGCTTCTGTCTCTACTTCCTTGTTGTATAGGTAAGGAGAGATTCAACCCTGGAAATAGCATTCTAAGCCAATTGGATTTTTCTATTCAAGTGGATGTATACTAGGAAGAGGCCAAAGCAGCTTCAAATTACTTGCATTGGGTTTCCAAGCCGGAACAATTGCTAGCGACATGTGTATAAGTACCGGTCTCCCACAAGTAGAACACTCTCAACCTCTTTCTACTTACCCCGCGTTCAATCCATTCACTTGGCCCTGAACTACCTCCATTTCTTCACCAATTCTCAACTTCCACGAAACTCCATAATGTTCTCCAAACTCGCTGTTACTGCCCTCCTCTTCATTGGGCTCACATATGCTGCTCCAGCAGTTGTTGAAGCACGTGCAAATGAGTGCCCACCTGGAGCACCATACCAAATCAGCTATAAGCCAGAGAATCCATGGTTTGGGATGTGCACATCATACGATTCAACATATGTAAGTTACACACTAGCTTAGATGCAAAATATACTCGTGCTCTTGCTAATTTTCGAATAGCCATTCGCTTGCAACAGGGGAATTGGACCAGATCCAGCCATAGGAATTGTTTACCGCCCTTGCACCGACCCATACTTCCAAACAGTGTAACCGCCTCCTCCGAAATTCTCGTCAACGCTATCGCTTATGGACGGGTGGCTCGAGAAGGTGCATGATATTGGCCATGGATGTTTCCCGTTACTTAAATGGTTTGGAATTGGGTATCACGCGTTGTCTGGGGTTTCGAGATGAATTATTATCTCGACTTCGTCGTATTCACATAGTTTTGGGAGTGGAGCTTATTTTGACAATCATATAAAGTCCTCGAGTTGCGGAGGTATTAGGTAATGTATCTTGAATCTTAATACATAAATCAGAAATGAGGCTGAAAATAATAATTGCAATTGAGGTCGATATGTGATATAGAATAGTAAAATATCTGTCTGTTCTGTACCTACCTAGGTACCATAAACCCACGAAACCAAAGATGTGTAGGTGTTACAGTAAAAGAAGAGAGCGATAGGTATGTTTGTGAATTTAAGGTGGCAATTGACCATCAATACCATTACCAATTACGAGTAGTGTTTTCTTTTGTATTATAGGTAAGTACTTCTACAACGGCAATACTCTCAGCGGGATAGATACCTAGGTAGGTAGGGATCTGATGAAGAGATGGACTCGAATAGGGTGATTTTGCCAGCGGTTTTTAGTAATAGTGATATAGTCTATTAGCGAAGTAGAACACGAAGGCTTATATAAAAGCAGGGCAGCCTCCATGTCATAGGTNGGGGCTTATACTCAGTGGAGGGGCAGAGGGTCCGTGCGTTTACTGGCAAAGCAGTCGTGCCTTCCATCCATGGATCCATTCTTGATTCCAGCACAACCAGGTTGGGATTCAAGCCGCTCGACCTCGACGTACGTACGTCGCCCAATGAGGGCCGGCTAGGTATGGCAGAGTATCACGGAATGAGCGACCTCTCTCTCCCTCCTACATGATCTCGTCGACCAAGCTCCAGCGATCACCCACCTGCACCTACCTTGAATACACACTCCCACTCGCACCTACCTACCTACCTTAGAGGAAAACCCCCATATGTAAAACGGTACTAATATGGTAGTAATATGGTTACACTTTGTAACCGTTGCGAATTTGCGCTCCGTGCCATGCCGTTGTACTACGGTTACAATTTGTAGGAGTTACTAAGTACAACCGCTGTAAAGCTCGCAACAGATGCAAATATCGCTGGTTATAAGCAAAACAACCGTTAATATATATATCCGTTGCGACAAAGTTATCCAGCTACAAATATTAACGGTTATCTTGCTTACAACCAGCGATATTTACATCCGTTGAAAACTTTACAACCGTTCTATTATTTTACAACCGTTGCGCAACCGTCGTGCAACCGTGGTACAACCGTTGCGCATTTTACAACCGGCTACATCCACGTGCGCACCTACCTACCTAGGTAGGTAT
Organism: Hymenoscyphus fraxineus; assembly: GCA_900184765.1. Classification (NCBI taxonomy): domain Eukaryota; kingdom Fungi; phylum Ascomycota; class Leotiomycetes; order Helotiales; family Helotiaceae; genus Hymenoscyphus; species Hymenoscyphus fraxineus. The sequence goes on along the minus strand of LT855415.1, from coordinate 1,690,941 downwards.
GCGGCGCCAAGACTCAGAATGCCCTCACTTCAATTGAGGAAGGCACCTACCTCCTGCCCACCTGCCCACCCACGCAAGGCCCTCGCAACCCGCCCAAGGTACCTCGCACGACTACCTACCTACCTATACCGCTGGTGAGCGCCGGTGTGACGCACGCAGGGGAACTTTGTCTAAATCGATCGAATCTGTCACTTATATAATTATAGCGTTGTTGTCCGTAGTCTCCTACACTTCCGAGTACTTGTATATAGACTCCCGAAGAATGTCCGTAGGGCCATTTATCCTAAGGTTTTTGCAACCGTCGCGCAACCGTCGTACAACCGTTGTGTTTTTGCAACCGTTGTAAACGCTATAACCGATGTAAATCCTACAACCGCTCTATTCTACAATAGTTGTACTTAGAACAACGGTTATATATTAAGCTAGTTACGCTCTTTACGCCGGTTATAAGGATCAACTAGCGTACTACAGTTAATTGAGACAACTATCACAATCGCCATCCAGCTATAATATGTAACTAGTTGCAATTTATAATAGTATTACTACAGATACAAATTTTTACAACGGTTGTAAATTTTACAACGGTACTACTACGGATTCTAAAATGGGGGTTTTCCTCTAAGGTACCTGAGGTCGCCACTTCCCTCACTTTGAACCTGAACTTGAACTTGAAATTGAATTCGTCCTCAACCTCGACCCCACCGCGCGGGTGAGCTCTGGTGTATCTCAACCTCTGCGAATCCACATCCACCTGACACGCATCTATCTGAAGACAGTCATGACCACCTGCAGGCACCCACACCCATACATCACTGAAACCCCTCAATTACATCCGCTATAGGGAATCACAACTACTAGGAACCTTTATAACCATATTAATCCGTACCTACCTAGTACTCGAGTACCGTCTCAATCTGTAGCGAGTTGGCATACGTGAGGTTTGATGTTTGAGTTTGTTGCATCCACCTCTAGCCTTACCTAGGTAGGTAGGTAGACCTTACGTCCATTTCAACGTTTATATCAAAGGCAATGTGAATTCTGTACGTAGAGTTCAGGTTGTAGTAGACCAATAATACTTCAGTAAGAAGGGTACTACTATATGCGGTATTCAATAATTTATGTAATTACTTGAGTAGTGTTTTCATCCACATTATAAGTACTGTACAACAGTGGTACTGGTGGTACCACTATAGCCAAGTGGGAAGACGGGGAGGGTCAGACAATATCAATAAAGAGACAGCTATAGGTAGACTCGAGCGATAACATGCCTAGGTAGATGCAGATAAGTACCTACGCGATTTGTTTCTTCATGTCGCGATAGCTTATAGACATTGTTAGATAAAAAGCTTGTTCTTAAAGCCCGTCGTTCAATCATGAAATCGCAAACTCAAAAGTAGAAAGTTACGCATGTTAACTCGAGACATCACAACGGTTCCACGACTGTCCATAATCGCTGAAACATAATAACGGCAAATATGGGTGTTTTTCCTTTGTGGTATGTAATCACCGGCTCTCACATACTTGAGAATCATTTAATTTTCTCGGGAAACTTTCTCTCAATTAAAGGTACCCTATTCAAGCGAGTACGCTGCAAAGAATACCATCGGCAAAGCTGACCCCGGATGTAAACACTTCCCCACCAGATTTCTATGAAGAGGGCCATCGTGTAGGTATCGATATTCACTGGCTGTATTGACAAAGTACTCGTGGACCACCAATTCATCGCGCATCTCAGACTGACGGCTTCCATACAAGCTCAAATCTGCTTGGCAAGAGGAACCCATCAGTGGTAACTTCCAGGGCCTCGGTTCCCGTTGGAAAACGTTCGCCAACCGTGACGTAGTTTCTGGCTGATGCTACCCGCAATATGGACTGGTTGATATTGGGATCCGTCCAGAACTACATCACACAATAGTCAGTCTTCTCTCCATAGCAACATTAGCAGTCCACCCAGAGGATTATACTCACTTGCAACTCCGAGTCGTAGAAATCATCTTCGCCGGGGTGAATTCCGCAGGCCAGCAAAAAGATGTGGGATTCGGGTTGAGGGACAACACTTGAGGAGACACGTCAGTACTCCTTGAGACAAAAGAGATCACGCCCAGCACGAGATACTACTCACAATTTGTACTGGTATCCACAGGATCCCTTTTCGCTGGCGATACTGTAGTATCGAGGGTGGTCAGGTCGGTCGGTAACGGTGAAAACTCCACAGCCTTCAGGACCAGCGACCAACTTCCAGCTTGAATCAAGACAGCCTACTTGCGTGCCATCCTTCCATGCGACGAGACTTCCGGATCCTGGCGTAAAGTCGCGGCGGAGTAGTGGTGATGCTGAGGCGAAGGGGGTAAGAAGGAAGACTGTAAGGAGGGAGAGGAGCGAAATGAACTTCGTGGGAGACATCTTGAATGTTTGAAGCTTGACTTGGTGTTGTCAATATTTTGGTGAAAAGTTTTGCGAAGTCGAGAGGTTATTGTGCAATTTTATAGCCTCCCTCCCCCGCTAGTAGGGTTAGGGCCATGAGGATCTGCGCCAATCGCCGTCTAGCTTGAACTCCGCAATATTGGACCACGAGAAGCTGATTCACTATCGCATAATCGTGCACTTGAAACAGAGTGGCTTATTTTTGAGGCATCCCTTGCATAGTCATGCCAGTCTGGGGAAATTTGCGGCTCTTTGTTTGGTATGAGCGATGGCAGAAGTTCCCTGGTAGAAGAACAGGGAACTCGGGTCTCGGCGTAGCTATTATAGAAGAGGATGGAGCAGAAGGAGGTATCAACATTGAATTGCAAGCATTTATGGCAATGTTATCTGCTAAACGACGATTGCTTGTGAATTTATCTCATTCGCTACCAATGTTCCGCCAAATCATCAGGGGAAAAGCGGTAAGTGATTTCCGTCTATGAAGTCTCGGGGAAGCTTCTTTTTACTTCTATTTATCCAAAATGAATGCGGTCAGAGACTTGAGCCACAACTTCTCTCTAAATTATCTTAAAATTAGGTGATTATGTAACAGGGTATTGCTCAACAACTCGCTTGTACCTAGGTGAGATGTATGTCGCAGAGGTCGGAACAGACTTGTTGGTTTGGTTCGCCTAATCTCGGCTAGCAATAATCTTGTTTTGTACATTACTCACGTCCCATTCGTGCCATCTAGTATGATGCCCTTCAATATTGGAGGCTGCTAGTAGTATAATTCCATTTATCAGGCTAGAGGGGAGTGGCTAGAAACCTATTTTCTGGAAATTTGAAACCACGCATCGTATGACTTTTTTATCTAAAGGGAATGCTATTATGCTGGGGTGGATGTGGATTATCACACGAATGGCTCTGAAATGATTAGCGATGATGGCATGATTTGGTAATATACCTAGTCTTTACTCTGTACACACTATATAAAAAGTCATCATACTCATAATTTCTTAGGATACCTAGGCTAATTTCAGGTAAGAGTTAACAGTCATTTCAGCATTCTATATAAGTATTTCAGTTATGCGAGGCTGCTAGGAGAATACAAATTTAAAAGAGGTGTGTACAGAGTAATTACCACGTCTCTTATTAGTAATGGTGTTCCTCATACCGCTCATACCAGTACTCAATTTTCAGATACCAACGTCGCATCTCCATCAGCATCGTAGATTATTGTCTCATCTAACCGCTTAGGGTTAGGTGGTTCGGAAGGGGAGCGGGTAAATCGACGCCCGGGCGTCTGGTAAATCGACGCCCCCCCCCCTCGCCTAATTGGTGGTCCGAGCTTTAGGTGCGTGGACCAGGAACACCGAAACCACTACTACCTACTACCACTCCCGCGCCCGTATCTAGCTAGAGTCGTATATAAAACACACATAGATCGAGCATTAATACACTAAGCATTCAGGCTATATTCCAGTGTTCTCGCGATACTATTAAGATATCTATAGCTAGCAGGGTGTGGGCGACAAGCTGGACGAGTGCGCCCGTGGATTTTGGTGGGGTGCCGGGGCCTCAAGTGGTGGCCTCCTACCCACGTGACCCATCCGCTCCCACCCCGACGGGACCACCCCGGCCCGCACATCACGGGGTCGGGGCGTAGGATCGGGGGGAGAACCGGCTATGTGACCAGCGGCTAAGGGCGTACTTGTAACGCCCCTGCGGACGGAGTTTCTGTGAGACTTGATTACTTACCTAAAAAGGTACTTACTAACGTGATTTTTTTTTAAAAAAAATACTCCTTTAATAGTAATAAACAAATTTATAAATAGACAATAGGAGGTTACTATACTTTTAAATGCGTGGTGTTAAGAGAAAAGTAGAGTAGTTGCGAATAACGCACCTAAAGCTCGGACCATCAATTAGGCGAGGGGGGGGCGCGTCGATTTACCAGACGCCCGGGCGTCGATTTACCCGCTGCCGTTCGGAAGACATGTTCGAATATGCCGTTTGCCCGTAATATTGAAAATGAGAACCGTTTTTGGCGTGAATTAGGAGGCCGATTTCCTGTGGTACAAAATAGTGAAGGCTTGGTGGAAATTTGTTGCCAAGTTCGTATGTATGCTGAATAGCCTGGAATGACAATAGAATACAGAAGGGTGCTGGCGTATTAGAGAACTCGCTACCAACTATGAAAAAATGATATTTCCAGACTGCATTTGTGACAGAATGTCATTACTCCTCAGTGAGTTGAAGCTTTGAACTTTGTCACCTGACAGCAAAAGCTGGGTCCCATCAGCGATTTCTGTGCACAAGCTCAAGACATAGAGACTGTGAATCCAGAGAGTCTGCGCAAAAAAGAGAATAGAATCAGTGCCTTTTCACTAGGTAAAACCTGTGAGAGTGGGTCAAAATCTGTGATGATCTAGTGGCTACGTAATCTTTGTGGATAAATTGTTTGGTAATTATAGTAAAAACTAGTATCCTTTTCCCTAACGAATGTAGAGCCACGTAAAGAAAGCTTTCTTGTTACTGTACTAATTCTTCTCAACATTGATTACCTTCTTTCTACCCTACCTTTGACTTTCTACATCATTCAGACAAACGAAATACTCACATGATCTGCAAAATTTGCATTCAACCAGTGGTCCAATCCCAGGCACAAAAATATTAGTTCAATAAAACTATGATGTCAAATGTGGTCCAATTCCAGGACAATGATACGACAGCTTCAAGAAGCTCGTTTTTGTGGACCACAGTTGCCAATTCAAATAGTTCTTGGATCTCCGAATCCCAGAGAATGTCGTCGGCGTAGGCATGTAATATTGCCATTACTATGTAGAATGCTCCCGGATCTTCATCTAGTAAGTACTGTATATCTCAGTGTATCCGTTATTACGAAGCGCGCCACCCTCTCGAAATCCCGGCTTCGACATTGCTTTGAAAACAGGAGACGCAAGTCTTAGGTGCTTGGAGGAAACGATTATCTGAATCTTCACAAACTCTACCCTAGGTGGGGCTTCGCGGGGGTCTCTTGAGGGAAGGGATTCTCGTTCGTGATTATCATTCTCTTCACCACTTTCGCTCTCATCTCCAGATTCCCTGAGACTTGTCAGAACACGAGGTGTCCAATACAGTTAATTTACTTATTCTAAAGAAATATACACATAATCCGAATCAGGGGAACTATCGGAATCCTGAGATCTAGAAGTAATGAGCAAAGTACACCCAAAGAGCTATTTATGGAAGCCTCTTACGGGTCATCATTTGTGTCTTCTTTCTCAACATGGCTGGAGATCTGTTAATCTGGAGATAGAAACACGTGGTGAAAACACTAACCTGCCATTCCTCGTCTTCTCCTCATCCTTCTTCTTTTTGAATATCAGAGTCACGTCTCCGTCATCGTCAAAAATATGCGTTTCTGCCAGTGGTTTATGTAGCAGAATCCTTCTAGGTGATTTAGATAGCTCAGACGGCCTAGAAAGCCCAAAGGATATGTTGAGCTGTGGTATTGATGTGGAGGTTTGCAGTTTCTGTAGTGGTGCGTATTCATCTGTGATTATCTAGTTGTGTCCAAGTCTTGTGGTAGGGAGAAAGTTGCTGCCAGTTCGACAGCAAGCTTTGAAGGAAACAATGGGGACTTTTGAAAGTAGTATGACCCAGTTGCCGCTACTATATATTCAGCTAGTACGCTGGACGCCCATTCAACATCATTTATCCAGTGAATTCAAGGTCTTCTGATATAGTACTCAGAGAGGTACTGTAGCTTCATTAAAATGTTTCTAAATGGTGAAAGGAACACATCTCTCTCTATGGAGGTATGGATGAGTTTTGCTCCACTTACCATTCATTGGCTACCAATTTGAGCATGGAAATATCTGATTCCAATCAAGCAACTTCACTGTGCAAATTTGAAAGCCACTACTCACTTCAAGAAATTTTAAGAAACATCGCTTAGCGTGAGTTCTGGCGGTGTTTTATTCTCAAAAGAACTTTTGTTTGGGCGTCAGTCCTAGATTCCACTATATATATAAGGGACAATCAAAATATTTTGAAGGCGCGCCTTCAACTGGCGGAGTCCTACTACATGTAGAAATGCTACCAGAAATCACTCTAGATAAACATCCCTACTACATAACTACGCACTAAGAGATTCACTTGCTATATACTATACGCTTCACTCCTCTAGGACTCTAGTATAAGTACTAGCCAGCTCTTAGATTCGAGACTACAGCCTTCACCCTCATCCTCATCTAATATCAAGAATAACACCAAATTCACAATCCAATCCAATAGGCAAAAAAACAACCACTTAAAACAATAGAATATTTAAACACTCCAACCCTAAAGCAAACAACTGTCAATTTGCCAAGATATCAATCACTTAACAGCAAGCTTACCATCTAGCAATCTCACAAGGTTGAACACTCCACTTCAAAGAAAACAAACCTAAACTACCAATAAACCCCAACCTTCTCACAAAAGAGAAAGAGATTGATTCCTACACTCCTCTTATACTCCTAGAAAGGCCATAGCAAGCATGTCAGGCGAAGCAACTCAATTCAAGACCTCATTTACTTACCAGTCAGTCAGGCAGTCCTTACACAAATGCCAAGAACCCTTAAATTCAATCCTGGCATCAGTCACATTCACATGCACATTCACCATCAAAACACACAAGCTTTGTTATATAATATGTCTTCATTTTAATTTCTATAAAACTAAAAAGAAAGACAGCAAACATTACACATCAAGCCCCAAATCAGGCGAGCCAGCTTACTTCTCCTTCAGAGCGCAAGCAATTGGTATCATATACCCCATACCCACTCCATTCCAATTCCACCCATGCCTGCCATTCCATGCCAATACGCCTCTTTTTCATTTTCCTTTCCTCCATTTAAAGATGAGGCCAGCCATTAAACACAACCGCGCCAAATTTGATACAAAGAAGCCATAGTAAGAAAAATTAGGAAGTCCATCCTTCTGTACAAGAGAAAAGAAAAACAGAAGTCGAAGCGCGGGAGGCCTTTTATTTACAAGCAAAAGAAAGCCGAAGAAAAATGTTTTTTTAGGCGTGAGCCCAAACTTCTCTCAAAATCCCAGTGATTTCGTTCGCCCACCGACTCAAGACATGATTCCATCGTATTTTCCTCCTTCACCCCATTCTAGGGGAAATAACGTAGGGAAGCCAATGCTCAAAAGCCAAAGCGAGGGCCTGTCGCCATCCAATGATAGGAACAAATGGTGTGTATACAATGATTCGATGGCCCAGGGAAATTCGCCAATTCTCCAAATCTCGATTCCCCTGTTGCTCTTGTGTCCAGTGGAGCAAGGTTGTTCATGCGATGTAGCAGCCAGCCGCGAATGCGAAATGTTATTCAATCAATCAATAGAATGTGTCGCAGCAAAAAAAAAGACAGAAAATAGTTTAAAAAAGAAAAAAAGAAAAAGAAACAGGCTATAATCAAACATGATCGGGTGTAAGCCATCCGTTGTAACGCCTGCTTTCGCCGAGCCCGTAAAGATCATTCGCTAAAACGCTATTCAAAGTGGGTATCAAATCAATCGGAGAGCCGTCATGAAGTGTGTTGAGGTGTGTCGTGAGAGAGTATTCGTAAATGGGTATCCGTAGATATCGGATTTCAAGATAGGGAGGAAGAGGTAGACATAGTCTTTTCCCGATCCTTAGAATGCGACCATCCAAAGATATCAAACTTGGTGTTGTGGCCAGTCATGGAAAAGGGCATCTGTCCCTCAACTGGACTCGTCTTGGTCTCGCGTGGCTCGAGAAGTAAACTTTTGCGATAGTATTTTTGCACGTTCTCGTGTTCTGGTGATGACTTAACACGAACTATTTGAGCTTGGATCCACTCCTGCAAATCGTTTACTTCGATCAGACGGTAAGGAATCTGGAATCGTTGCAATTCGCCAATAATTTTGGCTGTTCGAGTGTGCTTATCAAAGTTGATGACAGGCGTTCCCTCAGAACCACCAAGTCCAGGAAGTTGTTTTGTGTCAGGGTTGCCGGCGTCCACAAAAGTCAAATCAGTCAAGTACGTTCCAACGAAGGGAAGACATGGTGGCACGTGGTCATGGAGTCTTTTTCGAAGAGTTGCGTAATTCTTGTCTGGCTCGACAGTTGCTTGTAGGGCATCAAGCAGATCCTTTCGCCTCTGCGATACCATATCCCAAGTTCTTCTCAACCTAATGATGGTGGAAGAGTTGAGTGAGCATATGATAGCCATCAACGAATCATAATTGTTGAGCTCAAGGCACTTGGCAGCAATCTTGATCCAATGCTTAATGATGATTGCTCGCTTCTTGGCGTCTTCGTACTGAAGAATGGTGTCGGCCACAAGATTGGAAAGGTCGGTGGACAGTGTTGACATGGCCCTTACGTTGACCGCATTCGACCCAGATCGTTTTGTCCATTCTGACCCAAGTAACTCCTCGGGCATGATCGAACAGAAGATGTTCATCTCCTTGATCGTCAGCTGTCGAGCCAGCTCCAGAGGATCAAAGTCGAGAATCGTAGGGTTGCTGCCGCCCATTTTCCAGTTTTTCAAAACCAGCGCTGAGCTCTTGCTCATGTGTGGAGTAGGTAAGGGGGTGTCGGCGGGAATGTATTGTGCAATTGAGGTGGATGTCTTTCCCATGGAAGAAATGAGGCGAGGGACCAATGGGCCTTCAGTCGAGGTGACTTTATTGGCCAAATCCAACAATTGTTTTCCAGCACCAGGGAGAAACTTTCCGAGCTTCTCCTTTGCGAAGGGCTCGATTATGGTGAGAGATTCATGGTCCGTAAGATCGCGCCAGTGAGACTCAAGCCAGCCTTTGAATACATTATAGACCCTCAATCGCACTGGGCGTGCAATATGTGGGCTCTCTGCAACGTAGTCGAATCGCTCTACCAGGGCAGTAGCAAGTTCGATAGGCGTGGCAAATAATCGAAATGTCAAGTAGAAGGTTGAAACCAACATGGCATCTGGTGTTGAATCATGGGTAGTGAGCCTCTCAACCAGAGCCGGCAAAGTCCCACCAGTAATCTGACCTTCTTTGTTATAAAGTAGTTCGTGAGCAAATGTCTTTTCAAGCATTTTTGATTCGCCCTCATCGACCTCGTCTGCAAGGGTTGATAGACTGCCAGAGATGCTCAAGTCTGAAATGGAGGGTCGACTCCGTGGAACGTAGGCGGAATGATCTGGTGTGGTGGCACGCGTAGAGGCTTGTGACAACATGCTAGATTCAGAGTCACGTATACCACTGAGGTACGTGCTACTTGTACCTGAACTTGATATTGCGATGCTACCCGACCTAAAGGAGGTTTGGAAATCATTGTCGTGCTGAGAAGACTTTTCCGAAGGACTGTAATCATCTCCTGCTGGGCTTGTCGTCTTTGGAAGCGGTGGTAGTAAGGAATCTCTCTTGGTCCCAGTTGAATGTCTTATTGCACTCTCAACCGCACCTTCTGCCATTGGCTTAGCATCAATAGGTGAAGGCGACTTCTCCGGAAGATCAGGAAGAGGTTTCTCATGGCTTGGGATGATGAGAGGCGGCGGTGGTGGCCGACTGGCGGGCTCCGGTGGAAATTCTCCCTGGGGTTCCTCAACCGGCTTCTCCGCAACCACTACGCCAATGGACGAGATGTCAATCCCAAGCCCCGCATTTTGAGGCTCAAATTCGAAATCTCCTATTCTCTCGATGACAAACTTCGTCCTCGCCACGCACTCTCCTGCCGCCTTGACACAACTTGTTGCAGCCATAAGTAATCCACCGTTTTGTTGGGGCATTACCACATCTTCCCCTTCAATGGCAGATGCCTTGATAACATCACGCGCTGCAACTACAAGTTTGTTGGTACGGTCATACATTGAATTTCGCGAGGCCTCTAAAGCTTCGTCGCTCTGATGGTCGTGTGCACAAACCGCCTCTACCACCAAGAGCAATTCTCGTCCTGCCGTGACAGACTGTCGAACCGATATGAGAAGTTCCGCTGCCGATTGCGACTGAAGGTGTAACCGTCCGATAAATGAACCCAAGAATGAGAGGAATGTATCGTGGCTCGCGTTCAGCTTCTCAGAAACCATGTTCTGTCGCTGAGCAGCGGGTATAGAGGCCACGAGTGACATACGATGGGATATGGTTGATTGCCTCTTGAGCTGAACAGAAATTGGTCTTGACAAGCGTTTGTTTGAATGTCGCTTCGTTTGCTCCTCGGATGCCAGTGAGGACAATCCGCTTGCCGAGCTGCGACTCGAAATCCTGCGGGATGCTGCACCGTATGCAGGGTCTCCATGTTGTGAACCATCAAATGACGTTGAATCCGCGGGAGGCGTGGGTGGGTTGTAAGCTTCCTCAGCGACGGTTGCCATTACCCGATGAACCGGTTGACGCGACCGCAGGTCTTCTTCCAAAACATCCAGAAATCGAACCCCGCGAGTGACGATTTTGAAGGCCTTTAGTATCATTTCATCGATGTTATTGTTTACGTCGTCCTGGTCCGTTTGTGTATATCTAGGACCAGCAGTGTATTCCTGTAATCTCTTACCTGTCTTGACGAGCGAAGAGAGATCTGACAACAGAGCCTTGCGATTCTTTCGAATCCCGTCATTTCCTTGCACGACTGGCGATTCACGCGTCAAACAACTTGATTTTTCCTGCCTCAAGGTCAACAAACTGCTTGTCCAAATCGTCTTCGACGAAACCTACTAGTAGATATCGAACGCCTGCTATAATTCCTCTCAGGAATTCTTGGTTTCCAAAAACTTCACTATCGCATGTCAACCCACTCCTCATCAAATCCCAAAAGTGTAATAGCGCTTTTAGTAAATTTCGCATCGAGTCCGGTTCGTAGGCCTCGCAATAGTTCGTTGGTAGCCATCCTCTCGCGCCCGACACCAGCAGGGTCCCATCTGCCCAGCCATTTGTATGTATCGAATGTACCAAGATCACATCACCTTCGTTCAATGGTAGCGTCACGGTCGAATCTGAGATGGTATATGTGGGGTGAAACGGGTAAAAGGCGCGCAAGAAATTGTGGAAAACCGGATTTGGAGGCGCCATTGGTTGATTGAGATCTTCCTGTGAGCCATTCGGTGTTGCTGGGGGGGTGATTTGGGATTGGGTATTCGTCGAGACACCGGTTCCAATGCTGCCCTTCGAGGACATATTTCTGGAGTGATGTGAACGATTCGAGGTGCGACTTGTTGTTCTCTCCTTGTGTATGCTCAAAGGTGCCACATGAGCACTTGATCTTTCAGGATGTTCGTCGGCCATCGCCATAATGGGCATCCTATACTGCTACCATGGGATGCTGGCTTGTTCTTGTCTACTGTAATACTGGTTGGGTGTTCCTGGTCTCTCGCTGTCTTTTCAATTTCAGCTGATTCTCAAACGAATCTTCTTCAATGCCTCAAGGCTGTGGTTGACCAGTTGTGAGGTACTTTAGAACAAACAATCGCAAATTATGAATGACTTGGCTCCCTTGCTAAGTAAGTTGGAAGGAAACTAGTAAGGAACTGCGGTAGGCTATCGATTAGATATTGATTGCACTTTACTATCGGATATGTTGATGTGAGTGTAGGAGGAATGTAGTGTGGGAGTGGTGAGAGGTGGGAAGGAATGCTCAAAGCGTGATGGGTAACATACCAGTTGGGCCTAGGGCTCTGGGAGACTTGCTCATGCAGGGCTGGAGCAGCAGCAATGCCGATTGACTTGTTGTGCCGATCGTGATGTGGTTTCTCAGAGAAAGTCTCGCAGCCAGTTGTTGACAGGGAAGGGCTGGGTATATCTTTTGGGACTGTTCCGGGGGCGAAAGACGCGCCTTTTTTTTATGCTTTGAGTCCGAGTCAGATCGGCCACAATGGCTGAGTGGGTGGATGTGTCAGGCAATTCAGCGGAGTTGAAAATTGCCCATGCGTCGGTCTCGGATATCTGGTGGTATGGGTTTTTGTGACGATGCAGCACTGACAATGCCAATGCGTGAAACTGGCAGAATCGGAAGCTGCAGACGTGCTTTTTTTTTCTTGCAGCTGGTTTTTGATGTCCCTACGAATCGTATTCTTGATCAGGAGGGAGGTAGGATCTGGGTAGTAGAAAGCAAACGAAGGATGAGGATCTGAATTGGACCCAATTGAGTGGGTGAGAGATGTAGAAGTGAAAGGAACCACTGGTCAAGGTGGGAGGAAGGCAGATCAATGGGTACCGAGTACTGTAGAAGTACGTTGATAGACGACCGTTCCGACCCAGCACGCCCCAGCACGCACGCGGCTTGTCCTCTAGCCAAGGGTCCACCCACCCGTCTGTCAGTTGGTTTTCGCGTGTTGGAGGAAGCTCTTCCGGTGCGAGCTTGGTGGCGGGGCAGGGGTGGCAGGGCTGTTTAGACAGGCTGGAGACAAGCTGGAGACAGGCTGGAGACAGGGCGGTGAAATTGCTTGGACCTCCGGGATACGATGAAGGGGCAGTCTAAGGGGATGGACAGGGCACCGGGTTGTCGGTGGTGGGTGGAAGAATGCAAGGGCATCTGCCGACTTGAGGGCGGAGGGCTTGATTTAGGTTGATTTAGGTTCAGGACTGCAGTTACTTCGGTAGGAGGTTGAAATTGGGAATTGGGGGACTCAGTGGACTGGGAACTGGAAACTGGAAATGGTGGTAGTGGTAGTGGTGATTTCTGTTGTCGTCGTTGTGTCGTTGTGTCGGTGGGTTGTTGTCACTTTCAGTGATGTGAGTGTCGTGTGTGAGTGTTGTAACGTGAGTGTCGTAATGTGAGTGTCGTAATGTGATAATGAACGGGACAAGTGGGGAAGGAGGTGGGTGGTGGTGTTGTTGTTTTGATTCTGGGGGGCGATAAACAAGTCGTATCGTAGGCGTCCGTAGGTGTACCTCCGTATCCGTGGTTCAGCAAAAGTGTAAAGCGTAATGCGAAGATTGCGAAGATTGCGAGCAGAACACCCAAAAGACACTGATTATCACACATACACATACACAATAACACGACGCCGTAGCGACACAGAAAGACACTGACTCTCAGACTGCAATAATAAATTAATTACTGACCATGGACGGAGAATTCTCAGGTTTGATACCAAATTTACAGCAGATCTTGGTCTTTTCTGGGTGGTGGGTGAGAAGCTTAAGGTTCTGTCGTGCCTGCCTCACCTGTGGTAGTTGCAGGTGCAACCGGTGGGGGCAAGTCCAGTCGGCGAGTAGGGATTACTTAGAAGTAACATGGGGCAGTTTGTAGAGTACCAGGGCATGTTATAGCGTGCTGCTCTCCATTGGGGCAGGTCTAGAAGTGGTCTAGGAGTGGTCCATTTGCTTGGAGACAACAACCTTAGCCTAGGTACACCTACCTAGGTAGATAAGCACCCAGAGCTCAGAGGACAAGACTACCTAACCAACTTCCATTAGGCTGACCCTACTCCATGTTTACTGCTTCTTTACTCTGTACTGCCCCAAAAGCTTGCCTTCTGGTGTCCCTCAATTGGAGCGTCACTACCTGCTACTGCTGTACGTAGTGACCGTATTCACTACTAAATACCCCTGAATGCGACATCTTGGCAATGCCAATACCGTCCCTCAATGGCATCATTGGCCCAGTTCGCCAGTTCATCACATCCATTTCAGGCTACATACCTACGCAGTATACTTTGTACTTTGTCTATCTGAGGAAGCTTTGGCTGGGAGAAGTCCAATAATATCGCATTTTCATTCCAAAGTTGGGTTGAAGAACCAGATATTGGTACCGTCTTGCCACTGGTAGTGCTTACCTCCGTATTCGTGAATCTACTTTGGCACTTACAAACTGACTTTAATATGTGGTAACTTTAATAGAAGTAAAGTAATTTACAGCAGCTCCGTACTCCCGTAGCCCTCTTTTGAGGGTACTGTATGGTGTTTAATTGTCAGTAGAGCCGCATGGTGGTCTGCCCCACTGCTCACATGGCAGCACTGAGCAGAAGGTGAACAGGAACTCCCGGCAGTTGTATATTATATATATATTATATATATATACGGAGTGTCTATAATTTCATATACACATGTATACTTTTATATCATCTGGCTCCAAGATATCATGCGATGCTATTGCGATGACGATCATGCTTGCCAGCTGGTCTTGGGTGGATTCTATTAAGCTTTCTTACATCTCTCTGAGACATTGGAGTCTTCAATTCGCTACGAATATAGAAGTACTTCGTCATGATAACCCAAGTCCTTCATTCACACTCAAGACCACGCCAACACACGACCACTTTTGCATGCCACACCATGGCCCCGCTGTCGCTGCTCATCAACTGCAGCACGACTTATAGGTCACATCCCTTGAGGCTGGAAATACGCTATATCGAGAGGTTATGCGCATCGGCCCAAAGACCAAAGACGCGCTTATTCGAGGAACAATTGCAATGGTAGGTATCCAAGCCAGCCCTTTGGCTCACCGCACGCCTCGCCTCGTCTTCTCTACGCTGTACGCGGCCTTATAGGGACTGCGATGTCACCCCGAGAAAATTGGAGGTGCTGCGATGCTATGACATCCCAGAGTTCCCTATGCGATGCTTCGCTGTCGTTGTCCACAATGTATTGCAGCAGATCCGGATGGCGCCCGAGACCTCCAACCTCCAACCTCCCAAGCCTTTCACGGCTTCAATCTCAAGTGTGAGTACCATCAGAAGCACGGCATGGCAAATGTGCCATCGACAACGGCTCGAATAGGCGAATCCCATTGTCTCCCACGTCGTGTCGGTTGAATGGGCGTCTCCTNCCTCCCCCCTCCAAATGATTCGAGGTGACGTTCATGCCACCTTCTGCAGCGGGATCGTTCCTCGATTCTGCAATTTCTTGTTGTCAATCTCCATGGCAGCTCCCTCCGCAAATCGGCAACGTGATGTTCCCTTGGGTATCAATGATCCCACCACGGCACTGTTGAACACGTAGAACACAGCATATCTCACATCCTCTTCCTCGTCCGATTTGGAAGCTGCATCTCGGGTATGTCCTCGAGAGCTTGTGGTATTTACATCATGATACGTCCGTACCTCTGGATACCGAGTACTCGAGTACCTTCGGAGTGGAGAAAGGTCGGTCCAAGTCTCGACTCCAAAACTCCAAGCTGTCAAGGGTATCAAATGCGTACCCTGTCATATGCATGGAGGCTTGCTTGGCCGCTGCAAGTCCCGTTGGACCTGCGCACAATGATCCCGGAACATTTCAAGGCCAAAGATGGCCGGACCATCCGAATGACAATCCCACCTCGTCTGGCTGACAGTGGCTGTTGATCAAACCCAGAAAATACTTCTACTTCTAGAAAATCCTCACCACTTTCAGCATGGCACCCTTTTCGGGTCTCTCGGCCTGGAACGCACCTGCAGGTGCAGACGCGATGCAGCGCGATAAAGAATGGCCTGCAGACCTGCGGCCCCAAAACAAGGCGATGAAGGGTACAGCAAAGAGCGTTTTTTCTTGATCAATCCACAGCAAGTGAAAAGGTCGAGGCGGCAACTCTGGTGTGTCAAAAACCAATTCGAGTTTCAACACGTGCGTCTTGCATCTTCAAGGCACCTGCACACATCAAGTGTGCCAATGTGCATATGCAAATAATGGTTCTTGTAAGCTTGGCACCAATGACAGCGGCTGGTGGGGAAGTGGTGCATTGAAAAACGTCCAAATCCGTGCATTTCACTTGCCTTCGCTTAGATGGAAAAAAAGGAGATGCAACCTCACTCGGTCCAATCAGAAATTCGTTATTCAGGCTATTATAGAAGTTCCTCAGTCAAGTCCCCTCGACTTTACAGAGTACGGAGGTACATCGATCGGAAACGACTTGAGTGAGCAATGACACAACAGTCGAAAAATCCTTCAGTCCCAAAAAATCAAACCTCCAATCTTACTATGCGAGAAATAACGCTTTCTCCCCACTGATCAGCATCTCCATCCGACCCCAATCGAGACATGATCGCCTCTCGTACCTACTCGCTGAAAGCTACCTACTTGTACCAAGTAGTATCATACCGTCCGCTCCTCCCCACATACGAACCTAGTTGCGATAAGTATAGTATATTGTCATTTACAAGCACTTCTACCAATTTCACCATGCACCAGCTGTTGGTCTGTCAAGCTGCAGTCAACCATCACATTTTCATGCACAGAGACGAAAACGATGTTTTAAATTCGACCCACGAAGGTTCTTGTCCAGGCGAGTGGTTTCTCCAGAAATCCACGAGTACTCCGTACATGCTGCAGTTCCTGATACCGTCCCAATGATAATGAGGATGGGGTATCGTCAGAACATGTGACTGACATCCATTGGAGCCCGCATTATTGCTTCGTGTACGCACCGTACAGACAGAACCGCAGCGGTTTGGACCGCATCTGTGTTGCTGCTTCTGCATGTCTAAACGGTTTGATATCACCATCCACTTCCTGATATGTCGTCCCCTCCACATCTCACGATGTCAGTTGCTCCACCTGGAACTTGGCCGGGACCGATGATTGAATAAACTTTGACGGGGAGCCTTCAAGAGACCTTCCGACGTGTTCACGTTGGGCCGCCACCCAAGTCTTCGGCGCTGCTGCAAGAGCTTGCATCCAGCAAACATCAGATGAAGGCCAGAGGCCTCCCCATCCCCACTTCTCTCATACATCAAGCTAGGGACCGGGGACCCGGTCTAGATGATCCCCCCGCACCCAAGGTCGATTAAATACCCAATTGGGTGATTTCCTCTTTTTCCCTTCCCATTCCCTTTTTTGCAAGCGTTCTCTTTTCGTATGGCGTGTGCTAAGGAACGGAACGGGTGGCAGCATGGACCTCCAGGCGGAAGGAGTGGAGTGCTTGATCCCCGTCCGGGCTTTTGCTCTCCTCCATCACCATTAAGTATTGACCAAGGCTTTTGCGGGTCCTTATGACGAATGATACGATGTGTATACGTTTGTGTGGGTGATTGAATTGGTAACGGGTGTGATTGGTTGGTAACAGGTGTGATTCAAGAACGATATTGGGCCCGGACGTCGGTCTTTTTTTTTTTTTTGCTTCTTGGTGGAAATAACGGGGCTTTTCGTTATCGTCGTTGAGGGGATCGGAGGAGGAGGTTGCGATAGGTGGCGGTGGTGATAATGTATGTGAGCTCATTAGGGAGGGGTACGCGAGGGGAAGCGATGGTGGGGTGGGGTGGGATGGAGCTTAGAGCTTGGAGTTGGAGACGTGGTTGCTTTTATTTTGGATACTGGTTCTTGGAAATACAGCTTTTGGAGTGGTCTTTCTTCTCCTTGGTTTATGCATAGAAAGGCTTTCAGACTTTGATTTTTCATGCAGTCTGACGGACTGATTCACACATGTGCTGCTTTGCGTGGTGGCTTGTTCATTTTTCATGTCTTTCTTGCAACCACGAGAATTTCTTTCCCTAACTTTCCTTCGATCAAGCCACTGCTCGCTTATACACTCTCACAGGTAACAATACTCGATCGATTTCCTACCGTATCTCCTCAATGCCACTCATCCCACTCCAAACTCCCTCTCTTTCCTTCCTTCCGTTCACGCGCCTCAAAAGTGCTTGTTATTCTACATCTATTTCTCAATTCTAGCCCCCCACTCGTATCCATCTCCTTTTTCCCTCCCACCTCCCAGCAGGACGGCAGTGGCGTTATGGTGATGTTCATACGAGTATCCTACTGGTAGGATCTGGGATCGGTACCGTAGACACGGTACGGGGCAACCGGACGAACGCTTTCTTACTTTTTCCTTTTTTCATTTACCTTTTCGGAGGCTGGATTGAGTTTGAGTTTGTGAGCGCCTCTTATCTAGATCGTAGATCGTCGACCTGCTACTACAGTAGATGAAAAGGAAGTCGACTACGATGGTGAGATAAGAGGATACCTACCGTATTAATTTCTCGAGGGAGCTCCACCGGAGCTCTCTACAGTATGTGTTGTAACTTTCCTGAGATGCCGCGATGGATATCCATCTGGATGCGGAAATCTGGTGTTGAGCTAGGCTATCTACTCGTAAAAATTCCTTAACTCTTCTAATTTCGGTGGCAAACGATATTCTGGGTATTATTATCACGGCCTGATTTCTTATCTAGAATAGAGACTTTCAGGTTCGGTATTGTACTTCTACACGTATACATCGAAGCCGAAATTCCCAATCTCCGTAAATTCATGGATGGGAATTATACTTCATACGAGGAATCTTACGAAGTACGAAGCTCAAACTACTTTTCGGGTTCGTCAAATTGTTAATATTGCTTATTTATCCATGAGTTTTATTGCCGTTTCTCTCTTTCGTTGTCTAGTCTATCTTATACGAGCCTTCGTTAATTCCATTCTTCGTCTATATTCAGCACTTCCGATTCGGAACCAGTAACGAGATGGCAAAGAACATATCTTACTGGTACCAGACCTAAGTTTCCGATCCACATCCAATCCCCAATCGGAAAAGGCACGTGGATGCAAAAAGTCAATTCCTTTTAGGTTGGGACTACGGTACTCTAGTACAGTAGATCGGAACTAGAATAAGTGTCCTAGTCCTAGTACCTTCAAAGTCAATTGCCTTTGAGGCCGGACTCCTCCTATACAGTTTGACACTTTAGCTATATAGTTTGACGGCTAACCTGTTCATGTGAAAGTGCCGTTCCGTATATTCCGGCGGCTCGATATCTCTACTTTAGTGGTATTTTGGGTGGAAGTCGGAAACGCTTCGAGTACTTATTGTTAAACGAGGCGTCTAAACCTAAATCTCTAACCCGAGGGGATGGGTGAGATCTTGATAGCGTGGGTAGTAGGGGTTCATGTTCCGCTAACCCTGACCCATAGCCCTAGCCCTAGCCCTAGCCCTAGCCCTAGCCCTAGCCCTAGCCCTAGCCCTAACCAGCTAGAGTAGATAAAGCCACTTCTATACTTTGAGTACTCCGACAGGTGGGATGCTCGGAACGCCTTGAGTTCCTAAACGGCTTAGCTGTTAAACTGTATAGCCAAAGTGTCAAACTATATAGGAGGAGTCTTGAGGCTGGCCGCTGGCTTTAGGAGAACCTAATCGCAAAATTTTAGGTTGAGCAAGTGGCAACCTACTGTAAGATACTGTACGCGGATTTGCACTACCGAGTGCACGTTTACCTTTATACTTTGAAGAACTTCCGAATTAAGGATGCGGGGTACGGAACTTACGTCGAGGTACAGTAGTGTCTCCTGAGCATGATACTAGCACGCTGGAGGTCGACGAATCAAGGCCTATCGCATTCTACTCGCCCCCCTCTTAAGGAAAAGGTTATTCTTCTGGTGGTAGCACATACAGAATATAAGTCTTTGAACCAAGGCGGGAGAGTATATCGAAGAGGATATTATGCACTTGACGACATTCATCCTCCTGCCAAAAGCTTACGTTGTTGTGAAGTTCTGCGGTAGGTAGAAATCAAGACTTCCTCGACATCTTGCCCTACCTCCATACAGTAGAAAGCATCGAGGCATCACCAATAATCGATCAGGAACCATGCTATCGGTAGCTCATGCAAACCATCAAGTAGTCAATCCTGACGTACTCCAAGCTCTCAACCACAGTAAGCTCCAACTACGAAGTACCGGTACTTGGCAGCCATTCCAATGCATCATGACCGAGGATGGAAAAAGCCAATTTCGCCATCGTGCAATTCCCTCAAGTGCAGTTCTCAATGCCCTCCTTTCTCTTTCTTAGAAAGGGTACGTACTCCGTACAGTGTCATGCCATCCCGGGCTACGTATTCTGCTTCGAGTTTCACGGAGTGGGATGCAAGATGGAGGGGTTCAAACGTCTAGGCCGAATGTGGATGTGGAAATATGAGGGATAGGGGAGGGGTTCAACTCTTGCTGTCCTACGGAACGCGGAACGGACACTTGTATCAAAGTGAAAAAGTGAAAAACCGACTAAAGTTAAAATCTACTCTCTATTTTTCTACTAAGTAGTATAGGAATCGCTTTTATTATTTCAAAGGATAGTAGAATAAGCCCTTGTTTCCTAGAACTAGGTATGTATTCGTGCCTATCTTCGTACCCGTCTTCGTACCCATCTTCGTACCGTCTTCGTACCGTCTTCGTGCCTATCTTTGTAACTATCTTCGTGCCTATCTTTGTAACTATCTTCGTGCCTATCTAAATATATAGAAGAAGGAATAGTAAAAGAAGGGAGTAGTAAGAGAAGGAGGGAAAATTAAGGCTATTCTAAGGTAGTAAGGGAGGAGTTCCCTAGGAATGTAGCTAAATTCTTCTACTTTTATTCGGAACTTACGTAGCTCGGTTGTTTTAAGCTACATTCTAGTAACATTTTAACCTACCTAGTACCTAAGCTCTACCCTACAATAGCTTTACTTGTTCCGACTACCTGATCCCCTGCCAGCTTACTACCACCTGCCCGCCTACCTACCCACCTCCTAGGTACTACCTCTTGTTGTCCCTTTGCTCTATATATTATTAGGGCACTATAGAGGCGATAAGGGGGGCGGTAATAGGAGGCACATAGTAGACAGGTAAGAGCTTAACACAAGAGAAAATCGCTTATTTGAGGCTCTTTTAGTTAGTTTTTCACTTTTTCACTTTTCACTTTGTCACTTTGATACAAGTGTCCGTTCCGCGTTCCGTAACTCCGTGCGAGCGAGAGGGTCTTGTCAGTCCGCCTTTTTGGGAGCAGCATAAGGAAGTACGCAATCCTCGTGGTGATAGACTTTGTAATCACCAGCCCGTACGGAATATATGCGGAAATTTATCAATGCTTCCTCATGCCTATCCTTCTTAAGTGATCCCAAACTTTACAGTACGTACGGAGTACTCGGAACTTTTCCACGTCGAGCGAATCTCGCCATTTAATACTCCGTAAAATACAGCTCCGTACAGAAGAGACAGGCCAGAAACCAACATCGGTCGCGCCGCGCCGGGAAAATCCGCAAGGCTTCTAGAAACACAGTCAGTCGAGGTCGGCGATCAGAGAAATGGATGGGAATTGTCCCTGTGTGATCACCACGGATTCTGAATCAGGACCCGGATTGTTGAATGTGTTTGATGAGAAAATGGACAATCCTTTCCAAAACCAGGTTTCCCAGAAGATTCGAGGTCCAAGCGCGTTGCCGCTGCCAAAAAAGCTTCACGACCCACGCACGGGATTGTAGGCAAGTTAATTTACTTATATTTTAGCATGTACGCAGGGTCTTTGACTAGTTGAGCGGGGGGGAGATGGATACTTTTCCCCACGGCAACCTTATCTTTACTTTGGTCGAGTCGTCCTCTCACATCTCTGTGTTGGAATGGGGAGATAGTTTTCACTTCCGCGCGTTTCTGGAGGTTGAGTCGGGTGATGTGATACAGTATGAGATGATAATAAACTCAATACCAGATCAGATTCAGTGCTCAAGAATTAATGACTCTTAGGTACCCTCCGCATCTCACCCGTCAGTACGGATGTCCCCTCAAGAAAACGTTCCAGACCTCTTTTCACAATCCCCCATACGGTATGAAAAATGCATAAGTAATCACCTGTCCAAAAAGAACCCGAGCGCATGGATGCGGCGTATGCTGACTGGCGCTGCTGACATCTGTTGGCATAACCTCCGGATGCTCCTTCCGGACGGGAAGTAAATTTACATGGTTCTACCCGGGCTTTCCAGCTCTGTCGAAAGAGCCCCACTTATACTTTCGGGGTTTAGTAGTAAGTACTTCGTCCGACGGTCCCAGGCGAAATAATTGTAGGTTTGCTAGGGTGGCTATGGTTGGCAACAGGGTAAAAACCCCTGAAAAACCTACAATTATTTCGCCTGGGACGAATTATAAGTAGGAAGTGGAGTTTGTATGTACGAAGTATACGGTACGGTACCTAGTGTACCAGGTGTAAATACTCGCCGATGCGGTTGTCGTCATGGTTGGGGATAAGGTTTGGAGACGATATACCAAGTAGAAGTACGGTTTTACAGTACTGGATCTTTTGGACGCGTACGGTGGTGGATCTACATTGAGATTACGCCATATGCAAAGATCTATCAGATCTCCTCTCGTTTATCTCACGAGTATGAGGATTGTAACAAAACTGCTATCAGTATCTTGCCCAGCTTTTGGATACACCATTGATTAACTCCATACTCAGAGAGGGTGGTTAGCTAAGAGTTACACCATGTAAATTACGCGGATCATATATAAAAAATTGTGTATACTTACTGAACGCAAGTCTCTGATTTACTGATTTCCCTGGAAACAAGGGACTAGCCGAGCTGTTTTAAGTGTGGCTCTGAGCGGTATACCCTCTTTACTTACTATTTCTTAATTTTCAAGGTACGTGGAGAGTCCAATGGATGATCGCGGTCCTGATTTAAGTGGCGTTGAATTCGTCCCACGCCTTCATCTCATAGTTGAAAGCCTCCAACAATACAAAGTCTTGGTATCCCATTCCTTGTTTATTCCGTGGGAACTTTTGTTGGTGGTAACACCATCCATAAGCGCTCATATGCAGGTTAGTTCACAAGCCTAGGGCTTTTGACGACTGTTGCTGAGAGGCTTTTGCGGTTCGATCAACAATACCATGTCTTTGTCTTAGGCAGTTTAAGGTTAATGGCTTCCCAAGTATTCGGGTCTGGGATGATTCAATAAGTACAGTGATTGCGTGGTTGGCAATGAGGTATGATCGTCTCGGAACTCAACACGCGGTGAACTTGCAATGTGTACCGAGACATCGGGTGAGAAGCGAGTGCTTCCCAGCTTCTCGGGTGCAAATTGGCTTTTGACAACCCGACTTGCCATGTTTTTTAAGAGCCAATCGTAAAGAAGTAAGTACAGTACATTCGCCTTGATGACGTCTTTGGAGGTTTGAGGCTGGGCCCATCACAATTTGCCAAATCCTCAAACACAACCCTACATTATTTAGCTTTCTCGAGGAATTAGAACTTGGCTTGTGATAACTGCAAGTTCTCTACAAAGATATCAGCATGACAGATCCTTTGAACAACATTCATCACATGCGCCTTATGAAGCGACCAAGTCCCCGAAAATAACTCCTGTTAGTGTGCCATTGTTTTACAATAATGAAGTCATCCCAACATAGCCCAACACCACCAACATAGAAACGCTCGCTTCCACCTCCTGCCCAGTCTCTTCCCAAAATAACGATGTCACCAGGCCGCTAAGTCAGACGACTACAACAAGCAACGTCTTGAGGTTCTTGTCCTTGCAGTTCTCCTCAATGCCACAACGTGACACATGGCAAACAACATCTTGGAAGCCAACAGAAGACACCAAAACGCATCATCCGATCGCACCCACGTTGTAAATTTATCCCACGTTGATCTCGGTGACTCGGTGAAATACGTCGGAGAGAACTCGAAACTTGAGAATGCAATGCGACGTCCCGGGATTCTGGTTTGCTTTGCCCGCGGCCTGAGGTTTCTCATAAACTCGGTTACGCATTTGTGTCTCCACGCGAGCCGAGCCCCTGCTTCTTCTGGGGATTCAAGAGATGAACTTCATAATTAAACATGAGACGAACTGATTCATGGCGTTGATCCATTTGTAGATCTATGAGAGTCATCGGATGTATTTCATATGTCATTTCCAAAATCCCATCGTTCGATTTGGAAATCTATTTTTGACCGCACCAAGCAATAGATGGCCACATGGACAGATCGTGTTGCATGTAATGTTCCGGCGCTGTGGCAATCAACAGAAGGGAAAGATCAATGCATGTACCAAGGACTTTGATCATGAAATTTCATCTTTGTTCATTATAATAACATACTGCATAACAACCTCTTCAGGAGATTGGAAGCAAAGTCTCTTGTTGCAGAAGCCAATACTTTTGAGCGGTTCAGGGTTGTAGATTTTTGAAAACAGTTCTTCGTATCACTGTTAAAAATATAATGAATGGCTCTTTTACATAAGAAACTATAGCTTTCAATTTTCTAAGAAAGCTCGTCATTGCTTCTTTTCAGGGCATATTTATACCAGAAAGTCTCAGACAATCATAATCATGATCATGCAAGTGACTTAGGGTAACTAAAGTTTCTGCCTTTGCGTTGACTCCAGTGATATAGGATTCTTAAGCTACTTGTGAAGGACTTTAGCAGGACAGCTCTTTACAGTATGTGGGAAGTGAGGATATAGTCTATTACAAGGATGACAAGATTGAGCCATGCCATTCTTACATCTAGATACGAAAGCCTTTGTGATCTCGTCCTTTTAACAAGGATGAAATGTCACCACATGCTTGACTGAACGACGTAGATGGTAAATAATATATTTTCAGTGTTTCATTTGGTATCATTGTTCATAGTAACACCAAATAAGCAACTGCAAACATTAGTGGTTAATCATATAGTCAAAGGCTACAGGTCTTGAAGTGCTATTAGTCTCCTGTCATGGAACGAAAGCAATCCCTCGTCGCAAAGGGCCCCCTTTTTACGCGAAATTTAGGAATTTGAAAATGAGGGATCCAACGACCAATGAGTTCTTGTAGTAACATGTGCTTTCGCTGGAACAATTCAACTTTAGAATAGATTCAACAATAATCTATAAAGATTTGGACACAGGGAAACCTCTCAAAACATCAGGCCGCTTCTCAAAATTGTGTGGAAATTCACAGTAGATCATTGGACTGAAACTGATTAATCTACCTTGGGCATGAAAAATTGACAAACTCATCTAGTATTGAAACTTTGCGTACTTAAAAACTAATTGAATACTTAGGAACTCTTGTTTCAAGCTCGGAGTTTTGGGATGTGAGATAATGGTTAAAAGGAGCCCTTTGTGAATTCAGCAGTCAATCAGGAGGAGATTTGAATAGACTAATGCGCTTGGAAACCACTTCATGACCAGTGGAAGTTGAGACTTCTAATCCAACCAAAGAAACTTACTTGTCTGGTCAGTTGCACGCTTAGTTTGGAAGGAATAGATACGGTTGCTTGCTTATAGGAAGGATATCCGCCAAGTAGAGTCCCTTCCCATCCCAAGGCCAGTTCACGAGGTCGCGCGGCTCCTCCAGGACCGAGTCCTCCGAATTATCATGCTTCAAATACAGTTGAACGTTGCTTGGTGGTACTATACTTGCTGGCAAACAAGAAATGCGAAGTATTACTGGTGGCTCTCTATCACTAGTGTATTTCGTACGCTGAAAAATACCACCAGTTCTCTTAATTTTTACGATAGGAGGAAGAGAATTACCATATGTGATTCTCAAGGAGTCGGCGACTGTTTTTCGGTTGAGTTTGATCAATGACCAGCTCGGAGAGAAAACAGTAAGCTCGCCGGAGTATGTTCTGTTTCTTGACCAGAGTAATTGCCTCCATAAAAAGGGCTCCCAAATACCTTCTAGACTCGCGCACCATGTACGATTTTGAATTTCTGTAATTATCACAGGGTTTGCCATAAGTTTGGCTGTGGGTACCGCTAAAGGGGCTCCAGAGTAATCTAGCAAAATACCCTCTCTTAATCCGACTAATGCTTCAACTTTCGGAGTGGTGGCATACATTTCTTTGTGGATGACGAAATCATAGAAGCTCTCTACAAGCTGAATCTAGAATCATTTTTCCTTATGAAGTTGTATCCACCCACGATCCTCTCACGACATTGCCAGATCAATTCTGCGCCAAAGTTAAGTATTATTGGTGGCAAAATCCTCCCTTCAATTATCCAACCCAGCTAATGAAGAGGCCAGTCGTTTCCTATTATAAAGAAAACTATTTTATGTCTTGCGTACAATGCTGCCCAATGAACAGAGATTCAACATTAGATGATCTCGGAACGCAAACTGCCCCTCCTCACTACTTTATGCACCAAGGGCACCGAGAGTAAATGATGACTTTTGGTATACTTGGCTCATAAGCGAGCCCTCTCGGGCCCTGTCCATCGAATCCTGCAAAATGCACAGCGAATCGACCCAAAGCCAAGCCAGGTTGATTTCTTTA
>LT855415.1:1568242-1663753 GCA_900184765.1 Hymenoscyphus fraxineus | reverse complement strand
TATTAGCTTAGTACTGCGAATGGCGATTTTGCAGAGATATGTTGGTTCTCTACAAGCCTTACTTTTCCTGTGCTGCTCAATGAAGTTGGTAGCTGTGTGTTTTAGAGTGTGACGCATCAAGAATGAGTTTTCTTTCACACATTCGCTTCTCCAATCCCGAGCTAGATTAGTTGAAGCAACAGAAGACAAGATGTCTATCGAGGAAAGTAACTTGGGAAGGCTTTCGTTGTCGTCTTGCGATAGACGGGCCAGTCCATCACACTCAGCAGTTTTTCTGTGATCATTGACGACTCAATAGAGTTGTTCAAGTTCGGATTGTCGTTCTTGCTTTTCAAAATCAACCTAATGCTATAGATAGCACCACCTTCTGGAATTGCAAGAGTGGCCTGCTTGTCAATGCCTGAGCCCACATTACCGTCACCCTTGATCATAACATCTTTGGCCCTGTTATCAAACACATTCTCAAAGCTGTGCAAGAATACGGTACATAGACGACAGAACTTGAGGGGAGTTTGCGTCAAATGTTCGCTATCCTTGTGGTATTTAAAACATAGAAGCACAGAATTTTGATTCTGATTCGATAGCGAAGTCGTGATTGATATCCTTCTCGATAATTCATATCTTAATCATAAAACCGAAGCTTTGACAGAATTGTTGATGTTGACGGGTTCCGGTCACTCGGAGCTGGAACAAAGGTCTTGTGCAAGGGCAGCAATGCTCTCGGTGGCTATAGATAGCCTGTGTCATCTGTTTTCCAATACATTATGTTGATTGATCTCAATTTCTCTGCCTTCAGAGCCTTTCAGAATGGCGTTTTGTTAATGAAGCTGACCATCTCAGATACTGAACAGATTAAAGATACAGGTAGCCTTACCCCACTTCTAGAAGAGGGGCCTCCTCTGTACCTTGATCACACGTCGAAGTTTTACGATGTGGGGGCTGATTTGCTCCTGATACAACTTGCTGCATATGTAAACCTTGTGATTGCAATAGTGGGTCATTCATGCACTTATCGACAAACCTTTCTCACAAGGTACCACTGATACAAATGGGATGCTGGTACTGTAATCGTATATGGCTGATATATTACCTTGCGGCAAAGTAAATTCGTTACCTGTCTAAGTGGACTCTTGTTTCTGTGTAGAAGTATATTCCCTCCTCGTTCCTTAGCGAGATATTATCGTTTTTGGCGAGCTTCTAATGTAAACACGTCTCTGCTTTCATGACAGGGATATAGAAGGATTTCACGGTCAGAATTTTAGGTTTAACGTGGCACTATCTATAACCAAGACTTTCCTTACTTTATGTATGTATCTGTTGGCTCATGTAAAAGCTATATATAATACAAAATAGAAGATCTTAACAGGGTTCGCTAAAACACCCTTACGTACCCTTAAAAGATATTCTCTCTCAAGACGAGAGCCACGGAGGAGAAATTTCATGAAAATAGAAAAATGCGATGACTCTCGTACCGTTAGTATTCTGGAATGAGATGAAGCAATCGATCCTACTCGATAGTGTCTACCTAATCGCTTGGAGAACGGGAGAACGGGAGAAGGTAGCGCGCTACGCTCCCATGCTTATATGAAATACTCCACGCCACGTAATAACTTTCATACTATTAGTATATGTTCTAATAAAATAATTAATCAGATAAAATAAGCCTTTCTTATCAAAATTACTTGCTCTCGTAGTATCTCGTACTTAACTTCGAATATACGGCTTCCTAGAAAACACACCGAGTTTCTTAGATCTATTCGAAATCCTCGAAAAGGTCTTATAGCCATGCCCGTTGTCGAAGTCGCAACTGCCATGCAGATTTGACAATTTTCAATAGACTATCGCTTACGTGCAAACCGTTCTGTACTGGGAATATAAGAGACGATCATCGCCTTATGAAAAAGGCGACGCCTACGCAGCTAAGACTTCCTGTCCTCTAAGTTCTTGTAACTATCCTACATAGACTTTCCGTTCAAAAGACCCTCTTA
The DNA here is from genome assembly GCA_900184765.1 of Hymenoscyphus fraxineus. Lineage (NCBI taxonomy): Eukaryota > Fungi > Ascomycota > Leotiomycetes > Helotiales > Helotiaceae > Hymenoscyphus > Hymenoscyphus fraxineus. Next base: position 1,661,765 of record LT855415.1, on the reverse strand, counting down.
GTTTAATTACACATAAACGAATTGTCACGTGGTGGGCACTTTATCACGTGATGGTGCTCCACTTCCTTTGTAGTAGAGCTCTTTCAGCAATTAGCCGAGGGACATGCGCGCTAGTACTATATAAACTTGTGTTCCCTCCTATATAATTTAGTAAGCTTTACACTTAATTTAATACTTCTTTTTATAAGTACTCTATACTTAACTTTTACTCTCTTATAACCTATTATAATTCCTACTATAATCGGCTAACTATAAGGCAACTTATAGTTATAAGCCTAGTCTAGTACCTAAAGTTTAATATAAACTTTAATTCTATCTTCTGCTATATATTAGTAATTAATATATATTACTCTTATAATACTAAATTCGAATCTATAATAAGGTTCTTATTCTCTCTCTCTCTTTAATCTATTTTATTATAGTATTCTTAACTCTAACCTATCCGAAGCTCCGTTTAAGTAAGGATTAGGTTATATAGTACTCTATACTTAGGTAACTCGTAAGTACTAAACTTGTTTAGTACTTTATTAATCCTAATACTTTAAATACTTTAAACTTTAATATTTAAAAGCCTATTTCTTATATTAAGAACGCCTAGGTAAGAGAAGACCTTTAAAAGTTTAAAGACAAGCTACTATACCTTATATATATTTAACGCCTATAAGAATAGAAGGATAGTATAGATCCTATTAATAAGTATAGACTACTACTAGAATACCTACTAATTCTAGAAGTTACCTTACTTAAGTCTATATTATACTCCTTCTCTCTTATCTAAAACTAGTATAAACTAGAAGAAGAAGAGTACTAAGACACTTAAAAGGCTATTAAGGAGATTAATCGATTTATAAGTACTATAGTAAATATATATTAATACCTTAATATAATAATAACCTTAGGCTACTATAATAGTAATAGACTATATATAACTTAGTCTATAGTTTATAAACTAGCTTCTACCTTAAGACTAACTATAGAGGTTTAAAAGTCCTATACTTAATAAGAGTATTATTAAGTCCTTTCTACTACTAAGAACTAGAATATTAATCTAGCTAAGTAAATATAAAAATAGGAAAATATATATAATTAAATATATTACCTAGGTATTCTTAAAGTTAATAAACTACTAGTAAATAAAAGTTTCTTAAAAGTAGTCTAGTATATTTAACTAATATAAGCTTATTAATAAATCTCTAAAAGGGTTAAAAGAATAACTCTTAAAAAGGAAGTAGCTCTAACTAAGTAACTTATTAAAGTCTTTCTTAGTATCTTAGAAAATATAAGCTTAGCTACTAAGAAGGCTAAGAGCTATTAGGTCTATACTATAATAATTAATAAACCTAATAATAAGCTAAGTAAAGTAATATTAGACTATAATAGGTAAAATAATAAATACTCTTATAGGAACCTATTCTATAACTATAGACCTAAAAAATATTACTAATTAAAAAGTACTCTAACTAGATATTATAATCTACTTTTAAAGAAAGCTATAACTTAAGAATATACCTAAGAGATTCTTACTAGACTTTAAGATAATAAGTTTAAAGAACTAAGAAAATAAGTTATTAAGAAAGGTTAGCTTAAAGTAGATAGGAAAACTAGAATTAAGATAGATCTATCTAAAAGATCTAGTTTATTATTTAAGCTATCCTTCTTAAGCTTTTATATTAGTACTATCTTAGACCTAGCTTTAATAGATATATTATCTAGTAACCTATAAGGGAACCTTAGGGTATACTCTACTATACTTAATTTCGGTTATTACTTACTAAGTAATAGTACTCTACTAGATAACTATAGAGCGCTCTACTTTATTAATAGTAAAGTAATACTTATTCCTAGTAGTTTTATACTAGCTAGACCTAATAAGATAGTAGAGGCTAGGACTTCTTATATAAAGATCTTAGGTTATAGGAAACGTATTATTAAGAAAGTTATAGATAGTTCTAATAGTCCTAGTACCTAGGATTTAGTACTTAAAAAGGTTATTATTATAAAAGGTTTCTATATTAATATAGTATCTAAAGCTATCTTATTAAAANGGTTTAGATTATACTTTATATATTAGACTATTAGTAAAATCTTTAGTAGTTAAATAGTTAAAGTATAAGCTAAACCTAGTCTTCCTTTAATATAAACCTATTTCTACCTACTTATAATTTCTAATACTAAGTATAATAATATACCTAACTCTCTATTAAGAGAGAAGACTATTTAGACTATCTTTTAATTATATAAAACTAAGGCTTAATAAAATTACTATATAGTACCTTTATTCTAGATATACTAGTAAGAAAGTACTTAAATAACTCCTCCTTTATACTTATAATATAAAAATCTAAGGTATATTATATATTAAATATAAGACCTATATAATTACTTATATATTATAAGTTATATCTAGATAACCTTTAAAGAACCTATTACTTTATCTTTTCTAAAAGGTTATTTAAGATTTATTCTTTTATAAAAGAAAATATAATAGTTATATAGTATTACTCCTAGTAAAGGATATATTTAGTAGAAAACTATATAGTTACTAGTTAATAGATAAATCTTTAATTAATATTTTTAATAGCCTTTAATACTTTAAACTATAAGTTTACTATTAGTACTAATTATTTATTTATATCTTAAAGTTAAATAATAAAAAAGTAGTAATTAGTATTAAAGGAGATACTTTATTTAAGATATAGGCTAAAAAATAAGGAATTAAGCTTAAACTATCTCTAATATATACTTATAAACTAAATAGTTTAATTAAGTAAGTAGGATAAGAGGTTATTATATATTCTATTAAGATATTAACTAAAGTAAACTTACTATTAAAACTCTAGCCTAAATTAATAAGGGCTATAATATTCTTTTATAATTAAATACTATTTAAATACTATAGTTAAAAATTACTAAATAAGGTCTTATATTCTTAGTTCTAGTAGTACTTCTATTAGTATAATCCGGAAATAACTACTTCTATTATATTTAACCTAAAACTTAACTAGAATAGGATCTATATATATAAATATAGAGTATATCTACTTATTAAAGAGAGAGAAGTAAAGAAAGAAGTAAAAGCCTTTAAAATAAAACCCTATAAATATATAAGGTATCTAGTAGGGTATATTAATTATAATATCTACTAGATCTAGGTACTATAACTTAATAAAGTTATTATTACTTAGAATATTATATTTAATAAATTAATCTTCTATAATAAAAGAAGTAAATAAAAGGATAGCTATCTAATTCCTATAGTAAGAGATATTACTAATACTATTACTAAAAATAAAGAATAAAATACTAAAGCTATTATAGAGTATAAGATTATATTTAGTAATATATCTTAATTAACCTTTAGAATTACTTAGAACTTAATCTATACTAAGACTAAGTAATATTCTATAAACGCTATTAGTAATATAATAAGTACTTTAAAGCTACTAGAAATAAAGGATTAAATAATAATAAATAATAATACTAAAGATTTAGAAATAATAAATACTTTAATAAAAGAGCCTAAGAAGAATAAAGATACCTCTAGTTTTTAAAACTTAAAAGTAAACTTAAATCTCTTAATACCTAGGCTTAGACTTTTAACCCTAGAACTTATACTAGAGCTAGAATAACCTTAAGGAGCGCGAGATAGCTACTTACTAGGTTCTACTAGAAATACTACTAAGGAAGAGTAGTAAGAGCTACTTAATAGTACTCTAGGTAGTATAATATAGGCTTATAAATTAGAAAATCTTATATTAGACTAGCCTAATTAGGAAGATATTAATAATACTATCTCTAACTTCTAACTATTAACTTAAGCTATAGAAAAGATAAATATATAACCTTTACTTAGTAAGGTTAAGTAAGAAGTACTATAAACTATAAGTTCGAGTATAACTTTTATATCTAAGCCTAAAAAGATATATAAAAATAGGTCTAGTAAAACTAAAGGTATAATAAGTACTTAAATAGGAACTAGATTATAAACTAAGAAAGATAAGAATAGTAATAGTATATATATACTACTATTAGATATACTACCCTATAACTTAGTATTAAGTTTACTTAATTACTAAGATCTATTTATAGATACTTACCTACCTATTTTTAAGTATAACCTTAATAACGTTAAAGCTATATTTACTATAATATAAAAATTACTTAAAAATAACTAAAAAGATATTAAATTTAAGTCTCTAATATTAGAATTACTAGTATTAGAACTAAATACTCCTAGAGTCTATAAAAGTAAGCTACCTAAGAAGCCTAAAAACTTTAAAGACTTAACTTCCTATAAATATAATAGATAGTTTATAAAGGACTACTTAAATAAAATTAAGACTTAGAAGGATCTAGGATACTAGACTAAAATTAAAAGATCTAAGGTTACTTTAATAATATTACTAATTCTACTTTAGTAGGTATTTATATATAAAAAGGATAAGAATAGTTACCTAACACGCTACTACTTATATATAGTAGTATATAAAGATCTATAACTAAATAATTCGATTATATCTACCTACGCGACTATACTTACTTTAAAGTTATTTAGACTTACTATAGTAATAGTAGTATACTTTAACCTAGAACTTAAGTAATATAATATAATAAATACTTTTATTAATACTTTAAGAGTAAAAGATATACTACTAGTTATTTATTAAATACTAGATAGGTTTAAAAAAAAAGGAATAATATTAAAAATTAACTATATCTTATATAGACTCCGAGACTCTCTAGTACTCTAGTTTAATAAATTTATAACTACTTTAAGAGATATTCTTAGAATAATTCTATATATAAAAGAGCTATATATATATATAATAAAGAAACGTACTATATTTATATTATTCTTTATAGATAATATATAATTTATATATTATAAAAAAGATAAACTCGAGGCCTAGACCTTAATTACTAAGCTTAGCTAAATATATAAACTATATAACTTTTATAACGTTAAGTAGTTTCTTAGTATAAGAGTTATTAGGGATAGAGGGGTAAATAAACTCTAGCTCTTATATAATATATATATTAAGAAAGTTATAGAGAGATTTAGACTTATAAATAAAACTAGCCTAAGTACCCTCTTACTTAGGGTTAAGTTCTATAAATTCGAAGGGATTATAATAGCTACTATAATTAAGCTCTTTTAGTAAATAGTTAGTTCTATTTTATACTCTAAAATAATAATTAGAGTAAATATTACTTTTACTTACTTACTTTTTTTATACTATCTAACTAACCTATCTTAAACCTATATCTAAGTAGTAGAATAGACTATTTATTACTTTTATAGATTAAGGTTCTTAGTAATAGAGTATTTAGTAAAACCTAGATTAAACCTCTTAGTTATAGCCTCTAACGCTTTATTTATAAATAATTTAGAAATAAGGAGGTCTTTTTATAGTTATATTATTTCTTTATTTAAAGGGCTTATTATATAGAGAGCTATAAGATAAGATACTATTACTACTTCTTCTACTAAATTTAAACTAATTAGAGTAAAAGTCCTAGTAGTAGAGTCTATAGTACTCTATCGATTATTTAGGGAGCTCTAGCTCTAAGTAGAACAATTATAGATAATATAGTATAATAATATATAAATAATTCGGCTAGTTATAGAGAAGTACTAGTATATATTAACTAAGCTCTATTACGTTAATATCTAAAATATATAGCTATAATAGGAGTACTACTAAGGGAGTTTTAAGCTTATATATATCCTAACTAAGAATATACCTATAGATAAAATAACTAAAAATCTTTTATAGATTAAATTTAAGAACTTTATTTAGTTAATTAATCTTTAGAATAAAAGCTTACTTACTAACTTACTTAATTAGAAGTTATATAAAATAAACCCTAAGCTTTAAAAGTTACTTAAAATTAGAATAGATTCTACTCTAGCTAAGGGGTAATACTACTTAGAGTATAGTATCTAAATTTTAATAAATTTAACTTTTTTTATATTTATATTTTTTTATTTATTAATTATTAAAGATTTATTACTATTATAATTATAATTAGTACTTTTTTATTTATACTATTTACTTAGGGAGTACCTCTTAAGGAGTAACTACGCTTACTAATTTAACTCTNAAAGGAGTACTACTAGAGTTATAATCGAGAGCTATATATAGCTTAAAGAAGACTTATTTTATTTTTTAAGCGTTCTTTATTTAAAAGGCCTTATTTTTATAGTCTTTATCTTTTAAGGACAAAGAGTACTCGACTACTATAGTTCTTATAATAGCTTTAAATAAGTTATAGTATTAAGGGTTAAAGAAGTTCTTTAATTTATTCCTAGGTATAATAACACTTAAAAACTCCTTTTAAAAATTACTATTTATATTTAATTACTACCTTTAGTAGCTATACGCTCTCTTAACTCTTTAATTATACTTCTTAGAGCTAGGAACTTTATCTTAATATTATTTAAGAGCTTAGCTTCCTTTATAATTTTAGTAGTAGTTTTTTTATCCCCCTTAGTAATAAGTATACTAGCCTTTTTATTACTAAGTACTACTATACTAGGATACTCTAGAATACGAGTAGTATTTAGTATATTATCGAGCTCCTTATTACTATAGTAGCTTAAAACCTATTTAATAATATTATAGTACTTCTTAAGTTAACTACTTTAAAGTTAGTATAGTTTAGAATAAGATTTATAAAATTACTTATTTAGTATAGTCTTCTAAGTCTAAAGGTTTATATAAAATACTCTAAAGTTAAAGTATAAAAGATATATAAATTAAATAAAGAGGTTTATATATATAACCCTTAGAGTACTAGAAATAATACGAACTAGCGCACATACCTAAAATATTATAATAAATACCCTTATCTCTATTAGTTCTATGTAATATAGCGCGGATATATCCTTAATAGAGAGGAATATAAACTTTACTATAGATAGGTACTCTTTTAGATTAGGATAGTATAGGTTTAGGTATAGGTATATAAGTATAAGCTTAACTATTAGTATCTTTATACTCGGTTTCGGTTTTATACTCTATCTTATTATTATCCTTATCTTTAATATTACCTTTTTCGACTAAGGGATTTTTAGAAATATACTATTCTTTATTCTTAGGTATATTAATATTAAATCTAAAAGGATTATACGTTAAAGAGGGTATAGAAGATAGAGGCGATAACGTATTAGACTTAGGAGTAGGAGTAGGAGTAGGAACTAGCTTAGGCTTAAGCGTAGAAATAGGAACTAGTTTAGGTTTAGGTTTAGATTTAGAGCGCCGGCGAATAGGGCTATTAAGTAATCTAGTACGCTATTAAAATATATTAGCTTAGAAGAGTAAAGTTTAAAAGTTAGATTTTAGATTATAGATATTAAGACGCGTTTATAAGGTTAAAACTACTTATAATAAGGCTATACTTACTTTTAACTTCGCGCTTTTAGCTATATAGGTATTTATAGTTCACGTAAAACGTTCTACTTTACTCTAGCGAGGTATAGTATTATAGTATTATAGTATTATAGTAGTAGTCTAGAGGTTATAAAAAGTAAAGGATAGAGATAGTATATGTCCTAGCGTACCTAAGGGGTGTATTACGTAGTAGGCACTTTATTACGTAATAGCGCTCTACTTCCTTTATAGTAGAGCTCTTTTAGTAATTAGCCGAGGGACATACGCGCTAGTACTATATAAACTCGTGTTCCCTCCTATATAATTTAGTAAGCTTTATACTTAATTTAATACTTCTTTTTACAAGCACTCTATACTTAACTTTTACCCTCTTATAACCCGTTACAATTCCCGCTACAATCGGCTAACTGTGAGGCAACTCATACGAATAGTGTTATATAGCTTGTAATAATAATAGAGAAGTACATATACATAACAAAACTTCACGAGCACCCTAGAATCCTATTTGTGCAACGTTGAATGTAGTGGATTTCGCCAAATCAACGAACTCTCTGAAGCTAATCATGAATACTATTCTCCTTCATACAGTTCTCACTTTGTAATTCGAAGCCAGATTCAAGCCAAAGATATTATCTATTTTCTTTAACAACTCTATTAAGTCTTCGAAAAGACCGCTCATTACTCATACCACGGTAATCATGGTTCTTCATTCCCCCGAGTTAATCTAATCATAAACAGCTACTTATATATAAGATTGAAGCTGAGGCGCAAAGAAATGACAGAAAAACCCGTGACAAAAGTCTCTTCTCAAGCTCGGATCTCTCAAGATATGAACAATACTCTCATGGGCTTGCTTTTGTAGTGCTGTTAGCCTGAAGCCTTTTTGCCCTGCTCTGAAGAAAATCTCCATTCTCCAAGGCCATTACCGAGCTTCTCTATAAGCTCTGCCATTCCTCTATTCAAGCTCAGGAGCACCGGTCTGCTTCTCAGCAACTTCCTCCTCGCCCTCGACAGTCTCATCCTCATCCTGATCCTCAACAGCCTCTCAGCCCTCAAAGTTCCCACCATCAGGCTTCATCTCCCCGTCTCTACCAAAGATTTTCTTAAGCCCCTTCGGCTTCTGCGCAGCTTTCGCGGCTTTCGCAGCATAAGCTCTAGCCGCAGCTTGTTCATTGATGAACCCCGGCGTTCCAGGTCTGGCTTTAGGCTTACTCTTCAAACCAAGTTTTATCAACGCATTGGCGAGCAGAGCGCGCTTCGCAGGCTTTGCGTATTCCTTGCTGCTTGGTCGAAGAGACAGTGGGACGCCATTCCGTATATACCACCACCTGCTTTTCTGCGCAGGAACCGGGATGCCATTTAGTTTCGGAACGACTTTTTTGGCAAAAGGGTTCGTGAGGCGCTTTTGAAGCGGTGTTTGTTTCGGGTTAGGTTGTTTTGGTCGGAGGGATAATGGGATGCCGTTGAGCCAGTACCAGAATCTGTTTTCCTCTTTAGGCATTGGGATGCCGTTTAGCATGGTTGGATTTCCAGGAGGCGGTTTGCCGAAAAGGCCGCGGTTTTCAAGTGCTGTGGCTTCGGAGCTTGATGAATGTTAGTCAATAATGGGATTAATATGACGAGTGGACGTACTTGATAGGAAGAGCTGTAGAGGACAAGATAGAAGCGGCGAGGAGAAGAATAGTTGGGAAGTTGAAGAGTTGCATTATGGCGGCTTAAAATTAACAAACAGGTTCTTTGAAAGGAAGTGGTTGAAAGTAAAACAGAGAGAGAGAAAACAACAAATAAACGAATGTAAAGACTGAAAAGACTCGAACACCGCAACAATCTCAAGCAAGAAAAGAAGGAAGAAACTAAAAAGTGGTGGGAAGAAAGAAAGGAAAGAGAAAAAGAGAATGTAATTGAGAGATTTCCCGTCTAATTATGTACCAATTGTGGATTGGTATGACCAGTCAGTGATTGTCCGTACTCCCGGTGGACAAGATATGTGGCAGTCTTGGCGCCGGATATACATCAAATTTGACCAAAAAGACTGCCACTTACTCGAGTATCTTGTCCACCGGGACTCCCGGTTGTTAAAATGATGAAGTATTATGAATAACGATAACGAGCTTTTTTCCCGTTATGTAATAATGAGCTTCGTGGATTATTTGAACCCCACCTTTAGTAGTAAAATAAGCCTATTGATAGGCTAGAAGAGGGTTACAAGGAGGGTTCATAGGGGTTAGAATCGTATTTCATTCGCCCTTAAGCTATTGAGTTTCTATACTTACCCTAACTAGGTAATATTTTACTAACTCTAGCCGTACTAGGAGATACTACTTATTACTCCGTATACTTGAATTGTACTTCTGCCTAGGAGAAACCCTAGGCTTCTGTTAGCTAGAAATACTACGGAGTAGGCCGTTACCCTTGCTAGCGCGTCTTGGTATAATAACAAGTAATAACGTACTTTTTCTTATAATAATGCAAATAACGTAATAAGGTCCAAATATAGATAATTATAACAACCCTAACCTCCCGGGGAGCCGTATTACCGTATCCTCCATTTGAACCGTGCACTTAACTAACGGGACTCCACATCTCGGGAAGCGGGTCAAACGACGCCCTGCCAGGCTGTAACTTGATTTTCATTAAAATAAGATCGCCAAGAGTCGAGATCTACTTTAGCGACCAGTAATTCCCCATGGATTCGCATATATTTTGTATTTTTAGTTGAGATCAAGAATGCAAGCAAGGCTGTGTAGCAATGATCCTTGACACATGGGCTCAATAATGTCCTGCTGTGGAGATTAAGACGTCGAAAGCAGAAATACGTGGGGCAGAGCCGCGGAGAAGAGCGGAGAAGAGAAAGAGTAAGCTTTTTTCCAAGAAGGGCTTGATCGATAGTTCTCCTTCGTGGATAAATTATACTTTAGATCTTATTTTATTCTCCTAGTGTGAAATCATTCAATAGAATATTCCCGAATATGTTTATATACGAGAATAGCTTGTAAGTATACCTCTCTAGTCCCCCTACCCTTACTTATAATCTCAGGTACCGTGCTATTAGTAAATAAGATACTACATAATAATCAAAAAGTCTATTAAATGACGAAAATAACTATATCTTATTTAAAAAGCAGTACCTAATAGAATGATTTGGCAACCATTTAGTAATGTTAGTAGTAGAGTTTTACAATTGTAGATGAGGTTTGGCAGGTCGATATTACCTAGTGAAGAATTAGTAGCGAATGAAGTATAAGGTTTATATTATGTCTTTCACCTCGTCGGAGCCTAAACTATTAATTAACGTAGGAGTAATTCGATTTTTCAGGCACCTAGATACTTTATTACCTCGCTCTTAATATTCCCGGTATTCGTAATCCTATAACTATTCCTACTTTCGTATATATACTACCCTCGCCTATTACTTACCCCTTTTATCTACTACCTAGGTACTTTTATCTACTAAACTATAAATAATAATAGGTAGGTATTATAGAAGTAAGTATAAACATTAAAGGTATACTAAATAGCGATAATAGAGACGAGATTACACTAGCCTATAAGAAAGAATAGTATTTAAATAGAGTCTTAATTAATCTTTATTAATTTCAATTGATTTTATACTTAATTGATTTTATACTTAATCGAAGGCTATTATAATAGGTAATTTGGTACGACTCTATCAGCGATCGGCATCTGGAATACAATGCTATTCTAAAGGAACCTTCCAGAGGCCCTTCAAAATGGAATAGAATATTCCAGATAGGGGGTCTGGAATGGAAGAGATTTCCACTTGCCGAACGCTGGATTCTATTGGTTAAACTTACAAGGTAAGATTCGTGGTCTGAACTGAAACCTTCTCTCTTATCTCAATTTATCTTATATACGAATAATACCTACTATAGTGATTAACACGGTATCACGAAAAAACCCCAGAACCAAAAAATCAGAACCAACACTCCCGTGCTTCTACAATCTCTACTCGGGTAAACCCCAACGAAAACCATCTCACTCTGTCCGTCTCGCTTGCGTCTCTTCTCATCTCAAGCTGATCTCCGAACACAAATTCTGCCCAGGACTTGTAGAACCCACCACTTCCCGCTTGCGGCTTTCCCATCTTCCCAATTTCCCATATTCCTCCCTCTCTCACACTTTCCCTAAATTCCCAAAATTNTCCCCCCCTACTTGTTGGCTTCGGAGTATATAAGAATTAAGTCTTTATAGTGATATGCTGTGTTTTGTTTACGTAATAACTTTTCGACCAATCAGGATTTAATTAGTTTTCGATTAAAATATTTTTTTTCGACTTTTTTACCCTCCCGCTGGAAGGGTTGGCACCACCAAGCCGGCACTACCACCAAGCCGGCACTCCTGGATTTAATCCTATAAACTAATAGTAAAATAACAACACACTCTTTTCGGATAATTTTTTTATATATATGCTCGTAATAACTAGCCAACACTATGTAACAAACAACATTAATCGATATTATAGGTTGTTGTTGAGGTAGGTCGATATATAGGTGGTCGGTTGACATTTTGATGGGGTGGCAGGGGGGTGGTCTATACTGACTAATCACGATATTTTTGGTGGTGTTCGTGAGGGCATAGCTGCTTAGTAAGCCGAGGTCCTATAGCTCTATAGTCTACCAAGGGGCTACTACTAATACGAGTGTATTACAACAACCAATTATTAAAAGTACTAATTAATCTTAGGTCTGTTACTTTGTATTTTTGTAATAATATTAGAATTTAAATCGAATTATTTAGAGCGTTGGTTATCGAGTTATTAATTTTTATATATAAAAAGTGCCGGCTTGGTGGTAGTGCCGGCTTGGTGGTGCCAACCCTTCCAGCGGGAGGGTAAAAAAGTCGANAATATTTAATCGAAAAATGCTAAATCTTCTGATTGGTCGACTAAATGCTTAATAATCACACCTCACTATAAACACTTCACTCTTATATACTCCGAAGCCAACAAGTACCTACACCCCGCCCTCAAAAAAAATAAACCCCTTCCCCCAAACCACGAGAAGAAAAAAGAAAACAAAAATCCCCATCCTCCCCCCCAAAAAACAAACAAACACAACAAACCACTGATCAGGCTGGGGCTCGATCCCAGGACCTTCTCGGAATACAGTTAACAATGTTAACGAGATGTGATAACCAACTACACCACCCGACCGTTTCGTATATCGTGTTTTTGCGATGTCGGTCGGGTGCTTATCCAAAAAGCTATCGGTAGAAGGGATAGTGGGGGATAAGGTACAGTAGTGGGGTAGGAAAGGAAAGAGTGGAGTACATAGGCGGAGATATCCCGGTCCCGAGTCCCGAACTCGCTATAAGTAAATCCTATAAATAGCTAGAATAATAGAATAATAAAATATCGTAGTTATAATACGTACATAAAGCTTATAAAGGAGGATTTTCTAAATACCTTTTTTCCTCCTTATTTATACGGGGGCCCGCTTATTAGGTACGACCTAAGAGTACCTAAGAAAACAGAATAGGAAACTAGGAAACTAAACCCTAGGTATAGATACTCTCTCGTGTCTCTCTACGAGGACGTAAAAAGTAACGCTATGAAAGAAGCGGCTTTTCTGGGGTAATAACACCCGACTTTTTTTCCCCATCCATTTGGAAGCAGTACAACTCATGGAAGTAGAAGGGGTCTCTGCTATTATCCAAGGAGAGCTATTTCCAGAACAGAAAGTGAGTTCTAGTAGTTACATTGAATTCACCAGTCACAAGCAATTATACAAAGAACATCTGGTTCCCGGTTGAAGAGGGTTATATTTTCTAATCCTTTTTCACATCCGTCGATATTCTACGAGGATCACCATCCTCGAAAGCACATGCTTTACTCCCATATTTCACAAGTGATTTCAAAAGTCAAAGTTTTCATCGCTGATCAAAACGCCTTGCCCAATACCATCTCAGATGTCCGGTTGATATGGATCATCATTTCCCGCCCCGCCCAATGCTGTTGAAATTCACAAACCCGCTACTCATGACATTTTAAAAACTTTTGTCTTCATACCTGACCAGAAACGCCGATGTTGAGATCGTCTCCACTGTTAGGTTCAAAAGACCTCAAGTCCATTATGTCGTAAATCCCCATACAAAAAGAAATATTAAAAGCCAATAGTGCCTCTATTTGGCATATTTGGCACGGAAGAACTTGGCGGCGTTGACCATGTTGGTCAAAGCAGCCTTGGTCTCAGCCCATTGACGAGTCTTAAGACCACAGTCAGGATCGATCCAAAGTTGCTCTGGCTTGAGGAATTGCAACATCTCCTCAATTCTGTCCTTGATCTCTTGCTCGCTTGGAACACGAGGAGAGTGGATGTCATAGACACCTGGACCGATGTGACGTGGGTATGCCTCATCAACAAAGACCTTGAGAAGCTTGGCATCAGATTTGCTGTTCTCGATAGAGAGAACATCAGCGTCAAGAGCAGCAATGGCGTGGAAGAAGTCCTGGAACTCAGAGTAACAGAAGTGAGAGTGGATCTGAGTAGAGTCTTGAACACCGGAAACGGAGAGACGGAAGGACTTGACAGCCCAGTCGAGGTATGCCTCACGCTCCTTGCCAGCACGGAGAGGAAGACCCTCACGGAGAGCTGGCTCATCGACTTGGATGACATAGACACCAGCAGCCTCGAGATCAACAACCTCATCACGGAGAGCAAGAGCAAGTTGCTCAGCTTGGACGGATTGATGAACATCGTCACGAGGGAACGACCAACGAAGACAGGTGATTGGACCAGTCAACATACCCTTCATTGGCTTCTTGGAAATGGAGACGGCGTATTTGGACTCCTTAACAGTCATTGGTGCAGGACGAGAGATGTCACCAACAACGATTGGAGGACGAACGCATCGAGATCCGTAAGATTGAACCCAGGCGTGGGTGGTGAAGGCATAACCATCGAGGCGCTCACCGAAGTATTGCACCATGTCATTTCGCTCAGGCTCACCGTGAACGTAGACATCAAGGTCAAGCTCCTCTTGAATCTTGACGACATCTCTGATCTCACTCTCGATGAACTTCTCGTACTCCTCAGCAGTGATCTCACCCTTGGTGAACTTGTTACGCTGGATACGGATCTCCTTGGTTTGAGGGAAAGAACCGATGGTAGTAGTTGGGAAAAGAGGAAGACCCAATGACTTTTCTTGAGCAGCAATACGGACAGGGAACTCGCTCTTGCGCTTGTAGAAGTCGGGGGTAATCTTGGATTGACGCTCCTTGACCTTAGGGTCGTTGGTGCGGCTGGAGCTGGCACGGGCTTGAACTGATTTGGCGTTGGCCTCTAGCTCAGCACGAACAGCAGCTGGGCCTTCGGTGACAGCCTTGGCAATAACGGCGACCTCGGATGCCTTTTCAACGGCGAAGGAGAACCAATCAGCGATCTCGGGGTCAAGCTTCTTCTCGCTTGCGAGGGTGTGTGGGGTGTGGAGAAGGGAGCTGGAGGTGGCAACAATGACACGGTCTTTGCCGAGCTTTTGAATGGCAGTCTCAACAGTCTCAATAGCCTTCTTGAGGTTGGTCTTCCAGATGTTACGGCCATCAACAACACCAGCAGAGAGGATAGTCTTTGGTCCCAAAGCACCGATGACAGTGTCGAGCTGCTCTGGGTTGCGGACCAAGTCGACGTGGACGGCGTAGACGTCAGTTGGAACGGCCTCAATGTTGTGAACAATATCACCGAAGTAGGTAGCGAAAACAAGCTTGGGGATTTTGTCGCCTAGGCTGGCAAACTTTTGGTATGTTGGCTTGAAAGCAGCCTTGACCTTGGATGGCAAATCGAAAACCAGAGTTGGTTCGTCGATTTGAACAGTTTCAGCACCAGCAGCCTTGAGCTTGGTGAGGATCTCCTCATAGATTGGGATGAGCTTCTCAAGGAGGTCAATTGGGTCAACGGATTGGTCACGGTCTGGCTTTCCGAGAGCAAGGAAAGAGACTGGGCCGACAAGAACAGGACGGGTAATGATACCAGCCTCCTTGGCCTCGAGGAACTCAACAACAGCCTTTGGGTTTGGGTTGAGCTTGAAGGTTTGTCCATCTTGGAAAGTTGGCTTGACGTAGTGGTAGTTGGAGTCAAACCACTTCACCATTTCCAAACTTGGCACGTCAACACCACCCTTCTGGTGACCACGACCCATAGCAAAGTATTCGTCGACGGCATCGAGGCCTTGGCTTGTGTATCTAGGAGGGGCGGCCTGTACAGAGAGGAGACAATTAGCATTGCAAGTTGATTCACTTGAGGGCCAAAACTTACGCCGAAATCTTGGATGTGAGTAAGGACTTGATCGTAGAGAGCGAAGTCATTGCTTGGGATAACATCGACACCGGCTTTCTTCTGGATGTTCCAGTGCTCTAGACGGAGTCTCTTGCCCTCAGCAAGGAGCTCAGCTTGGGAGAGCTTGCCTCCCCAGTATGCTTCGGTGGCCTTTTTCAAGTCACGGTTGACACCCATACGAGGGAAACCGAGGATGGATCTGCAGAAGATTGAATATTAGCATGCTGGCATCAACAATCATTGGATTTACTCACGATTGAACCATGGTGGCGGTTGAGGTTCTTGATAAGGAAGAAGGAGAAAATTTGGTCACGATGGTGTCAATGCCGATTGCGTGATGGAATCCTCTGTAGAAGGAGGGGTATGATGAAGAGAACCTCCGAATCTTGATATCAAGATCAAGGAAGGAAGGAAGAAGATGAAGAGTAATCAATCACTCTGAATAGATCAGAGTAATGGCAATGGAGTAGTAGAAGAGGAGAGGGGTTAAAGAGGGAAGAGAAAGAGGGAGAAGCGGTGTGTGCGAGGAAGCAGATGGAACGAAAACGATATCCATCGAGGCGAGGGGTTGGTGGATCGTTGGCTTGGTGGGGTTTAGCGTTCACATACTCAGGCAGGTAGCTTATTCTCTGCATATGCGGCCTTAATCTTGAGGCACGACTGGAGATTATGCGGCTTGAGGTGGCCTTTCTCCGTTCTCGGCCACTGAGAGAGAGGAGCGTTGCTGTGCATTAGTGGACCGTTGCTGGTGCGCTGGGGAAGAGCTCGTCGATGTTTCGTGCCAACAGCTTCTTCCAAAGCTTCAGGAAAGTATATATATCTACGAAGTATTTTTTGGGGGGCGTCGGAAGGGTTCCTTTGTGCGCCCTGATTGCAAGGGATCCCTGGTGAAATGCATTGCCAATGGCAGCAATCACAATCAAATTGAGGCAGCGAAAAGAATTCATGTTGCCTGATTCATGTTGTAGTATACTTCATACATAAACTGCTCTAAATCTACTTTGTACCTGAATCCAAGTTTCATTCTGTTGCTCGTGGCTACCGTACAAGTATTACTCATGTATGTACTGTACTCGACTACTCGAGTAGTCACCACAGCATTCGTATCGTCTTCGTACTACAATAATGTTCTAGGGCGAAAATGGTCTTCTCCCGATACCGCGGCGTGCAAGCACGGATTTTCCAATCTGCACGTACTACGTGACATAACCCACTAATACCTATAGATATCTCAACACGGTAGATTGCGTTGAAATCCGACTGAGAAACTTCACATTGTTGAGGAAAACCGACTTGGCTTGGACCCTTGGATGGAGCAGGGGTGGACATGGGATTCCATTTTCCCCATCATTCTCATCCCCATCCCCCCGCTGTGGCCCCATTTTCCAATACCAAGCAAGTGTATAGGTACGTACTGTGGTCGACGTACAATTCTTCCAGGCAGCTGGAGCTTAATGATAGCGATGAGCGTCCATCCAGCTATCATCACGCACATTATGATCTTGACTCTGTACTCGAGTATGAGTAGCCTCGACCTCTAAAGTAGTGCGAAAATAGTATGACAGCATCTTTCACTTGGTGTGACTAGTTGAGAGATGATGTTCCGTGAGAAGATTGCGTCCATGAAGGACAAAGTAGTGTTGACCTCAACCTTAGATTGACATTAAACTTGCTAGTCGAAGTTGATGTGTGATATTACGAGGGGATGTTTGATGTCGTCAGACACTTCAACGGTATTTACCGAGAGATTCCTGATAAAGATCGATCGAAAATTGAGACTAGAATTCTGTAAGGGCCTTGAATAAAGACTTCATTTTAAGATTATTCGGAAGAGAGGATTCAGCTTCTATATTCGTCAGCGATATCCAAAATGAGGAAGGCTGCCAGCAGATAAGAAAAGTGGCAGCAAATACATTATCTCATGTTGCTCAACTCGACTCGCGCTTTTGTAAGCGAGAAAGGAGGATGGATTATGTGGGTAGGTCCGTAAAGCGAGGAGCAGTATCCACCCACATCACAACACTCGCGCATTCACTCAACCCTCCACTTGTTTACTGATGACGGGCAGCCAGGCAACTTTATTCAGGGTTAAGATTATATCAGGTGAGGAGAGTGAATATGAAGCTTGGGTGGAGTACCTACGAGTTTATTAGTGGGAATGTAATCTTACCTTGAGAAGAGAAAGAAATGGGCAAGGAAGTTTGCGAGCGTCTAACGAATTCTGGATTGCCTAGGTAAGATCTCTAGATCAAACAGTCTGGTGTTACCTACAGTATATATAGTATCTCAACTACTCGATCGTAATTACTACAGTATAACAAATCCAGCCAATTAACGTGCGCAGGTGTCCCCATCAATTTCTAAACACTCCCCTATCTGGAAACCACATGCTCAACATCAACAACCATCAACACCAAAAGAAATTGACAAGAAACCCATCCCCTCACCCCAAAATGACACGCAAAGCCCCCTACGGCAAACGAATGCGAGAAACCCACTTCGCATTCTCCCCCTCCTACACGCCCCTAAACCACGGCTCCTTCGGCGCCTCCCCCATCCTCGTCCAAGAACGGCAGCGCGAGCTCCAAAAGCTCGAAGCCGAGCGTCCAGATACATTCATCGTCTTTGACCTCCCCAAACTAATCGATGCGTCGCGCGAAGCCGTCGCGCCCCTCCTGGGAGCTCCTGTGGACGAAATAGTTTTCGTCCCGAATGCTACGACGGGGATTAACACCGTCCTGCGCAATTTGAGGTTTGAGGAGGGGGATGTGATTGTGCATTTTAGTACGATTTATGATTCATGTGAGAAGACGATTTTTTCGATTGGGGAGATGGGGCCGTTGAGGGCGAGGAGTGTGGTGCTTGAGTATCCGATTGAGGATGAGGAGGTAGTGAGGAGGTTTCGGGAGATGGTGGGGAAAGTCAGGAGTGAGGGGCTGAATGTGAAGATTGCGATGTTTGATACTGTCCTTACCTTTCCTGGTGTGAGGATGCCGTGGGAAGAGTTGGTCGAGGCTTGTAGAGAGTTGGGGGTTCTTAGTCTGATTGATGGGGCTCATGGAATTGGTCATATTGATTTGCAGCATTTGGGGAAAGTATCGCCGGACTTTTTTGTCAGCAATTGTCATAAGTGAGTCTCATTTTCTCTCAAGCGTTTCATTCTATAAATGTTTTGGAAGCACTTGGGCTTTTTCTTCACTCACTGCTGATGCTGCTTAGATGGCTTTACACACCAAGAGCTTGCGCAGTATTCTACGTCCCATTCCGGAACCAACATCTCATACGTACTTGCTTGCCAACATCTCATGGCTACCGTACCCAAACAGAACTAAGTACATCACTCATGCAAAAATCCGATTTCGTAATGCTCTTCGAGTTCGTAGCAACAATAGACTACTCACCCTACTGCTGCATCCCAGCCGCACTCAAGTTCCGCAACGAAATCTGTTCTGGCGAAGAAGCAATACGCAACTATAGCTGGAACCTCGCTTCCAAAGGAGGAAACCGCGTAGCCGAACTCCTAGGAACAGAAACCATGGTCAACCAAAATGGTTCCATGAACAAGTGCTGTTTCACCAACGTACGACTTCCTCTCACTTTCAAAGCTGACGGGGAATCCATTGGGAAGGGAGAGTTCAGTATCCATGATGCTTCGAGGATTGGAGTGTTGGTTAATGCTGTTGCTTTTCAGGAGTCGGATACGTATTTGCAGATTGGTTTGCATAGGGGCATCCTGTGGGTTAGGTTGAGTGGGCAGATTTATTTGGAGTTTGAGGATTTTGAGTGGATTGGTGCTAAACTTGAGGATCTTTGTCGAAGGATTAGGGAGGGTACTATTAAGATATGAGCCGTTCAGTGGTGGCACATTTGATGGGTGGTAGTTCTCACTGTCTTGAGCTTGGAGAAGCGGCGAATTTCGTTCTGTTGAAGCCCAAACATACTCGACGAACACATGCTAAAGAACCAGCAGATGTCATGATGTATCTTATCCGCGAAACATGGCGGTCTATCGTACCTGACAGTTTTCCCTTCTAAGTGTGTTGGAGCTGTCATGGTTCGGAAGGCTGAAGTCCCAAGCTCTTTCCATGTATATCTATACCAAGATTTGACCATTCAAAGACCCCTGAACCTCACGCCAGATATTAACTACCTGTGCTGTCCTCGGCCAACAATATCAGTTTCCCAGATTGTTAGGCATCTTCCTGCCATTTGGCTCCTCGTCCCGACTTGAGGTACAGTATCACAGGGTACTCTGACGTCGCGAGACTTCAAGCCGATGGAGTAAAAGGGATTTCGAGTCGAATAGCAGATAGTATTCAAAAGGGAAGGAACAACCTGGACTTTTAGGTGTGACGCGACCCCATGACGTTGTTCTTAGTCGCGCTCAACGCGCATCTTGTTGGAAAACAGAAAGGGAAGGAGCGAGTTGTCGGTCTGCGAGCACTTGACCAGACTCGAAGCCCTCTTCCTCTTCCTCTTCCTCCTCTCCTCTTTCTCAACAAATTCAACCTCAACAACCCAACCTCAATAATCCAAGCGGCAACAGACACTCCAAACGCCACGTCAAATCGTTGCTGCTGGGTCAATTCGAAATGCCTCGTCAACCAAAGCGGTGGCACGACCCGGTAAGTCACAGAGAGGAGTCAAATCCGCCCTTCCGTTCAGAACTTATTGTGATTCGTAGCTCGGCAGACCGGGACCTTCGAGCTCTCGACTTGGTGGCCACAATGTAGCCAACGAACCTCCGCCTGATGATGAAGTCGAATTTGTCAGTGAGCGACCTGTTGATCGTACACGCAAGAGAAGTGCGAGCGATGCAGGTCTTGCTACTGAACATTCGCGGTTCCGGTACGTGATTCATGAACCTAGGCGATCGAAAGCCACTAAAATGCTAATTTTACACAGAAATCCCCACCGTGCAATAGATGTCGCGATAAACAATCTGAATACCGCCATTGCAAAAGCCTCCACTGCCATCACCCATGCCTCTAATCGCGCACGGAACCCCGAAGGCGAGTTAGGCGAGAAACTTCTTGAAGAAGCACATTATCAAGCTGTTTTTCCGTGGGCTGGGTACCGGTAAGTGATTTATGATCCTGAGCGACCAGAAGCCACCGAATGCTAATCTTTCCACACCACAGAAATCCTCTTCGTTCAACAATGAATTCGGAGATGCACGTTGTGAATACCGCAATTGAAGACGCCTCGACAGCTATTACCCAAGTCGCTAATTCCGCACGGAACCTCCAAGGTGTGATGGGCGAGGAAGAGGATCAGTTTGTCTATCTTGTTTTTGAGACGCGTATCCCTAAACTGTCCCAACATACTCCTTCTTCTCGTTGGGACAGAATCATTTTGTTCCCGGAACATGGCAAAGAACCGGCATTGAAAGGTTGTTACTCTAATCTCGAAGCTGCAAACGACCATGT
Organism: Hymenoscyphus fraxineus; assembly: GCA_900184765.1. Taxonomy (NCBI): domain Eukaryota; kingdom Fungi; phylum Ascomycota; class Leotiomycetes; order Helotiales; family Helotiaceae; genus Hymenoscyphus; species Hymenoscyphus fraxineus. Next base: position 1,640,651 of record LT855415.1, on the reverse strand, counting down.
CAGACTTCTGTGGGAAAGCGACGACGCGATGACAATGAGAGGTGGCAATTTTATACCAGGACAAAAACATTGCTACTGGGTAGCGCCTTCTCCTAATGTAGACCGAGAAGGAAATTGCGTATACGTTGAACGTCGGGCAATTCGTGGACGCTCACTGAGAGGTAGACACTGGGAAAAACCCTTGGACGGGTACGATGCACAAACGGCAGCAATGACAACACGGCTTGTTGAGCGGAGAGGAGTAGTTGAGGAATGATCACTACAGTCATGGGAAGGTTACAGAATGTTTGGACTCAGATCTGGCACAAAAATGATGTAATTGCAATGGGGTGATGGTGTCTCTATTGGCGCGATTTCGGTTCACTGAAAATAGTTGGCTCTGTAATTTTATTAGTCTGATTGCTTCTGCGGCTCTCTCTTTCAAAATCCACAATACAAATTGACTTGATTACATATTATCGATCCAGTAGTGGTATTTTGCACTGGACAGTTAGGTGTTTTGCAGGTGACCATGCCTTCTATATAAGTACATACAACTTGAATGACTTCCAAAACTCGCTATACCAAGAAGCTTCACCAGTCACAATAGGCTCCTCATCTACAGCAAAGAAGAAACTAATTTCCTCCTCCTCTACTAAAACCACCAAGAAAAGAACCTTAGATCAGGCTCCCCGATGAGTCTTCTCATGCAAAACGTTCTAGAACTCAAACAATAACCAGAGGTACTATATCAAGCACCAAGCCCAAGAACGAGACCCAATACATCTACGCAGTCTTCTAGTGATCTATCCCTGTCTACCTAGGTGATTACACCGAGGACAGCCAGCAAAAAATGAGGGATGAGAAGGTCATTGCAGTGTTCGCAGACCTTGGGGATGCGAATCGGAGGGTGGTGGGGGAGTGGGAAGTGGGAAGTGGGATGGTCCGGAGGCTAGTTCTGTTGCGTTTGAGGGGGATGGGGAGGTGTATGGATTGTGGTTGGATAAGGAGTGTGAGGTGGAGGGTTAGGGGGAGATAAGGATGGAGGGTTGGGGGGAGGGGTTCAGAGGAGGTGTAAAGGAGGGAGAGGTTGGTTCTTGGGAGGGGGCGTGGAGAGCGGGAATGGGGGATGGGTAAGGAGTGAGTGGGGTTTGGAATGGGGATTGGAGATGGGTGGATGAGGAGTTGGAAATGAAGGGTTTATTTATAGTAGGGGTATAACTTTTTAGGGATGTATTATGTGGATATATTTGAGATCTTCTTCATGTTATCATATGTGTGGGTTTTTTTCCGATTCTCAAGTATCTTCATATGATCGATTTGTATAATTCAAATAATTTAAATGGTTTGAAGCATCAACCCCTAGAACAAAAACTCGCTTATTTCCCCCTACCCTTGCCCCCCTTACTGTATAGAAATAACGGGATCGTAATTCATGCAGTACCTAGGATTGAACACTTTAGTTTACGCCACTCAAAATCTCTCCTGGTCACCGACCAACTGAAAAGAAATGCCTAAACTCAGGAAAGCCTGAGGGAATCGCTTTGTGACTTACTTAGTGAGAGCCTCAAGGGAGGTAAGGTTTTACTATACGTCTCGATCCTGTTAGATCTTGGTACTTGTATGTATTCTTACTTGAATACATATAAAGATTTCTAATTATAAATCACCCATACGTAAAGAAGCCGTAGAATGTTCCACGGTTACCGATTCATAAGGTCTTCAAAATAAAACATGTAAAGAAAAAGGTCGTCGAACTCAATTCTCACAATCTACCCATCATCCAAACCATCAAGCCCCAAACCCCAACTACTCCTCCAACCCCATCACTAATTCACCTAGTCCAGCCTAGCTAGACCTTCCCACATTCAACCATCCTACTCCGCATTTCAGCCATCACATCACCTCTAGCCCCCCACTAAGCCATACTAACCCAGGCCCCAAAGTCAAAAATGAAGATCAGTAGAACGAGAAAGGGAAAGCCAGGCGCCTCGACGTTAGGCTAAGAGAAAATACACATCTGTCATCGTGTTTGCAAGACTGCAACAGGGAAAGAGGTACACGTCGAGGAATAATGTAGGAATGGACAGTTTTGCGTCTAATCCCGTCTATGCACAAGGGATTAATATCCACCGACACTATCCTCTCTTCCTAGCAAGTTCAAGCCAGGTGAGAGCGCTTTCAAATATCATCCAGCACCACGAGGCCACCGACTCACAGATAGCAGCTATGGGAAAAAAAGTTCGTAGAGCATTTGTGAAAAATTAATTAATGGAACGCTTGCTACTGTACTATTCCTTGATCTGCCGCATCTGAATTTCTCCTCTCATTCTTGGTCACTCTTTCTTCTCCCACCAATTTCTTCTTGCTATCCACATGCTCGTCTCATTGCTCCAAGAGGGGGGAAAATAAGCGAAAACCCTATCGAATAAATTCGTAGAATACCCCCAGGGACTATGTGACGGAAAAAAGACAAAAGAAAGAGAGCTGATGTGTGTTACATACGTTTTTCCCCCACGCACACCCAAAAGAAACACCACCCATCTTACACCCCTATTTAGCACCCGGAAATACACCAGTTGACCTGCAGTACCAGCATGCATAGTACAAAAGCAAAGCCAACGAAAGCAGGCTGAAGTGGAAATTATCTAAAAGAAGGCATAAGCCAACAAGAAACTGAGCAAGCAAAGTGCCGCAACAATTTGTAGTGGAACCCCTTGTGAAGCCTGAACTCGGTGTGCTACATCGTTCACTGTCGCATTTGACGTCTCACCAGCAGCAACCTTTCGCATCCGCAGACCCGCCTCGTTTCCGTAGCTGGCAATTGTAGCCTTTGCATCCGCCAATTGAGCCTTGAGTTCGTCATACGAGAGTGGTACGGCTGCTGCAACGGTCGAGCCTACAGTACCTGCTCCCCCTACAGAAGACTTGCCAGAGGCGGGGTTGAAAGCCGATGCTTTGGCATCACCGAGGGATTTGGCGTTGCTTGGCTCGTCTTCTAGCTTCGAGGTTGGACCAACTGAAGGAGCGAGAGATCGTCGAGTAGTTTCGGGTGTGTATGTTGCCTCTGGGGATGGTGATCGAGCATTGCCATATTGCGGTGGTGCGATCGAAGATGTCTCATTCTGCATAGGGAAGGGGTTTAGTAAATAGTCAGGATGAGGAGCTACAGGCTACAGAGATACAGTAGGCTACAGAGCTACCTGAAGATAGGAAGCTGCAGTGGAACTTACAGCACCATTAGATCCTCCATTGACTCCATTTCTCATTGGTGTGACTGCTCCTCCTGATGGGCTCGCGGGGGCAAGATAGACAACCCGGATCTTCTTCTCTTGAACGGAGGATTTCTCAGCAGCATCAACATGTTGCCACTAGTGGAAAGTCAGCAACTCTTCAAAAATCAGGCAGCAGAGAATCCTACAATTGATGCGGTATCGTCAAATTCCTTATCGGCAGTGATTGCGACGGATTGAACCAAGAACTTGTCCCTACATTTTGCATCAAGAGGCGGTTCCTGCTTCATAGCCTGCAAAAGAACTACGGGGCAACCCGTCAGTACTCGAACAACTCTCCTTGCAAAATTCGCATATATGTGCACATACCAGTAACTTCGACCTCCTTTCCTGGTTCAACTCGGCCGGAGTTGGGGCGGACGCAGTACCTAGATACCTTGTTAACGGACCGCACCTGGGATGCTCGGAATCGAGTCGGACGTACTGCTTTGGGGCGGTGGTTTTGACCTGTAGATTCCATCGTGGTTAGCACCTTGAGCGCATCGAGTAGATAAAGAGAGCGGCGTACCTTGAAAGCAATAGGTGTGTGATTTGGGTTTCTGATCTTGAGAGTTTGCGACACCTCCTGCGTGAAAGGCCCTGCGCCCCGAGTTAGCGACACTCAAAATGATGGCGAAATGACATACGCTGGAAGGCGAGCTCCTGAGGATCAATCTCAACAGACATGATGGCGAGTCTGGTGGTTGTGGGAATTATTGGGGTATCAAATTGTGTGTAGAGCAATACGTGGTGTTTTAGTGCTTGGGCAAGGTTCAAAAAGGCCGCCGTCCAAACCAGCGGAGCTTCCGTTTAGTCTGAGTCTCCCGGCGCGCCGTAATGGTGTCAGTGTCTGTCTGGGTGAAGATGGAATGGTGTGGCACCAGAGTGCTGGCAACGCAAGAGCAAATGGTGTATAGTATGGTGCTGGCACAGAGACTGTGGACTAGACTTAGACTGCGGATTGGTCTAGTAGAAGGGGGGAAGGGTGAACTGGTGGACTGCTTTTGGGCGATTAGGAGGTGGATGGTTGTTCAAGTCGCAATGATCCTGGGGAACGTCATTGACGCTACCAATGCCCAGGGAGTGTCAGGGAGTCAGCTCTAGGCCGAGCCGGGTGTGCACCGGGTCCAGGTTCGCGCTAGTTGAGCCAATCAGCGCCCGGGGGAGCTGGGGAGCTCGGCTTTGGGGCAAATTAGAGATTAGACATCAGACATCATAATACCAGACAAACCACCAGAAATCCATTCACTTAGCACAAGTCATTTCAATGCACTAGTGACTGCCTTCTCTTATAAAAACTGGCGACGGGCCTCTCTTTTTCCAAACCTTTCCACAAAATCTTCACACATTTCCCAGAGAAACCAAATCCAACTCCAAACTACCACCTACAACCCACCATCTACATCATTACCCCACCATGGCAACTCCTTCAGATTTGAGCCAGCTCTTGGAGATGGGCTTTGAAAAGGAACGCGCAGAGTTAGCAGTCAAGAAGACAGGAGGACGTAGGCTATTTGTATACTATTCATGCAACCAAAGCTGATGAAGTACAGTTCAAGATGCCTTGCAATGGCTGGAGGACAACCAAGACAAATCCATAGAGGAGATCTCTGGCCCCGCCGCTGCGGACGAGACGAACCCCAACGTCGAACCAGATGCATTAAAGGAGGGCGAGGTTGCTAAATCACTTGTATGCAATGAGTGTGGAAAGAAACTCAGAAGCATGGGGCAGGCTGAGCTCCACGCTAGTAAGACGTATGTTCTTACCAGGGTATAGAGAAACACAAAAAGCTAACGAACCCCACAGAGGCCATGTAGATTTCGGAGAGTCCACGGAAGAAATTGCGCCTATGACTGAGGAGGAAAAGAAGATAAAACTTGCAGAGCTCAGAGCAAAGGCAGAAGAGAAGCGAGCCAAGCAAGCAGTCATCGACAAGGAAGAGCAACGTAAGAACGAGGTATGTGACACCTTTTTATTTTCTCCTTTACGTTTACTCCGTTCTTGCGGGCAAACACTTCCAGTTCTCTGGTATATTTTTCTTCGGGAATAATAGCACCACTTAACATCTGTGTGTCTCGATACTAATAACCTCTCCTCTCTCCAGAAAATCCGCCAAAAGTCTACCCGCGAGATTCAAGATATCAAAGAGAACCTCGCAAAACAAGAACAAATCAAGATTGCCGCCAAGAAGCGTGAAGAGAAGATCGCCGACGCCGCAGCAAAGAGACGTATCAAGGAAAAGATCGAGGCCGACAAGGAAGAACGCCGTCTCAAGGCAGAAAAGGTCAAGGCCGAGCGAGAGGGTCGTCAAATAGCACAAGCTGCTGAGCCGGTAGCAGCGCCCGTTCCAGCTGCCGAGAGAAAGCCTTCCGTCCACACAGAATCACGATTGAGACTGCAATCCGCCAGCGGAACTGTCCAGAAGACTTTTGGGGTCGAGGCTACTCTTTTTGAGGTTGCTCAGGCTCTTGAGGCCGACGGAGCTCCCAAGGTTGAGAGTTTCACTATGACTTTTCCTAGGAAGACTTTCAGTGGAGCAGTTGACTTTGGAAAGACTCTCAAGGAGGCTGGTTTAGTCCCTAGTGCTGTCTTGATTGTCAAATGAGTGGTTGAGAGGGCGTGAGTGAGTAAAGACTTGGGCGTTGAGTTTAATCAAGTATTACCGGTATGGTTGCGGCATATGGCGGCGTTATGCATAATGATTTCCTTGGTCACTTTACGATGGTCTGATAGGATTCAGGGATGGATTCATGATTGACTGGCATATACCCAGACAAAATTTACATGAGAATATGACAACACTTTGGATTACTGTGAAATGAAAATTTTATTTGTGAAAGTATTCCACCATACTTGTAGCTTCTTGCCCCTCCAAGCGAGATCTAGCAAACCTTTGTGTGCCACTCTACTTGAAGCGAGTCTTGAAGAAACTGGTAATCTATTTCCCATCATACAAGCCCAGCAAACATACGCCCAGCACGCCAAATATCGAACTTGATAATACAAACAAGCTCCAAAAACGCCACACCCAAAAGGTTCCCTGACATCGCGCCCATGTATGTTTTACCTCCCCAACTAAGCTACTCAACCATTCATTCTCTGTCTCTTAGCATCACCTCCCACATCACCTCCCCCCAAATGACCATTAGCAGGCAAATCCACAAGCGGCGCCCTCGAGTCAACAGGTCTCTTCGAAGGCGGCTTATACATATTCCTATTGGCCATAGGACTCGGACTGCCCGGTGCCCCAATCCGTCTCGTGGTATCCAGCTTGGGATTGATGATATTCCTCGCACCCACAGCTGGTGAGGGTGAGGGAATATGCTTTCCATCTCTGCCTAGAGGCTTTGAAGACTTGTGGTCTACACCTTCAGAGCGTCGTATGGAGGGCGATTCTAGGTTGGGGTTGAAGGCTGCGATGTTTGCTGGGATTGGAGGTGGTGGTGCGTTGGGATCTGCATTATCACCATTTCCATTTTTGCCTATTACTCCTGCTACACCTCGCGCGGAAAAGAATCCTGCTCCTTGGGGAGGGAGACCGACAGAATCCGGATCATCGGTCGGCGGGCGTGCTGGAGATACGGGAGCTGAGCCCACGCCGTTGCTGCGGCTTGGTTGGTTTAAAACTCTTTTGACAACTGGGTGAGGGGGGCCTGGGGGAATGGGCCGCGATTGAGGACCATTTTCTTGAGGAGGCCGGAACGATTGGGCTCCAGCACCGGATGTGGATCTGCTGAATCCTGCATTTGGTGTTTGAGGGTTCGTATTTGGAGCATTTCCAGCCTGCGGACGGCCTGGTGGGGCAGCCATAGACTGTGATCTGATCTGGGGAGGGCGAGTTTGGTTCTGAGGTTTCGTATTTATGTTTGGGTTATTGTTTTGTCCCGGGAAATGATGCGAGGCAGCCGCTGGCGCTGGAAGCACGACTTCATCAGGGTGGGAATCGGGGTCTGCCACATTGAAATCTGCTTCGTCAAAATCTATGGAGGGTCAGATGAAAAACTATACAATTGGCTGCGCAGTACATACCTCCGAATTCGTCATCAAAAGTATCGGTCGGGGCTACAAATGGCGTTAGTTAAACCATTGAGTAAAACTCCGGAGTTGACCTACTATTGTTACTGGTGCTGCTTCCATTGGATGCATTGTGGGGTTTCTCGTCAATTGCTTTTGTAGCCACAGCTTCCTGCTTAACTGGAGCAGCAAATGTGGAGTGGCGATGTAAATTGTCGACATCCCATTTCGGTGCAGGTACTTTGACCTTTAGAACCTTTTGCAAATAATCCTTATCCTTGATGCAATTGCCCAGCACATTTCCAAACATACGTAATGCTCGCTTCAGCCCATCTGTGGTAGCCTCCTTCTTCGATTTCTCGAATGCAGCGGCTTTGCCCTTTGCGTTCTCAATGTGCCCGTAACCCAAATCCTCATGGTAGGTTCCATCTCGAAGTGTCACCCTAACGACAACGGACAGCCCCAGGGAAACCTTTCCAGTCTGAGGATTCTCATCGACATAGTCAACCTGCAAGTCTCTAATCTGACTTGACCAGCCATTGAAACCCAGAACTTCATTCGCAAGCTGGATACATTTCTCCCCCGCCAAATAGTGGATTTTCTGGCCTCCAGGCCCCGCCCTCGAGGAAATATATTCCGGGCCGAGTTGTTTATCGAGCCTTGTTTGCAGCGTGATAATTTCTTGGGCGGTGTATTCAGAGATTCGCGGTCGCACTTCTTCAAATGGGTTTGTTATGGCTGTTCGCCCGCCTGAAGCCAAATGCTGCTCACCAGGTCTACAACAGTCAGATAAGAGAGTTCACGTCGAAAATGGATTGAAACATACGCAGGCATCTTGGACACTTGGTTGTCGGATAAGCAATGATGGGGGTTCCTGGCTTTTTCACATTGGATGGGGTGGATGATAAATCGATGATGTCGCGAACTGACGCGCCGGAATCCTGGTACTTCCCGGAGTCGCGATCCATCGCCAGGTCACGTGAATAATAACTCCCCAGGCCGACCAGCATTCTTAGACTAAGAGCCTCAGGCCTCAACAACGGGGAACGAGGCGTCGGCGAAATTGGAATCCTTCGCGGGGCGTCCGAGCCTCGGACAGATTATCCTTAAATACCCCTCATGCCATAGAGGTGTCATCTTTTATAGTTTGAGGAGATGAACTCTTACAGATATAAATGCTCTGGGCCCTGGGAGCTGTTTGATCTGTGTCGAACTTCTATCATCTCTCAGTTTCCATATCCAATTGACAAGACCAAAACATAACTCTCACAATCTCTCACTATCTCACCAATCTCACAAACCTCACAAATTTCCCACCACAGCTCTAAAAGATGCCTCCTCTTTCCTCTATTCCCGTAGGCTTCGTCGCTGGCCTTCACGTTTATATCATGGCCCTCGAGATGTTCTTCTGGACTAAGCCTCGGGCGATGAAAGCATTTGGTACGAAGCTGGAATATGCAAAGCAAACTCAAGTACTCGCAGCAAATCAAGGGCTCTACAACGGATTCTTGGCCGCAGGACTAGGATGGGGTTTAGCACATCCTATTGCGTATTTCGGCGATCAGATTCAACTGTTCTTCTTGGGGTGTGTTGCTGTTGCCGGGGTTTATGGAGGGATCACTGTGAAGCCGAAGATTATGCTTATCCAGACACTGCCTGCTACGATTGGGATGTTGGCTGTTTGCTTTTTTTAGGGTTGGAAGTCACTGAGCGGGATCTGGTATAAGTCATTTGACAGCACCGCAGAACAACAGAAAAACCGAGCTACGCAAAATTTCAAAATAATTTGCTTCGAACCCCAATTCTCTTGTACCCTCAAGTATTTCATGACCACACAAGTCGTACGCGAGGATAGGGAGGTTTGGCTGAGATCAAGATTTCATGATATTCTAGCTGTAGTCATGGCGTATATCTTCTGGATTGCGAAGGCCGGGGATGGTGAATCATGGCTCCCTCCGATATTCTTCAACCCAGAACAGACGCAAGGGAAATCGCCAAGTTGTTACACTTATGATAGAGCCCGTTACAAACAATAATTCTTCCCGCCATCCACTATTTATGTGCATTCTTTTGGCTGTGATGCCCTTTTCAGGAATAGCGAGTGCAGAGTCCTCAGAAAACCTCCAATCTAAATACGCTCGAATCTCAAATAACGGATTGCTTCTATCAAAGATCAATCGTCCGATTCTTGGTCATTAAATCCCTCTTCCCCAGGAATCAACCTCTTCCGCTCTTTCACTGGCTCAGATCCAGGGCCATAGAGAGTCCATTTCTCAATGGCAACTTTCATACCCCCCTTCACATTATCCGCGTCAACCTGCCACTCATATGAAGGGCCTGTGAAATTAAACGAGTTATCCTCTTGAGGATCTACTCTCCCATCCCATTCCTCATATTCGCGTACGACTCTTCTATTCGCATCTTCCAGATCAGAGTAAACAGCAACCACCTCAGGTCTTTCTACGTCACCCCCATAATAGTCGCCATATTCGCCGGGGTAGACTTTCATTGAGGAAGAAACCACTGCATAGACATGTTGTGGAATTGACGAGGAGCTTGAGCTGGCAGCTGGTTTGACAGTTTGTTTGATGTCAGCGCGTTTTGCTTGAGAAGTTTCGCCTGTCACGTTCGCCTCGCCTGCCGTTCTTTTTCTAGATGAAGCTGCTCTCTTTTGGACTTCCTGAGATATGTCCGTAGATTTCGACTTGCGTGCAGGCTGTTTTGTTCGTGCCATTTTTGTGGTGACAAAATCGATGGAGGTTCAAAGAAAGATTCAAAGACAGCTGGACAGAGCTTGACTTATGAACGAAGCTAAGTTCCTCAAGCGCGGCGTTTGGGGGTGTTGGTTCGAGTGACAGGCACACCAGGCAGGGGTCTCCAGAGCTTGAGCAAGATTTACTAAGTATGTGCCAGGTGGATCGTGCGGCTCAGTTTCTTGGTAACCAGTTCACAGGGATGGTATTATATAAATTTGATTGTTGCAGGATTTTCAAGAATAGGGGAAAGAGCTGGATATTCCTAAGATATGTAATGGTATAGGGGTATTATGGGTCGACCTGTGAACAGCAAAACGTGAAGTGTCTTATTCTCTCGCTTATTGGGTTGTAACTTGTAAATTTTCTGGATAGATTAGCCAGTAGGTGCGATAGGCTTTGCAATACTGTTTGATATCTTCCCTTTCTTTACTCACTCCAATATCAACCCCCTTCCTGGGGGTAGGAGTGTGGCTATTCAAAACCACGGGAAACCACGATTCATTTGCGAAAGGCCTAAAACTTGAATTTTATATGGTGATCTTACATTGTCGTTAGGTATACCTAGCTAAAAGCTTATGTAAAACAGCTTCGCTTTATTTCTCAAAGGTCATTACTATTTTGCTGAGTTACTTGGCTGTTTTTTGGGAAGTCTCCTGGATAGAGGGGATAGAGAAGAGTAAGGCAAATACGATATTAATCAGAACACTGGATACTATTCTACACGTTAAAAGTTTGCTTTAAGACGAAAAGAAACCTTAACAATCGAGAGTCAATATGTAACCAAGTTATTTGCCCCGTTTTTCTGCCCTGATTGATTGCGATTCTAGGTCTGTCATTGGTTAAAAGTTATAAGTCATTAATATTTTAGACAATTAGGACTTTATCTTATATGTATCTGATCAACAAAGTTGCTCTCACAACATGAAGTGCTGCATTACCAAACATGTATTTGAATATTTGAGTTCAAAGAATGGAATAAACATATCGCCAGGGTAGGGTTGTTCGTTTAGATCTAATTTAAATAAATTAGAAATAATTAGTAAATTAGGCGTTTAGATCAGTTTTAATTAGATCCTAATTATATGCGTCACATGACTATAATCGTGACCTCGGGGCGGAAAATCTTATAATCCGGCGGCGCTATTATAACCCTAATTCTACTCTGTATCTATAATCTCTCTTAACTTCTGTAATATTTAGTATTATCTATAATTTGAACAAATAGCGAGAGGTTTAGAAAATATCTAAGATAAGAGAAAATAATTATATAAAGTTTCTACCTTATATATTTCTAGTAATCTATATAGTAAACGTAGTCTTTACTTACTATTAATTCATCTCGCTTACACCTATTATACTACTATATTCATGTATGCCAAGATCTAAGTTTAGAGGTCAAATCTTTATTTAGCCTAATTTGGGGGTTTTTTAATTAAATATAATTTACCTAAATTTAGATTGTACAACCCTAACTGGCGGTACTAGTGAGGTTAGAACAACCCTCGCAAGAACTGTTGCCCAAAAAGGAGTAAAAATATTGCAGTAATGACTTGGTACCCAGTCTAGACACGTGCTAATGCCAGTCAAGTCAGGAGTTATAGATAGTCCATTTTCTTTTTGCCTACTATTAACGTAACATTAGTTAAGACAAGAAAGATTGTCTAAATATCCGGAGCATCAGTCACCTCTTGATAAGTTACAAGTGAGGCTCAGTCATACTTAATAATCTTCGAAATGAAGAAAGAGGTTTGAATGAGCAAAGGTGAAATCCACTCGCCAGTGTTATTAAGTCCAGCATATGTTTAATAATCGACTATGGAGTTCAACATAAACTACATGTATCCACCAAGCAAATCACTATATCTGTTCCAGTTCTTCTCATACTAAGTCTTATAATATATCTTACATCTTATATAAATATTCTTTATTAGGTTCATGTCTCAATAGGTGGCTAATATAGTGAAGTGAAGGGCAATAGTATTGATTGCGATAGGAACAAAAGACAGCTAGCTAACTTGGAATTTTACACAACTCCTATGTGGTATAGAAAGTGAGATTGGAACATTTCCAGTAAACACTATCTATATAGTTGTTCGGTGAGACTAAACAATCTGGAAATTTAAACGAATTTAGTCAAGCGATAGCTATTCGTCTGATAACATTGGGGTACCGCACATAGCGGTCTAACCCTAGTTACTTCGCTCTCCTTGAAATCGTTCATTCTCAAATCCTAGCTTAGCCTAGCTATAAAAACTTATTTGATATTCATGTTCGCCCTACACAATGCCTACGAGGGAAAAGGGGGGGCACATACTTTCCTCTTCCCTCTTCTCCTACCTTGATATACAACACCCCTCCCTATTCCCCTCTACCATTCCTAAAATGTATAATTCACACATTATACCTGTGTATAACTTCCTAATACGCTCCTCCCACTTCCGCTGAGGTAGATAACAGATACTAATCTCTTGGAGCTACAGAAACAAAAAAAGACGTCTCATCAATTAGACTTTGGTTTATTGGCTCTGTCATCAGAGAGAGATGGGACTAGCTTAATCAGAAGATATAAGTCAGATAATAATTCTATTTAAACAATACTTCCTGCGAATAAAAACATACTAGCATTTACCCACCAAAATAACCTCCAAACCGCAAAAAAAGAGCCTTCGGGTCCCTTTAATGATAGCTGCTGAGGCCGACGCCACACAAATACTCCAAAATAGTTACAACACACACCCCCGCCAAAATTATCAAATTATGACAAATCAGGCTTCCCAGCAATAAGCTGCACACAACCATTCGTCTCCTCATCCCACACAAAAGCATGAATCTGCATACCCCTCTCTTCCATAGCCTTCTTGACCAAAGGCTGTCGCTTTAACCAGTCTACCTCTGCCAGGACGTAGATATCCTCGAATCGGTGTTGGAGATCATGTTCGGGGAGGATGATGTGCTTTTCTGACAGGTCGAGGGTGTGGTGACGATGGAGTTGGGCTACGTCTCTGGTGATACGGCTCTTTAGCAAGAGAATGGACAGAGTAAGTTATAAAATGGGGATAAGGTGAACCTTACTTGTACCAGGTGTTTGGGGTTTTGAGGGATTCGTGTTCTTGCTGTTGGAGCATTGCACAGCCGTAGTGGCCGCAGACGACGATGTGGTCAACCTGTTCAGAAGGTGTTAGTACGAATCCCTGCTGTCTATATGATACAAAGTTCTTCAATACGTCATTGAAAGTTGTTCAAGCTTTGAAGTTCCCAAAATCCTTCCAAACAGTGCTCGCGACCCAACGCAGCTTGCTAGCCGATGATACATACTAAATCATATGAAGCTGCAGCTTAGACGTACCTTCAACAACTCTACGCTCCACTCAACAGCACTCCTACTACTCAAATCTCCATTGCTCAGAAGGTGTCCCAGGTTTCTATGTACAAACATCTCGGCTCTCCCCACATTCAGGGAATCTGTCTCCATAACCGAGCTATCACTGCATCCAACCCAAAGAATATGAGGTTCGTCATCGCGTGTGGACTTTGGAGAGGAGGGGATAAGATCTCGTGGGACGGGTTGTATGGTATATGGTGTGCGCAGAATAGCGGGGGTATTGAAAGGCATGCTCAAAATTGTTTATGGAGATTTCGCAGCAAGGTTACGAGGGAATTTGGTAAATCTTTTGACTGGATATGACAAGCGGAGGGCGTAAGACGATGTGAAGATTCTATATGCAAGTATTGAAGTATCTGGTGGCCTGAAAAGGATATGCGTAGATACAATGTCCAAAAAAAGAGTATTTCAAGCAAGTAAAAAGATACAAAAGGAAGAGGAAAACCCCCAATGAAAACCAGAGAAACCACTCCCATAAAGCAGAATCCCCTAAAGCTTGTCATCAAATCCCTAACAGTCTCTCCGCTCGCATTCCCCAATCCCACGCGATCAATCATGTCGTGTTACCATCAAGAATCTCATCCAGAAGCCTACGATTGGTAGATGGCCAAATTCTTCACATGGGAAAACAGGTGATTCTCACAGAAGTCACACCACAACCCATAAAAGATTACCCCGCGCTGGAGGGGCTTCAGGGGTGTTACATGGCTTTTTGGAGGCTCGTACAACGTTTCCCCGATTTTCGCCGCCTTGGCTGCCGATGACTGGGCTGGGCATTATTGTTTTCGGGTGTGGAGAAATTTGACCGAGGTGCGTTGTTTCTTTTGCTTTGCTTGATGGAAGCTTCGTGATTGGAGGTTTTAGAATACAGAATGGGTGATTGTAGAGGATGGGGAAAATGGATTCTGGTTCTGGACTCGGGATGAAGATTTAGCCTCAATGTCCCTACTCCCTACGGTCCAAGAACCGGGTTTACTCGAGTAGATTTAAAGTGAGATGTGGTGGGGCTACATTGGCCACCTGGGCAATCCTGACAACAACTGTTCTATGTTTTCATTTTTGCCTTCTCACTACCTTGAGGAAAACCCCTTATATTTAATTTGTTACGGTGTTGTAAGGCGGTAACCACTAGAAATACTTATAACTATATTAGTACTACCTTAATCTATATATGACTGTTGTACGCCGGGTTCACAACCGTCGCAAATTGATTACGGTTATGATTACATTGGGATCTCCCTTTAGATACTTCTGTTCTGATTTCTTATTGGAAAGGGGTATGCATATGGTAATTGTTACCGATACAGAACTGGTGTTATAGCAACAAGCATTGTCTGTGCCTGTGAGACTCGACCACCAGTCGACTTATACGAGTACAATACAGTACGAGCACTTGTAAAGGAAATTACGTCAACGTACTTGTAGTACCCTTAAAATTGGCTCCAACTGGCCAGAAAACGACGCTGACGTAGGTAGGCTTTTGTCAAAGGCGCGTATTCTCATGTACGCTAGCACGATGGATCGCGTATGTTAGAAATAAACAGATCTATTACAAGCGATTGCCAGTTAATGTGTCTATACCAATGCAAAGAGGCAATGATACCCTGTCAAGTGACTTAAATCAAATTTAAACATTGCCTGGATTGACAAACATTTGTGTTAGTGGCTTAGATCGAGTCTTTAGATGAAATCTGCAAATCTACAATTCGACCCTCACTCCGTAATCTTATTACAAACCTACTTGATTCTATATAACTAGCCACCCGCTACACATCCTCTGACGATGCCCAGCATTTTCCAACTGTCTGTCCCACATACACTCGGAACAAATCATCCAATATGCAATTCGTTCTAGTACAACTCGTGCTCCTCGCCCTCGCGACCGTATCTGGCGCATCAAAACTAGGCGGGAATTGTACCACATTCGAAGACTGTACGATGTGCAGTCAAGAACCGGGACGGCGTTTTTGCATGTGAGTGATCTTGCTTCAGACTTGCTATTGAAAAGGCGTATGTGGTACTTGTTACTGATACAGGACTTTGTGTAGCAACGATACTTGTCTATGCGCATAACACTATCGTACTAGCAATGTCGGGCAGAAATAGCCCTGTGGGACCACGGGGTAGGCATCAATTCTCATCCCACCAGACAGCAAGTTATCCATGGATGTATCCATAACGTTTGAGTCAATTAAACGATGACCGAAGGTGTACCTCTTGGGGAGGAAGGGCGGACAACGTCATTTGATGGTCAAGGGCTCATGTATCTTACATTACTTTGAAATCGATCTTTTTCACAATTTCTCTACACTTCTCAACAAACTACTGTTTATTCCCAGAGTCACGTATGTGCCTAGAGTAAAGAAAGAGTAAGAGGGGGCTAGGGATTCAGTGAGGAGAAAGAGACAGGGACTTAGAGGTAGGGAAAAATGGCACATGAGGACGCAGATGACGGCATATATCGTATTGTTCCCTGGTTGCATTATGACTTTTAGGTTTGCCATTTCCTACTTATAATTTCCAAAAGCAAATCTTTTGCAAAGCTTATCTATATTAAGAAATCCGAAGTTGTAGGGGTTCAGCTGGATCTAACTGTTCGGAACAGCCGGAAGGGTTCCTAGGCACGCTACGGGGGCTCGGTCCGATTTGCTCCGCACATCTAAGGTAGTACTGATGTTAAAGTAAGCTCAATCACCAAGACTGAGAATGGATGCCTTGGGCCCAAACGTTTGACTCCTCCTATACAGTTTGACGGTTTTTCCTATACAGTTTGACAGCTAACCCGTTTAGGCGAAAGGGGCGTTCCGCATGTCCTAGTAGCTCGGCATTTCCAATTTAGTAGTATTTTAGGTGTAAGTAGGAAACGCGTCTTAATTCTTATAGTAAATTTAGTAAACCCAACCACTATTCAAAGCTATTCACACCCTAACCCTAACGCTTTTATTATTACTACCCACGCTACGAGGTGCCTAACCCGAACCCTAACCTAAGGGGGTAGGTAGGATTTTAATAGCGTAGGTGGTGGGGGTTCATGTTCCGCTAACCCTGACCCCTAGCCCTAACCCTAACGCTAACCCGCCTAAATTGATAAAGCCACTTCTCTGTTTTGAGTACTCCGAGCTCAGAACCCCTTGACTTCCTAAACGGGTNGTTATTTCTGACAGCTTGATGCACTAAATTTTGTATGGCAAAACTACCGTGCGCCCGCAAAATAAAATAAACTTCACGATAAACATTTAAATAAGGGGGGGAGAGTAAATTCCAAGCTGAACGCGCCGAAACTTTCCGCAACTCTACCTCACGAGTCACGATTGACACTTCGGCTGACGATCACAACTAGGCCTGACGATATTCTAGGTTCCTTTCTTACTATTTATGGCCTAACCACAAGAAGGGTATATATGTAAGTACACTCCCCCCTATTTCATGTCCATCTTCATTTCTAACTCTCAATCACCTACATTCAAGCAACAAATCTACATTCAAGCAACAAATCCATCAAAATGCGCTTCGCAACAATCCAATTCTTCTTCGTCACCCTTGCGACGTTTTCTGGCGTTGCAAATGGTCAACAGGTTGAAAACAATTGTAAATCCGACTGGGATTGTGCGGATAGATGCGATGTTGGCGAGTCCCTGTGCAGGTAAGCATACATAGCAAGAGAATATATATGACACGCGTTACTAACACGAGATCTTCCGTAGAAACGGGGTATGTGGTCCGTGCTAAAGATCCTTTGAAGCACTTCCCATGGTACTCTACAGGGTTAGTCACATATAGGAAGTTCTGTTGCTTTTATATTAACAAGTCCACAGGCTATAGCGATACAGAAG
This sequence comes from Hymenoscyphus fraxineus, assembly GCA_900184765.1. Lineage (NCBI taxonomy): Eukaryota > Fungi > Ascomycota > Leotiomycetes > Helotiales > Helotiaceae > Hymenoscyphus > Hymenoscyphus fraxineus. The sequence goes on along the minus strand of LT855415.1, from coordinate 1,623,414 downwards.
ATCAGAGAAATCCAATAAATCATCTATATCAAATCAATATGCTTGCATTTTGCCTTGTGTGATATATACTTGTTGTGACGTCGTCTACTCGCCCTTTCCTTAATATATAGTCGGTGCGAGTAATTCTAAGCTATTTAGCTGAACGCTACCAAAAATCGACGATTGAAACCCTTAATTTTTCTCTGTATCTATATAGACGTATAAAGTTGTAAACAAAGTCTTTATTAGTATATAACGTGATCTTCTAGACATACTCACTTTTGTGCCGTATTTGGGCCGATTTCAGTGTAATTTGATACTACTTTTCGTAAAATGAACCACTTTATACGCTTTTATTTATCACCCTATATTATCCAGAAAAATTTCAAGAAACAGAAAGGAAGGAAACATTAATATAGAGTATAATCTTACAGTATAAAGGATTTTAGATTTCCTAGTGACAATTTATGTTTTTCCTATGGGTGATTATTCCGAGTTTTGGTGTAAAAAGTGTATATGGTTGAGACTTAATCGCTAGTACTGTGATAGAGTACATGCTCGTGTTGAAGTCAACTTGATATTTGCGTCTCGTAGGTGAGGTTCGGGCAGTGACTTTCCGCAACTCGATATCGCGATTATAGTATTGTAGTCTGCCTTTCAAGGCTGCTTTCTTGCCATGTAAAGCCGATAGACCACAGGAAAGGTATATATATGTAAGTAAAGTCCCTCTCTTCTCAACCACAACACCCTCCATACTCACTTATAATTCACAATCACCTCCTACATCTAAGCAGCAAATCTTGATTCATCCAACATGCGCTTCGCAAAAGTACAACTCTTCCTCGCCGCCCTTGCTACGCTGTCTGGCGTTGTAAATGCAGCAGTCTCCTCAGGCGGCAAGTGCAAAAAAATAGCGATTGTCCCCCCTGTGGTTCAGATAATGGTGATTTGGGACTTGCATGTAAGTACACATTAAAAACATATATGACTCGTTACTAATTCAAGATCTATTGTAGGGGAGGAGCATTTGTAAGTTGAGGCACTCATCAGTTTTCATGTAGCACTTGCCTACGGTACTCCACATGGTTAGTCAGCTGCAGAAAGATCTGTTGAATTTATATTGATCTGCCTATAGCGATATGAAAACGCAGAGGGATCTTGTCAAGCTACAGTGGGAGTGTGTGACTGGAAGTACAGGGATGGTTATAAGTAGTATTAAGTAAATTCTGGACGTCATTCGGGACTAGGTAGCGCAGTGGATACCAATTGACACTCTACCTACATATCATCCTTTACCACCTCAATTGAATTTACCTGCTTTTTGCCTTCTGTAAGAGTAATACATGCTCATATGAATGCCACCTTGTTATTTTCATCTTGTAGGTGAGATTCGTAACTTTCCTCAAGCCGGCCTTACAACTACATCATTGCAAACCTACCTTGAAAGTCTGCCGGTGTCATTATCTGAAGTATTTGTACTTCGCTATGTCCGAACCATAAGATGAGTCTAGATGAAACGTGATGTAAGAATATGGTTTTTGTACTTCACTTAGCCTTGCAATTGCAGCATTACAAACCTACTGTTGAAGTTAGCTCGTCTCATAATCCAAAGTACCGGTACCCCGAAGTATGTCCTAATTACGAAGTATAAGATGAATAAATGTATATGAAACTCGATTCAAGGACATGGTCGGGGGCAGTTATGCTAAGGATACAAACGATATAAACGAGGATATCCTAGCGTTTCTACCGAATTCCGATACACTGATAAAGCTCCCAGCCGCTCTCTATTTAGCCTGCGATTGTTTTCCCTCCTATTCGTCATCCGGTTTCCTGAGACACATGAGAAGATTTTACTCGCTCCTCGTAAATCTCTGAAGAGTCTTATACTAAGACCGTTTCATTCTCGAGCATACACATCTAAGCGGCAAATTCTAACATGCGTTTCGCAACAGTTAAACTCGCCCTCATCTCCTTCGCAACGCTATTGAGCATGGCAGGAGCACAAAAATGCAGGGTTCCCGAAGATTGTACGGAGTTCTGTGGGAAAGGAATAAAGCGTTATTGTGTGTAAGTATTCAGAAAAAAGTACATAATACTTCTCGTTACTATTACAAGAATTGTATAGGAAAAGATCGTGCAGTTGCGGCCCATCTCCTTAAGACTCAACTCCAACTCGTATCCCTTCCAGACAATATAGTTACAATTTTTACCTGTGCTTCAAAGTGGAGTAAAAGTATCCACATTCTCAGCACTTTCGTGTATGTACGGAGTACCCACAGCAAATGTTGCGCTGTGCGCGCTATGAGGTTCCTAGAGCTATATATATAAACCCACATTCCAAGCATTTGAGCCTCAACTTGACCCAGTTATCGTATCCATATATGTCCACTTTCAAGCACAGGTAAAAGTTGCAACTATATTGTCTGGAAGGGATACAGTGTACCGGTCTGCTACAGGGTCGGACGGATATAGGAAGCCGGGGTATACGGGCTCGTGGTGGGCACAAAAGTTGGCAGCACCTCATTTTTTCGCAGCTCTTCTGTTCTGGATTGCAGTTTATAAGTAATTAGCTCAAAGCTGCCCAGGTGATGAAGCAAGTGGTCATGTGCCCAGCTTATGTCATACCAGCCACTGTATAAGCCAGTTCTCCTTCAGAGTTCTGGCAAATCAACCATCACCTTAATATATATTCTTTTATATGATATCTTCAGCATCAATATCACCTTGCTGTCTCAAAAGCTTGTTGGGAAATTACTGTAGTTATGTTGGGAATTCAGGTTCTTCATCTTGGTCACTTGAAATCATTAGAACACTGAAAAGTTGACATATTCTGCATTAAGTGACGCTAGTACACTATAACACAGAGCCGCTTTCTGTGTCCAACGTGATTGCTAGTCAGAGTCACACAATAGTGATCATATATTTGCCTTTGTTCATGAGAAAAGGAAAATATCATTCATTTTAAACTCCCACCATTGTTCGAAATCTCTAGGTCACTTTGAAATTGTCCTGATTATTGCTACAATACAAGTACGAGCCCAGAAAAACCACCCAAAACGTCAAGTGAGTGAGAACTTTTCTACTGGTTACTTCTAACACAGTTTTCTCTTCTGGGAGAAAAAGACTTGAAGACCGCCTATCCCGAGACAACATAGAGATATTTTATTGTGGGAGCATTCGCAAGTAAATACTACCCCCACGTACCGACTAAATCTAACACCCTTTCATCTTCCTCTTTCCACATACGTCTCCCCCATGTTCTGTCGTATAAATTTCAAACCTGTCCAAACACGTCGTATCTACAACCAACCATTTTTTCCAGCATTGTCTTAAAAATCCATGTATACTGATAGTGAACTAAGCGAGGTGATTATTTGTTTACTTTACCTAGTTGGTGTTAAGAAAAATCACCTTACAACCACCGGCACAGCACCAGCAACCAAAGCCGAGGAAACCGCCTTTGCTGCCTTCCTGAATTGTCTGAGATCCGAGCTTTTGTTAAGAAGTCAAATTTCGAGTTATATGTCTGCATGTCTCAATTCAAGATCATGTTCAAAGAGCGAGGACGTGAAAGTAGCGGACGGCAAAAAAGATCCGATGCAAGCGCAGGTACTGACTGGATCAAGAAAGGAGGGAGATGTTGAAGTTTTTTGATCTTATACTCGTTACTTGATGTAGAGAAGAGAGGTAAACAATCTACCAAGAAGTCGATCGATCGGTTGAGATGAATTGAGCCGGGTTTGATATAGATGAATACAACATCTTTCTTGGTTACTTGATAGCATATTGTGCTGGATCATCATACCGCTCACTGATCGATCAAATCCTCAAAGGGATAGCAATTTAGTTCAACAATCTTTAATGTGCTCTTAAAAAGTGGGACTTCCAGCGGAGTTTTGCGGAGAGGTAAGAGGACGAGAGTTTTCTTATCAAATATAGTGATCTGAATAACACCTGGGTTTTCATTTTGTTTGAGTGGTACTTGGCTATTGAAGTTTCTGGGACGAAATTTAAATGAGGTTCGGTTTTAGTTTTTTTTAGAAGGGTATCCGCGACTATTGGATAATGCTGATGTCCAATGCTAGTCTTTTTCTTTTTGGGAGGCCTAGATCTCTTACAGGATCTTGAGACCCCTTTGAAGGTTTGATCATCATATGTAATTCAGAATAATACGAAGAAAACACTTGTACGTACAAGATCATACATACAAAATACATCACCCACATATGTCCAAAATGTAACACACAGAATGTACACTTCCCCCATTCATATAAACCATGGTTCATAGCCTCATTTCAAAAACCCCTCAACAGCTTTCTCGCTCCACTCCCACAACTCCCTCGCCTTTCCCATATCACAACTATTCCAAGTCCCCTGTCCCGCAACAGCAACCGGCGTATAAAACTCCCCACCCTTAACCTCTCCCTCCCTATCCCCCTTCCTCCCCACCGCCGCCCAAAGCTGATTCTTCGCCCCAGTCTCCACACTCTGAAACCCAACAACAGGTATGCTTCTCCCAAGCCACTTCATCCATTCCCCCACCCTACCCCAATTCTCCGCAAACCGAAAGAACGAACTCCATAGCCCCGTTGCGATGACACCCGGGTGAACAGATACACATGTAATCCCCCGATCATGATATCTTGCATGGAATTCTCTTGCAAACAGGGCGTTTGCGAGTTTCGTCGTCCCATACCGATAAAGAGAGGAGAATGTAAAAGCCGAGCCCGTGGATTTGAGGGAGGCATAGGGGATCCCTGATTTTGGAGAGAATTGCATACCGATACTACTCACAACCACCACTCTAACATCTCCTCCCTCCTTTGCCGTCTTCTCCATAATGCCCAACAATAATTCACTTAACAGAAAATGTCCCAGATGGTTCGTCCCGAAATGGATTTCGTACCCTTGTTTCGTTAATCCTGGGGGGACCATCATGACTCCGGCGTTTAGGAAGAGTATGTCAAGACGAGATGTGGATTTGAGGAGGGTCTCGGCGCATGATGAGACGGAGGAGAGGTCAGAGAGGTCGCATGGTATGTGGGTTAGGGGACAGCAGTTGGGGACGAGGGATTGAACGTGCGCGATTGAAGAGGATGTGCTGGATGCGTTACGAGAGAGGATGTAGATGTGGGAGGGGGAGTGAGGGGCTAGACGGAGAATGGTCTCGAGACCAAGACCTGCGTTTCCTGCGAGAAGAGGTGTTAGTGAGGACTTGGACTGAAAGGGGCACATGAGGGGAAGAGGGGATAGATCTGAAGGCCTCCCAGGTTGAGAAGAGTCGAGGAACTGTGCCAAAGATGCAAACCAATGATGGCAGAGCAAGCATATCCAGATGTACAAGAATAATGGCTTACCTCCAGTAATAGCAATCACCTTCCCACTCAAATCAGGAATATCCTTCTCAGTATCGAAATGCACTGCGGGGCGACTGAGGAGCCCGTAAAGCATCTTGTCTTTTCTTTTTCTTCAATATCCTTTAAAGTCTCCGAAATATATGGCAACTAGCCAGCTTCACAGAAGGGAGCCTCGCGAGTGCTACTCAATGGCAACAGTAGGGATGGTGTTTGAAATGCCATCTTGAATGTGGTTGAAGTTTGGTGTTGTCATATCGCGAAGGAAGCTTAAAGTGCAATTGGAGTTTTTGATTGGCTGGTGCGCCAGGTGGGCCGAGGTTAAAAAAAGCTCCCTGTGTTTGAATGTTTACTACGAGTATAACGATAGCTCTATAACCAAGATTATCTTATGATGCTCAAATGATTCATTTGAATTGTCCCAAGAAACGAAAACATAACCAAATTCCACAAAAGGTTCGAAAAGTAGCAAAGAACATTTCTTAATCAGCGTAACTTCATAAAAACCATTTCATTATTCTACTCATTCAAATTCAATCCCAACAAAAACAAAGAACCGAAAATCCTACTCATAGTACGGTATAAATCAACAATTATCCAAGTATATACCTACAGTACAGTAAGTTATCCCAATACTTACTCAACATAAACTTACTCACAGAGGAGAAATAAAGTAATACCTACAACTCCCATCAACCACTACGAGCAACAACGAACCTCCCTTACTCACTCCTCCCCATTCCCCGGGAATCCTACATACTACCTCCGTACCTACCTACCTTACAACCCTCTACTCTTCCTCCCCCTCATCCACCACCCAACCATCCACCCAACCATCCACCCAACCACCCAACTATCTATCCCCTCCTCNCACCACAACAACATCCCACCTTCCACGTTATTAAAAAGTTTACTAAAAACATATTTTCAGCACAGCTGCAGTCGAGAAGAAAAAGAAAATCGGCAAGGGGAAAAAAACTTTGTCCACCCCACCCTCTCGTCCCCCCTTAGATTAAGCGAACCCCCAACGAACAAACCAGTCCAATGAGGAAGAACCTCACCAGGGCAGAGGAGTATATTCACTCTACGTTAACTTCAGATGACGAAAATAAATACACACACACGTGGCAAATCTCAAACTATTGTATCGGCTTTGATTCGCAAGAATATAAAATAAAAGGTAAGCTTCTTTCCCCGGCCCTCCAGATTCCCACGAATCAGCCTTATTGGCATATGCTCCTTAAAAACACATCACTATCATGTCATTTATCATGCAACTCCTCAAGTCATTACCATCCATGCAAGACCATCTTTCATCTTTCTTTCAGCTCTCCCCTGCTGTAAATTCGAAAAACCAACGCCTCAAATAACTAAAGACCATCTGACAATGGCATGCATGATACTCGCCGCCCCTGGCCACCAACCCGACACCCTAGCTACTTGCAAAAGCTAGTAGAAGAGAAAAAAGAAGAAAAGTAATTTGAGAGGAACCGCATGATGCAAGATCCAGATTAGGTTTCGTCGTCGTGTCTGGATTGGTATGTATCCCGTGAGTTGTATATGTAAATAGAACTAGCAACATGATATCCCTTGAAGGGAGAAAATTGAATCGCCGCAGGTTCGTCGAAAAAGTGTGATTTGAAACGCTAAAAAGACTAGAGAATAGAATCAAAGGGTATTGATCAGGATGTTGATCAAAACGTGTCAAGATCAAGCCCGTGTTCCCACGCCATCTTTGCGCTCAGAACCTTTCCTATCGGCATTGTTCTCCTGATTGAATTTCTGCCATAACTTGGCAATATCCTCTTTGTTGTCGTTCTTCTCCGTGATCAGATTCTTCAACCATTTATTCTCAGTTTCGAGCTGATTGATGCGACCCTCCAAAGCAGCCACTTTGTCATTCATCTCTTTGGCTGACTTCTCGAGTGCTTGCTCACGTTGCTTCTTCTTGACTCGGAATCGGGCGGAAGCAGCAGTGTTCCGACGACGTTTGTCCTCTTCAGCGGCCAAACGAGATGCCTCTTCAAAATCAGGTGCGGAGGGAGACGTGTGGGAAATAGAAGCAGATTTTCGCTTAGATCCTGTAGTAGGCGTGGTCAAGGAGGAAGCTGGAGACTCGACCGTTGATGATGATGGATACGTAGGTAGGTTTGAGTCAATGGGTGGAGGAATGGTACTGCTTTCGGGGTAGGAAGCAGCAAATGGACTGAAATCCGGAAAAGAGAAGTCTCCTGCCATGGTATACAGGTTAGCATAATTGAATCTTTGCCGATGAGCTTTGGACCATATATCGGTTATACACGGAGAAACACTCCTGAAGAACGTCCCTCCAGTGAGTAGTCGCAAGCCAGGTTCCCCATTCCCAAAGACTTCGGGAGTTGGCCGAGGTTCATTGTTCCTCAGCTTTCGTCACGTGACATCACGCCATCGTCAGGGATGATTAAGCCATACCGAGGACAATGAGGAGAAGGAGGGCGACAGCGACGGCGACATGCAGAAGTGCTGCACCCATCTGCAGGGAGATGCAGCGTGTGGTGCACGTGAAGGTGCCAATGAGACGAAGCGGCAGTGGGAAGGGTCGAAGGGTCGCAGAGGGACGAGGTGACAGATCAATGAGCAACGATACATCCGAAAGGATAAAGTGTCTTGTTGATACACAAATCCATTGCGAATGGGATGCTGGCAATGACACCTTGTGTCGGAAAAGTAGAACAGAAAAGAAGCAACAATTTGACGTCAAGGAAAATCCGTAGATCGGTCGAACTCTTACCTTGTAAGTCAAAGTCCAGTGCCTTCATGTCCGTACCCTCGGGAGATGCAGCAGAGCCTGGACCGTCTACACCAAAGTTGTCTGTATGCAGACCAAAGTCGGTATCAAAGAATTGCGTATTGGTAAACATGGCCAAGTCCTCCTCAAAGTTGATATTGTCTTCGGCATTCTGGAGGTCTTGGGCGGAAGGGATTGCATTGAGGTTGGCGATGAAGTCGGAGACATTGGGTCCCCTCCTACCATTGTAAGCCATGGCGGGCGATGTTGGCAGTTTTCGCAGGGGATTTTGAGATGTTCTTAGTCGTGAATTGTGGATGAATAGCAAGGCCTTGAGCACGTTGTGCTTTCAACGTCGAGAGAGTCGTCACCGTCTAGGGAGAGTTGTTGTCATGAAAAGATGAAGAACTCGTGGGCGAGGTGGTGGTAATATTGCAAGCAATAGCCTTTGTATTCTGTCGGGGGCAACCTGGAAGCAAGCGAAAAAAGGCGCTGAGCGCAGCGCTTTGAGTGCCACCAATAACCTTATCTTATTGTGCACCGTATTCACTCCCACCTTCGGGACGACGCTCGGGTTATCTCACGAGCAGTGTCAGAGTTTGGTGAAGTATAGAAGTATTGAGGTATTGAGATATATTCTGTAGCTGGTGTTGTTGGAAAGCGTTGCAAGTAGTCGAGGGTCAAAGGATGAAAAAGCGGGCAGTGGGAGGAGTTACGGGTAGGATATTGGGAGAGGACTTCCACTTCCTGTCTTGCCCCACTGTCGGATGACTAAAGCTTCAACAGAGGGTCCAGCAAGTCCAGGCTGCCTGCGCTAAAATGCCGCCGTAACCAAAAATGGGCTGGTAAGGCTGGTTAAGCGGACGAGTGCGGGATGCTTGGTCGGGATATGCGAACAATCTAAAAATGCACGAATGGCCGAATTTTGGAATCCCGTGAGAAAAGTACTTTGGTTCAGATCGCTGCAAGAACACGTTCGCGTTGCGAGGACCTGTCGTGTTTACAAACCCGACTAAGCGAAGATGAAGCAAAGGAGAGGCAGAAGTTTCGCTCCAAGCGAAGGCTTCAAGGCTTCAAGGCTTCAAGACACCGCTGCAGTATCTTGAGTCTCAAAGTTGGTCCTGTCCTGGTCCTGGTCCCGCATTATCCCCAAAGTCATGACTTCACCACCCACTGCCACCTTGGAACTCTAAAGGCCATCGGAGTTATCCATCGGGGTTATCCATCGGAGTTATCCATCGGAGTTATCCATCGGATGTACTTCCAAGTAAGAGTAATCCTGCGCCCTTTGGTAATCTGAGAATCTCGAATCCCCTCGGCCACATTTCTAATGCTTTTCACCAATTGCCCGCCACTCTGACCCCACCTTTGCCAGTCACGGAGCCACCGATGATGTGAACGGCTTTGTTTCCCAGGGTCGGGCCAAGTCTTGACCGTCAAAATGCCAAGAAGTCAAAGATGACCTTTTAAGGCTTTTCATTGGTCGACTTGGGAGGGATAACCGAGAGGTGAAAAGATGCACGTGAAGTGCTTGGCGTGCAGATCTGCTGCAAGTCGCGTCAACCACAACCTTTGGAACCTCTACGCGCCGAGCGCTTGAGTATCAACAGCTTCATCCACAATGCGACATTCGTAGTGATACATGCGCCTACCATCTTCTACCTACAATTGTATCATAAATAACTTACAGTCATGTCTTTGCTTTCCATTCCGACTACTTCAGCACTTCCTTCCACCCAGCGAATCTCCTCCAACCCCGCTGTCATCAAAACACTGGGCAGGTTGTCACGGCCATCTCTATTATCACTGGCACTGGATTGGCTAGACGAAAGAAACCAGGAAAATACAGCACCATATCTAGTAGAAGGGGGAGAGGATGAAGATGGACAAGACCTCTACCCACCAGCCACATCACTCGAGGCACTTCGGGAAATATACACAGATTTGCAATCAACAAAAGGAAGCAAGAGAGATGTGGTTGATCGCATAGTGGAAGGAGACTGGCGAGATGGGATCACGTTATACCAACTAGCAATGGCCGATATGCAATACCTCTACGACCACCCATCTTCACAAAAATGGACCGCATTAAAGGTAGTACGGATAGAACACGATACGCCAAAGTCAGATTCAAAACTATACTCAATACCTCGATTTCACCCTGCTACCTTCCTTCGAAATTTACAAAACGAGATACTTCCTGATGTGAAGGCACATTACAATCTCGATCGACACAAATCACTACCATTACTTATTTTACGAGTTTTTATCGTTGAAAGTCCATACAATACCTCGCTGGCTCTTTCGCAGAAACAGACTTTCGATTCGAGTAAAACTTTCTACATTGCTTTCCCGGATGATTCGCCATTTGTTTACGTTTCACTTACTACGTCCTCACAGCCACCAGGACAATCCGCATCAAGAGCCGACAACAAGAGTCTAAGGAGGTTAACACTAGAAGGAATTCCCAAAGCATTTTCTCGGCCTAGAGAAAGATATAAGTTGGAATCCACTTCTCTATCTGCCCGGAGTCTTGCAACACTCATCGATCGACGCGGAGGAGGGCGAACAAATGCTGCAGGAGGAGGATGGTCTGTTTACGCCTCAGAAAATAAGGATGCATCCGGCAATCCTCTAGGATTGCAACTTCCAACCCCCGACCCCTCGTGCTCATCCGATAAAGAAGAAGATAGTGAAAAAGAACAGCCACGCGGTTTGAAACGCGCCATTAAAGAAGATTCTCGAATAGTCAAACGGCGGAAGTCCCTAGCAAAGGTCCGCTTCGGCACAACAGCTCAAAAGCACGACGAAAAGGGTATCGAAAAACTCACCATCCGGATTCTCGATCCTTTCCCTACCCACAACCTTGACAACCATGAATTAATCGCGGAAGAATCAGATCACGATCCGGGACCACTCAAGAGAAGGGGACGTAAAAGTGGCACCGAATTAGAACTGGAGAACCAAGAAGAAGAGGATGATGAAGCACCGGCAGACGAGTTCCGACCGCAAATCGACTTTGAATTCCAAGGGGATCATGTATTTGCTGGGATTAGGGAACTGGTTGAGTTGGGCGTTATTGATGGGGAGAGGATGCCAGGGTGGATGACAGGCGAAGAGGGTGTATCGATGGGACGAGTGAGGAACGGGAGGATCACTGGGTTCAAGGGGAGTGGGTTGTGATTCTCGCTTGCGGGAACCTCTGCATTTCCGAACTTGTTTTGTAATCTTCTGGTCGAACGAATCGATCAGTCCATGAAAATGTTGGGAGGAAGACCACATGTTTTACTTTTTGGGAGTTTGGTACGGGTAAATGGTCTAAATAGATACCCCCCCCTTTTCCTTTTCACCTTCAAACACGAGATTTTACGACTGTTTTGTTGCGGCTTTGATGCGTTGTCATTGATTGGAGTGCAGTGGAGTCTTGAGATTCACCTTCCTACCCCGGACTTTTACTTTTTCCCCAGACTCGCTTGTATCCGTTCGGGTTGGTACAGCATGATTGGCGTCTGCGTCCTTTTCCCCAGACTCGCGTAAGTTACACTTGGCTTGATAAGTAAGTACCCTGATGGTACAGTATCACCTTCCTACCCCGGATTTTCTCCCCAGACTCGCTTACAGCCCCAAGCACATCAAACCACATCAAACCACCAAACCATCCCTCTCGGTTAACAACAGCCGGCATATCGTAGCATAGAATATCAACTGCTACAGTATCTCGCTTACTTTTGTAAACGCCCTTGGTGTCTTGATGTCTTACCATGGTGCCACAACAACAGCTTACCGACATGCCGTACTGTAATACCGTACTGTACTCGTACAGTAGCTAGCTAGCTTATTCAGTCATGCACAGGTTGTTATGTCCGCCCTCGTCTTTCTTTCTCCCTCCTTTTCCAATTTCCAATTTCCGATCTCCAATTCTTGAACCTTGGCCCTTGATTATCGAGCATTAATTCTTGATTACGATGCACAGTCCTGTACAGCATCGGACTTCAGAAAGGAAAGAGGGAAAAAACTTTATGAGCTGATCTAATTAACAACATCCATCAATTCCCGATTAGAAATCCAGACCAGAGTCTAGAATCCTCTTCAATTCTCTTATGCCAATTAACCATTCAACCCTTCCAAACATCCGAGTCTGTTCCCGTTCCCGCTTTCGCTTGAGTCGACAAGAAATCTTGATACTTGTACTGTACTGTATGTTTCACACCGCTATCCTCGTTCTTGATTCTACACCGACGAGTAGGTAACGAGTATTGTACAGGAAATACGAGTAAGCTAGTAGTTACGCGGACATAGGACACTGGTAAGAGTCAATTAGCAAGGGACGTTTGTTTTGCGTTTTTCACCGTTTCACGTGGGAACGCAAGATCCACCTGGGCAAGTTTCGATGTCATGCATGGATGGGTTTTGATAGACGAGTGGGATGGTTGGGGTACCGGCGATGTGGTGGGTTGTCCATGAGTCGCTCGTGATGAGTGACTCGTACTAGCACTCTACTCGTGATCGGATGTGTTGCTTGTGGTAAAGTAGTCTTGCTGCAAGATGATTTGGGGGGTTATTCTGGATCGAAAGCTGACCTTTCTTGGACTGATAATCACTTGACATGATGTTAAGAATCTCGTGGTATTCATTAGTAGCGCGTTCCCTTTCTATGTGCACCAGTGTGGTCTGATCTAGCATGAATTCTACACTGCCCTCTCACCAATGTGCCTCTAGTTTCTACCTCGTTTTACTCCTCGGTCTCGTATTCTCTCCCGCTCTAGCATCACTCCAAGTTCTAACTCGACCCTATCCTCTCCCCTTTGCCAAATCGTACTCTTTACTCATCCCGCTCACTGCCATAGTCCTCACACCCCAACCTTCCCATTCTCTCCCTCCCCCACTCCAAGCCCAAACATCTTCACACTATTCTCCCAAGCAGCCTCACAAACCCTCTCCAAACTCTCCCCCCTAACCCCCGCAACAACCCACCCAACCTTCCCAATACACGCACTCTCATTCCGACCCTTAACAAGTTTCCCCTCCGCCCATTTCTCCTTCTTAACCCACTCCTTCGCCCAAGGATCTTCCCACCCCTCAGCAACCTTCAAATACCCCGCCGACGCATGAGAAGCCCGACACTCGCACCACGGCCCATCAGTCTCCAGCATCAGCTTATCGAGCGGTATCTCCTTGACGACTTGAAGATTCTCTTCTGTCTTTAGAGAACACCCGTTGATGCCTATTGACCAGCCCAGAGAGACGAGTTCGCGCATTTCGGATAGGGTGCCTGTGAAGGAGTGGACGACCCCGCGTTTGGGCAGCGAGGACGTGTGGTCGGAGAGGATGCGGAGGAAATCTTCGTGTGCGGCGCGGGAGTGGAGGAAGAGGGGGAGGTTGAGGGTGCTTGCGAGAGAGAGTTGGGAGGAGAAGGAGAGTCGTTGGGCGGGGGCGTCGCAGAGGGGGAGGCGGTCGTAGTCGAGACCTAGCTCGCCGAATGCGACGACTGTGTTTGTGGGGGCGGATTCGTAGAGAGTTCGTAGTTCTGTGATGATCTTCGAGGCGGATTCTTCGGATGTGAAGGAGGAACTGGAACATGGATGGATTCCTAGAGTTGTGTAGACTGTTCCTGCTGTTTGGTTGTGTAATTCGTTAGTCCATGTTGGCTGTAGAATGGCAAAATGGGAGAGGCACGAACGATATTCCTTTGCTAACTCGATAGCTTTTGCGCTTTCTGAAATATCAGAGCCGGTAACGAGAAGCTTCGTGCATCCTACTGATTGCGCGCGACTGATTACCGCCGAGATATCTGAGGGATGTCGTTGGGTTCCATGGTAAAGACCTGTGTATACAGGATCGGTGAGGTTGATTCCTATCTACTGTGGTTTTGTGAGATTAGTTTCATAATCATCTGCAAAGCAATTTGCCCAATTGTTGGATTGAGGGGACCAATGGAGAGGGTACTAATTACATCTACGTATCTCGGTTTGTACCCCTCAGGTGAGAGTTGCGCTGCGGAAGACGCGGGGGAATTGGTGGCCATTGCGAATCTGTGAATGATGGGGATGGCTTGACTTCTCGAATAACAATCGGACAGCAATCGTGGATTATGGCAGACAGACGTGCGTTGAAGAAGACGATGCATGAAGATTGTTGGTGTTGTTGACTCGTGGCGGGGTAAAAAAAAAATGACCCGTACATACTCGGACTTGGGGGTCTGACGTCGACCAGCCCTCTAGACATTTTATCTAGCTTTGGGGACTATAAGCTTCATCCACTTGGGAAATTTGATAATTATCTTGATTATTTTATTTCAAGTAATCAGAAAAGTTAAAAATCGTTTTAAAGGTTCAGATCAATAATACTTATAATTTCCTGCTACTTGCGATACTACACGCCTATTAAGCTGGCAGCAGCGGACCAACACAGCACCCACATAATACAACCCACGCCTATTAAATGTGAAAAGCTTGATGAAAACACCCATTTTTAATGTTTTACTGGCTATGAGAAGGCGAAGATTTATTGTGTGCCATTTGTCTGGGCCAAACAGGTAGGTTGGGATTACTTTTTTTTCTTTGTTTCTCTGTTTTCTAATCTACATCCCAGTGGGAGCAAAACACCTGAATCAGGTGCTCCCACAACACCTGACTTAGGTGTCCCTAAAACACCTGATTTAGGTGCTCCTAAAACCGCCCTATATAGTACGGGAACACCTGATGTATGTGTAAAATGGCCAAAAAACACCTGATTTAGGTGCTCCTACTTAAAAGAATTACTACTAAAAGATTACTTGAATACACTTTTAAATAATAAACAAAATATATATAAATCTTATAATTCTATATTACTACTATATAAAACTACCTATAAACGAAAACTAACCCCCCCCTATACTATTCTCTTCCTTCTAAACTACTAGGCTACGTAATAAAATGTACTATTCTAGGACTTGCTATAAAACTACTACGCTATAAGCCCTAGGAAACCTACGCTAGATACTATTTTAAAAGCTATACTTTAAGATCTAACTATACCTTAGGATTTAAGGATTTATAGTAACTTAATATATAGCTCTTAAGCTATCTAGTCTTAATACTTGTAAAATATTAATAATTCTATAATTAATATAAGAGTAGACTCTCTATTAATAAGCCCTCTATATTACTCCTTTAATAAGTATATCTAATATAAATTATAACCCTTATTACTAATATAAGCCTAGTCTAAGGTCTCCCCTCTATCCTATAAAATTAGTAAGCTACCTAACCCTAGTATAACAGTTAGTAAATTAAATGTATTTAAGAAATAATATAATCGAGAAGTAAGAGTATACTCGTCCTTATTTTTGTCTTCTAAAGCCTCTATTAAAGGTAGCGCGAGACTAAAATAGTAGTTAGCTATTATATACTTAGGTAATAAATAAGTAGTAAAAGTATACTTTTCCTTAATTTCTTCTTCGAGGGTTTACTAAAGATTCTATAAGACTAGAATAGTAGTTAGCTAATATATATTCTATTAATAAGAGATAAAAGTATACTTGTCTAATTTAAAAATCTCTAGGAACTCCTTATAGATCGTCCTACTTAATCCGTTAATTTCTTCTTAGGTAAGGGTTTGTAGTATCGTAAGGGATATTAAGCGAGTATACTACTTATTAGTAAAGGGTATATCTATTAAGCTAAAACTTCTTTAGTAAACGTAGGTTAGAAACGTACATTTAACCTACTAAACAATTATAAGGTCTTTTAGATTAATAGTACTATTATAGGAGAGGTCGAAAATCTAATTCTCGGGAACGTAATAGAGGACAAAGACAGGACTCTAGGAACGATTTAGAGGAATTGTACTAGCTAATTATAAGGTCTTTCGGATTAATAGTACTATTATAGGAGAGGTCGAAAATCTAATTCTCGGGAACGTAATAAAGGATAAAGATAGGACTCTAGGGACGATTTAGAGGAATTGTACTAGCTAATTGTAAGGTCTTTCGGATTAATAGTACTATTATAGAAGAGGTTAAAAATCTAATTCTCGGGAACGTAATAAAGGATAAAGACGGGACTCCAGGGACGATTTAGAGGAATTATACTAGCTAATTGTAAGGTCTTTCGGATTAACGGTGCTATCGTAGGACAGGTCGAAGATCTACGCGGGTATATAGTTAAGGATAAAGATATTAAGGATAAAGATATTAAGGATAAAGCCGGGACTCTAGGGACAATTTAAAGGAATTACGTTAACTATTCTATATATAAAGATAAATAATCGTTAAGTCTTTTAGGTCGATCGTACTATTATATTAAAGATCTATATAGGTATATAATTAAGAATAAAGATAGGACTCTAGGAATAATTTAGAGGAATTGTATTAACTATCCTATATATAAAGATAAATAATTGTTAAGTCTTTTAGGTCGACCGTACTATTATAGGATAGGTCGAAGATCTATATAGGTATATGTTTAAGGATAAAGATAAGACTTTAGGGACAATTTAGAGGAATTGTATTATTTATATAGTAGATATAAGTATATTTTAATTCTTATTTCTCCTATAAGCTTTTCTTTTATAGTATCTTCTTTATATCTTTATTTTCTTAACTTCTTTCTCTAGAACTTATATAGGTTATATTATATCTTCTTCTCTTATCTTTATATATAAGATAGTTAATATAATTCCTTTAAATTGTCCTAACTAAAAATTCTATTATATACTCTTAAGGGGCGTAGTACTATTACTGTCGAATATTTTCTTATTATTAATAATATAAGAAGTAGCGCTTAGACCTTTATACTCGAATATTTTAATAACGTTACACTTTATAAGAACTTTAAATATAGTATAAGCCCTAAGTTATAAACTATATACTATCTTTCTAGACTTGGTTTTAGTCTAAGGGCTATTAAATACCGCTTAAAAGAATTTCTAGTATACTATAAGGTAGCCTTGTAAGCACTAAAAAGGGTATTTTTATAGGCCTATAAATCCTATATAGAAGACCTCTTATTAATCTAGAGCTACTAAATCTAATTATAATAAATCTCGGTAGTACTTATATCTTTAAGATCCCTAATAAGTTACTAACTATTAGCGCTATATATAAAAGGATCTTAGTAGCGCTCTATATCTTTAAGATCCTAAATAAGCTACTAACTATTAGCGCTATATATAAAAGGATCTCGGCGGCTAACCGCTAGCGCTATATATAAAAGGATCCCGGTAGCGCTCTATATCTTTAAGATCCCTAATAAGCTACTAACCGTTAGCGCTATATATAAAAGGATCCCGGTAGCGCTCTTTAAGTATACTATTATTATCTTAGTAGAGGTTTCGNATATTTCTAATAGTATTAAGTTAGCTAAAAACCTTTTCTCTATTACCCTATATAATATAAACCTAGTATAATATAAACCTAGACTTTATATTATTAATAGTATTAGTTAATTAAAACCCGAGTAATTAGTAGCCCCGTAGAATAAGGTAAACTTCTTACTATTAAAGAGGTCGATTAAATTCTTAATAGTAGGTCCCCTCTATAAAACCTATATATATAAAACTAGAATCTAATAATATAGAAGTTTTAGTAAACCTTAAAGTTCTAGATTCCTTTTATATTACTATTAAGGAATACCCTTAATTACTTATTTTACTTATTATACTTATTAAAGAGCTAGTAAGACTAGTAATTAATTCTATTATTTTAAGTAATTATTAACGACTATTAAAGAGCTTATAAGACTAGCTATTAATTCTATTACCTTAAGTGATTATTAACAACTATTAAAGAGCTTATAAGACTAGCTATTAATTCCGTCGCTTTAGGTAGTTATTAACAACTATTATAAATTAGTTAATTTATTAAGGACCTTTATACTAGCTTCTAGATTTTAAAATTAAAGAATAATTCCTTAAGGTAACAAAGTAATAGTAAGGACCCTTATACTAACTTCTAGATCTAGAATTTAAAGAATAATTCCTTAAGGTAACAAAGTAATAGTATTAAGTATAATATAGAAGATTAAGGATATTATTTATACTCTTTTATTAAGAAATCTACTTTTAAAGAAGGAATAAGTTAAAGCGGTAGATTTATAGTAGATTTATTAAGATATCGAAGGTAATTAGAGATTATAATAACTAAGTATATTTATATAAGTATATAGGAGTAAAAGGAGGTAACTACTAAAATATAAACTATAAACAATATATATTTAAGAGGTTATTATTAATAGTATCGGTTAATAAGATTCTGAATTTAAATAGAGTATAGATTCCTTTTAGATATTATTTAGTAGTCTAAATATAAGTAGAGTATAGATTCCTTTTATATATTATTTAGTAGTCTAAATTTAAGTAGAGTATAGATTCCTTTTATTCGAATTTAAGTAAAGTGTGGATTCTTTTTAGATATTATTTAGAATTTAAGTAAAGTGTAGATTCCTTTTAGATATTGTTTAGTAGTCTAAATATAAGTAGAGTATAGATTCCTTTTAGATGTTACTTAGTAGTCCGAATATAAGTAGAGTATAGATTCCTTTTAGATATTACTTAGTAGTCTAAATATAAGTAGAGTATAAATTCCTTTTAGATATTACTTAGTAGTCCGAATATAGTTATAGTAAGACTTATACTTCTTTTAAATATTACTTAGTAGTTTAAAAAAATTGTTAGTATATTTAAAAGTTCTAGTTACTACTTTCTTAGAACTAGTCTAAGTATTATTATTATATAAAGGTAAAAAAGATTTTAAAAGACTTATAAAATAAAGAATCTTTATAATATAACCTAAAAGACTTATATAATAAAGAATAATAAAGACGTTATATATAAAGAAATAATAGAAGAAATTCTACCCCTTTTCCTTATAACGATTCTATATAGTTTAATAACGTATACTTATATATAATATAACCTAGGCTATATTAGAACTAAATAAATAGGTAAGGAAACCTCTATTCTTCTTAATAAATATCTATTAGGTAATACTTATTACTTTTATAACTTAATACTATTATTTACCTAAATTATATAAGCCTACTAAGGTATTACTAAGCCTCCCTTAGGAGGTTTTTAAGGAACTTCTAATAGCGGTAGTAAAGATCCTTATTAACGCTATAGTATTAATTTACTATTTAGCTATTGAGTTAAAGGTAGAAGTAGCTATAAAGTAATTATATATATATATATAACTATTATTATAGTTAATATTTTATAGCTCGAAATTATAGCTATCTAAGCTACCTTATCAAATATAAACCCTAACGTCCTTCTATCTATTAAAGATAAACCTTTTATTAAAAACCCTTCCTACTACTTCTCTTTAGAGGTTAAATTCTTAAGTAAAAGAAAGGTTATACTACTACTAGTACTAGATATCTAATTTATATCTAAGTAGCTAGTACTTAGCCGAGGAGAGTATAACTATCTTACCTCCTATAATAACCCGATTTTATAACTTAGAGGAACTAAGCGTTTAGATCTAGCCTCTATCTCTTATACCTTCCTTATCTACGAATCCTAATATTTAGTTTAATAAGTAGTAAATAATAACTCGCCCCTAGATAAGCGAGGGCGTTAATTTTAAAGGCTCTCTAAAGTCCTAGGTATATATTACCTTAAAAGAGACGCGAGGTATAGTAGGGCTAAAAGGCCTAAAAACTAGAACGAGTAATAGACTAGACAGGTCTAAAATAGCTTTAGCTCTTATATTTGTCGGGACTTACTTTATAGATTTCTTTTATAGGCCTTAGGTACTCCTATCTAAGCGGGTTACTACTAAAATTGTTAGGTATAAGGCTTGGCCGAGAAACCTTTTTTATCTTATATAATTTAATTTAATAGTAGAAAAGAAGAAGCTAAGTTAATTTATAGTAATTGTCGTATTTTAGGATTAGAAGATTATAACACGGCTAGACTTTATAATACGTATTGTCTTATCGTTTATCGAAACCGCTAAAACCGGAATAGATAATAAATGTTTTAGTCGCTTCGTTTACTTTAGTTGTTCTAGTTGTTCTAGTTGTTTTAGTTGTTCTAGTTGTTCTAGTTATTCTAGGTTATTTTTTAGTCTTAGGGGTAGACTATAGTCTTAGGGGTAGACTATAGTCTTAGGAATTGCCTAGTCTTTTTTAACTATTATAAGTTAATCTAAATTGTTTTACTAATATTGCTTATTCTTTATATACTAAATTATAAGAACTAAAGTGTGGTTCTTAGAAACTATTACTAAAGGAAACTACTCTCTACTACTACCTTATACCTAAAGCTCTTTCCTTCTCTACCTCTATATACTAAAACTTACGCCTAAGGCTTTTACCTTTAAGTACTATTATTACTTGTAATAGTATAGTAGACCTAAGAGATTTAATCTCCTTTCTCTTTCTCGAGTACTACTTTTACTCCTACGAAGAATCTTCGACCTCTCTTACAATAGTATAGTAGACTTAAGAGATTTAATCTCCTTTTTTTCTTTTAACTACTACCTTCTCTTTAACAAAGGATCTTCGACCTCCCTTATAATAGTATAGATAGTCTAAAAGATTTATCTCTTTATTAGTAAATAAATTAAAAGTAACTCTTTAGTCTACCTTTACTAATAACTGTTCTAGCTAGTAGCTATTTATAAAGAGTTTCTCGAGAGGGAGTTCGTTAGAGTAACAGCTATCTATAAAGAGTTTCTCGAGAGGGAGTATTTGTTAGAGTAATAGCTATCTATAAAGAGTTCCTTAAGAGGGACTTTGTTAAAGCAATAGCTATCTATAAAGAGTTTCCCGAGAGGGAGCGTTCGTTAGAGTAATAGCTATCTATAAAGAGTTCCTCGAGAGGGACTTTGTTAGAGTAATAGCTATCTATAAAGAGTTTTTTTAGAGGGAGCGTTTATTAGAGTAATAGCTATCTATAAAGAGTTCTCCGAGAGGGAGCGTTTATTAGAGTAACTCTTAGGAGGGATCTATAAAGAGTTTCTCGAGAGGGAGCGTTTGTTAGAGTAACTCTAGGGAGGGATCTATAAAGAGTTTCTCGAGAGGGAGTGTTTATTAGAGTAACTCTAGGGAGGGATCTATAAAGAGTTTCTTAAGAGGGAGCGTTCGTTGTAGTACTATAAGGGAGTTATTTATAGAGGGATTTATAAATAAATCTATAAAGATTTTCCTAAGTTAGAAAGTCCCCTAAGGGATAGTAATTAATAATATAAAATCTTTTATAAGAAGAGATCGCCTATTATACTACTAATCCTATACACTCTTACTAAGAGCTCTATGTCCTAAACTAATCGACTACTATTTAGTAGAGTAGTTTAATTAAGGTAGATCTCGTAACATTTACTAAGACTCCTACCCCTAAGCGAGCGTTTATAAGCGAGGAACTCGTTAGTTAAGCGACTCTAAAAAGCGATTGTTAAGTATACTTATTATACAAGAATTGTAGTATAGAATTTATTATAGATAATTAAAATATAGTTCTCCTTAACTCGAACGTCTTTTATACCTGTAGCCTACAAACGCTATAGTAATAATATAATCCTATAATATTTAAATAATTCTCTTACCTTATAACTCCTCTACTCCTTCTTCTCTTTAATAATACTACTACTATAATCCCTTCCTTTAATACCTTGTCCTTTACTATTAAAGCCCTAGATCTAGCGATTATATAATAATATCTTATAGTTCTTTTTCTCTTACTTTAAATATAGCTTACGCCTTAAATACCTTCCCTAAGCTTAAGTAGGAGTTATATCTATCTCGATCTCTACAAGTAAATGTAATATAATTAATTTTAGATTAAAATAACGTACTTCTAGGTAAGCGCTCTAATTTATAATAAATTAAAGGTTAACTTTATTTAGTAATTCGCTTTCGATCTAACCTTATTATTATTATTATTATTATTGTCGTTATATTACTATC
Organism: Hymenoscyphus fraxineus; assembly: GCA_900184765.1. Classification (NCBI taxonomy): domain Eukaryota; kingdom Fungi; phylum Ascomycota; class Leotiomycetes; order Helotiales; family Helotiaceae; genus Hymenoscyphus; species Hymenoscyphus fraxineus. Next base: position 1,601,419 of record LT855415.1, on the reverse strand, counting down.
CTTATAGTTTATGTCCTTTAAACTTATAAACGAAATTTACCTAGCTATTTTTACTTTATATCCCTAAGAAGAATACTAAGGTAAATCTATTCTACTACTTTATTTTTAATATAACTAACTATTCTAATAGTTTAGTTATATTATACTATACCCGTTATAATTATCGTATTCTTTAATCTAGACAATTAGATTCTCTAGCGTTTAAGTATTCTTTTTATTTTTAATAATCTTAACTAATACTTTGTACTAGGAAACGCTCTATATTCTCGATTCCCCTTAATTCTTTTATTCCGACCTTACTACTTTTAATCTCTACTCTCGATCTTAGTAATTAACCCTTTAATAATACTATAAGATCGATCTCGGTAATTAATTCTCTTATTCTACTACCTCCTTATATCCTTAAATCCTTCCTATACTCCCTCTAATAACGTCGATCTAGAAGATTAAGTGTTTCTAATTACTAAGTTACTCTATTTTTTAAAGTCCTTAACTAACTTAATATAATAAGAATCATCTTATAAACTACCTTATTAATCTCTACCTTATTAATCTCTACCTTATCGATCTCTACCTTGTTATACTCGATCTCGATCTAGCTCCTAATTTCAGGTATATATCTTAGCCCGAGCTAAGTTTTTTTTAAACTTTAGTAGATTTTACTAACACCTCCGTCCTTTAGTTTTATTAACTATTAATTCTATCTTAATAATAATATATAGTAGCGGTTTCCTTCGATCTTAGTTACACGATATACCTCTATTGTTTCTCTATTATCTATAGGCATACTTTACTATTAGTAGATAAGAATTAAGACTTGTTATCTATATATACTTTATTATAGGCGTCTCTTATTAACCTTCTAAGTATTATTAGAGATGTAGATCTATATTAATATTATAATAGTATCTCGATAGGTCTATACTTCTATAACCTTTAGAAAACTAGTTAGGTAGCGATTAATAGAGAAAGTTAAAGTATATAACCTATGATCTACGAACCCCTTATCCCTTGTACTTAATATATTATAAAGTAGAGTCTAAGATATATAAGCTACTAGTAGTTTAAGGTTTAAGGTTTAATTTCCCTAGTATTTTTTTTTTATTATCCTTCTCTTTATTTAAACTCTTTTATTTCTATTTCTCTATATATTATACTCCTTCCTTAATCCGCCTTATTTATAAATGTAGGTTAGAATTAACTATCTAAGGTTTTAGTCCTTAATCTCTATACTTTTAGAGTAGGTAGTCTCCCTACTTTACTAGAGCGTACTAGAAGAAGTATTACTACTGTCTATTCTTTTCTCTATAGTATTTAGTATTTATATATTTATTCCCCCCTTTTAAATAGTTCTAAATAATACTATTATAATAAAACCTTTAAAACCTTTTAAACTTTAGTAGGTCTAAACCTTTAAGACTAGCGAAAAAACTAAATTAGCTACTCTTTAAGAGAAAGATTAAAGTAGGTTACTTTACTATATATATATTTTTACTAATATTCTTATAAAATTAAGCTTAAGTTATACTAGGATATTAGTAAATCGAGGTTTAATTCTTTACTAACTTACTTCCTATCTTATTATACTTTATCTTCCTAGATAATTTTACTACTCTATCTTAATTTAGGTTCTTTTATATAGGCTACCGGACTCTATTCCTTTAACTCTTAGATCTTTTATCTAAACCTTTTATCTAGACCCTTTATCTAGACTCCTAGACCTAGATTCCTTACTATATCTCGAGTACTTATATTATTCTTTATTTATTTATATCCTTTTCTATTTTATTAAAGAGCTTTATTATTAGTATTATTAAAGTTTAATTTACTATATTTATTTTATTTCTTTTCTATACATTACTACTTATCTTATTACGTGGCCTAGTACTTTAACTTGATATATAGGTATTACTATGTGGGTATAGGGGCTATTTTATATTAATTTTATTTTATTATTTTATATTGATTTTATTTTGTAGGTATATAGGCGATCTTGTCTAACTAAGATAAAAACTCGGTTATTCTATGGTTAATCGAACCCTACTACGCTACTAGCTTGTTTACTAAAGGTATTAGGCTACGTCTCTAGTAAGTTCCTTATAAACAGAGCCTTTTAGGTAACGTTTATACTATAGTAGGATTATTAGTCGATAGCTAAACTTTTCTTACTATTTAAACTCTATTTACTTATTCTATTACTTTATTAAATAATCTTCTAGTTAATAGCTGTATACCTAGCTGGTTATATCTCCTTACAAGGGAGGTACGCTATAGCTACCGGACTCTAAGTTAAGGCTTTGAATATTAATATAGCTTAAGAACTTAAGACGTTAGCGCAATTCTAATAATAAGAACAAATAGTACTTTAAGTATATTATAGTATAGTATACTATAGTATTAGAAAAAGTGTATTATAGTACGAGTATACTATAGTAGTATATAAATATACTATATTATTCTAAGGAATATTAAAACTTTATTATTTTAGTTCTTTAGTTCTAAAGGCTTAATAATAATTCTTTAGGTAGTAAATAGTACGTTATATATCTAAACTATACTATATTAATATTTAATTTAGAGAGCTAATAAAGAGTTAGAGTTTTCTCGATAATAAAAATAAATAGTATTTAACTACTATTATCTCTAAGGGAAATAAGGGGGTATATTAGTAATAGTAGCCTTCTAAGCAGGGAACTATATAAGCCGGGATATAATATAAGCTAGGATATACTTATTAACTTTAAAGAATTAATAGACCTTTAACTAAGGCAAATAGTACATTATATATTAGATAACTTAAATAATTGTCTTAAAGGTTCTAAGAGGTTAATATACATATATATATACAACTTTTTGTACTACGCTATACTAGTAATATAGTAGATAGATGTACTAGGTCTTTACAAGTATACGTATATTAGTAATATAATAGCTAGGGGGATCTATTTTAGGTACTAATGTTAAGGTTATTAATTTAGGCCGCCTGTTACTGTTTATAGTTTTTACTTTTCTAATACCTAAGGCTATAGTTTAAATATATTAATAGAATAGTTATAAAATTCTAGCTATATCTACGATTTAAGCTAATCTAGTTAGAGTCTACCCTTACGTTAAGCGAGCTAGCGATACCTAGGTCTACTATACTATCCCCTATAGTAGTCTTTAGTAGGCTTGCTAGTACTACTTAAAAAAAAAGTTATATAACCTGGTTTTAACTAATTATAGTATACAATAGAAGTGTAATAGGGGGGTTAAGGGGTTTTAGCCTAGGAGCCGGATATAGTAGATATTGTTTTAATTATAGTTAATATAACTTGTTTTATTTTATTTCTATATTCTAACTTAATATATAAGTATACCTATATAAAGGAATTTATAGATTCTTTATTTATAAGCCTTTTTATTTCTTTTACCTAAGAAAAAAATAAGATATTCTTTCGATTATTACTAGTATAATTATTATATATCCTTTAAAGTAATTTATAATAATAAAACTATTAACTTTATTAAACTTTAGAGGTTTAATCTAATTCCTTTAATCTCTTCTTACTTTTAATTAAAATAATATATTCCCTTTGTAATAAAGGAATCTCGAGTTTATAAAATATAAAGAATTAAAGCTAGTAGAATTCTTAAAGATAGTATAGCTACAGTTTTAGCTTCCCTTAATCGATATACTCGTCTAATAACTTTAAAAGGACATTTAAATATATAGAACGACTAAGAACTTGAGTAGGGTCTAAAATATATAAGATAATTATTATATTTTATAAATAATTAAGAACTCCTACCTTATATAATATCCTATAGTTATAGAGTTATACTAGTAGAGTTTTAGGTTATATATTCTTTTAAAAAGGGAGCGCGACGTACTTGTCTTTTAGGTATTTTAGATAGTTATAAATATTAGTTAAATAAATTAGATATAATTCGATTAAAAGAATAGAAAGAATAGTTAAAGGAGATATAAAATTGTTATTAGTTTTAGAATAAATATTATAATTAATTCTATAATTATACTTTACGCCTTATACTTTAACTCCTAGTAGTCCTTATAATACTCTGTCCTATAATACTTATACGCCTAATATAATCTAATACAGTTTCGGATTCCTTACTTTTACTTTTATTAGATATAATTTTATAGGCTATAGGACCGGATTTATATATAGAAGGTTTTATTATATTTTCTTTCTCCTTTCTCTTTTCCTTTCTTTTCGCCTAAGTTTAAGATTTTAACTAAGATATAGACTAAGTAGACTAAGTCTAAGGATTAGACTATAGAGCTTTATACCTTTGTTATAAAGTATTATCGAGCTAGGTATAAGCTTAACTAAATTCTACCTTTCGTTTCTTAGTAATAATACACGCTTGTTCTCTTACTTAGTTTTTTAAAGAAATTTCTAAATTCGTTATAACCTTATTAGAGGGATTTTTTTATTAAGTAGAAGATAATAGTTATTATTATTAATAATAAGCTTGTAATACTAGTATAGTAATTCGGGCTATATTTAGGTTACAAGTTACCCTTTATTAACTTTATTATTTTTTTAAAGGTTTTTAATTTATAACTATCTTTTACTTCTTACTTAATATAGAACTATTTTCTATTCTATATTAATTAGCCTTAAAAAAAAATAATAAAATAGTATTAATATACTAGAAACCAACTAGCGTTTTAAGTATAAGATATTAGGGTTATTCCCTTTCTAATTTTTATCTAACTCTTTATACTCGTTTAACTCTTTATACCCGTCTAACTTTTTATACTTATTTATATTTCTTTTAGCTTTAGTAGGGTTATATTTAAAAGATTCTATATCTAAGCCGCTATTCGGCTTAGGGATAGAAAGTCTAGTTATAGGTATTTTATTAAGCCGAAATCGACTTTTAGTTATACTAAGCTCCCTTTCTTTCTTATTAATTCGAGCTACTACTTCTATAATAAACGAATATAACTCTTTAATTATTGTTTAGATTTTCTTATTTTCTTATATAATTATATTAATTTTTTATTTCTTCTTAGCCCTTTTCTCTTTATTCTTACGTACCTATTAAGTATTATTAATAGTCTTAGTAACGTATATTTATACGATTTTATTAATAGGCTATTCCTTAAAAAAACAAGTAATCCTAAGGAACTTCCTTATTACCTAATCGTAGACTACTTTCTTATACTTAAACAATACCAAAGACTATAGGTGGCTACGCTAATTAAATGTAGAGTTGTAATAATATTAATACTCGTGGTTATAATCTGTTCTAAGTTCTATATAAACTATATTTATATATTATTAAACCACTTTAATAAAATTATACTACTTTCTTTAGTCTTCTTCGATATTCCTATAATAGAACTAGGAACTATATTTCTTATTAACGTTATAAGTATTATAAAGCTTACGTACTAGTTAACTAATAGCGACTTTTAATATAAGTCTACTATTCCTTATACTTATAGGGAACGGGATTTGTATTCTCGCGAGTTTCTTAATAACTTAGTCGAGATTATTATTATTAGATCGCTAGGAGGACTAACGTAGCAATTATTAAGATATAATAACCGTAGATTTCTTTAGTAAAATTTAAATATAGATATAATAGAGAGAAGAGAAAAGTAGGTTTTAAAACTTAGTATAGAAAATAGCGATATTAGATATAGTATATATATATATATAAGTAGAAATATAAATACCTATACTATATTTGTATTAGTTTATTTATAGTAGAAGGGTAGAAGTAAAATTATATAAATTAAGAGGAGTAGACTTAAGATTAATAGGAAATATACTATAGTTAATTTTATTAATATATTTTAAAGATACCTAGGTAGGAGACTTATTTAATTTAGTATTTTAAAGATACTTAGGTAGGAAACTTATTCGATTTAGCTTAGTAGGGTTAACTAAGTTATACTTAATAACCTCGACTATAAAATAGTATATAATTCGAGGTTTAAGTCTTTTCCTTCTATATTATATAATAATAACTAATAACATACTACTTTAAAACCTTTTATATTTTTTATTAAATTATTAACTATATATTATATATAATTTATTTTTATTTATTCTTAGGCTTTAAATATGTTATTTATATTAATATTATTATTTGTATTTAAACTTAGAGTAAATCTAATTATTATTATTTTTTTAAGTCTACTTTTATTATTTTTAGTTATACTTAAATCTTTGATATTTTTAGCTACTAATTTAGGTATTATTTATTTCCTGGTTTTAGCTATAATACTAATATATAAGTAATAGACCTTGGAGATCTTAAAATTAAGTCTTTAACTAATTCTTTACGTAATATTAAGGTATATTATAAGGTAGTAGAACGTATATATTTATAAGGAATATAAGAGTAAATTTATCTTTAGTATAATATCTTTTATAAGCGGAATATAGATTAAATAGCAGAGATTAGAAGGAGATTTAGGGTTTTTATTAAGATTTCGAGAAGTATTATAGAGTGTCCTCTTTATAAGTTATATAAGGAAATATACTAAGACGTCTACCGGGAGATTCGCTTAGTAAAACAGATAGAGAGGGAGCGTACTTATAGGACAGAAGTTATAGCTCGAAGGTAGGATAAGAAGAGAGAAGTAGCAAGGTAGTGTAATAAGATATAAAGTTAACTTATTACTCTTTTTAAAAAGAAGTTAAGGAGAACCTAGAAAAGTATTTCTTAGCTTCGAAAGAAGGTAACGCCTAGGACGTCCGAATATATAATTCGGAGTATATTAAAGGAAAGTAGATATTTATAGTAGGTAGGGAAGGGTTCTAGGTCTAAGCCTAGTTAGTAGAAACTAGGTTGTTAGGTTATACCTAGTATTTAATTATTTACTTTAGTTATTAGTAAAATTATAAGGTTATAGTTATCTTTTATAACTAGGAAATATAATTCCTTCTATTTTTTCTATAGATAGTAGTAAATCTATTTTATTAAAAATATACCTATTCTTTACTTAAATAAGAATTTAGATTTCTTTTATATATTAGAATAGACTTTAGTATAACTCCTCTTAAATAAAAATAGAATAAAATATTAATATTTCTATAGTATATAGAGGTAATATTCGTTATATATTTTACTCTTATACTAGATATAGAGGGGTAAGACTCTATAATCCGAGAACTGTTAGAAACTATATAAGAATATATAGCCTCTATTAGGAAGGGTAGATACTGAGGGCGTCTTATTATCTATATAAGTATAATATTTATCTACCTAGTAGGGGGTACCTACCTCTACGAATATAGAGAAGGCATAGGTATAACTAGGATCGACGGAGAGATAATTCTTTAATAGAAAATAAGAGTAGTAGTAAAAATAGAACTACTTCTTTTAATAATCGAATAGACGTTAAAGGTAATTATCTAATAGACGTTATAAGTAAAAGTATAGGTAAAGAGCCGGGGCCTAGGATTTCTTATAAAGGTAAAGCAAATAATAGAATTACTAGTAACAAAGAGGGTAAGAGAGTTACTAGGAATAGAGAGGATATTAGAATTACTAGAGCTAAAGTAAATAATAAGGATAGAGAAAATAAGGAGGGTAAAGTTAGGGAAGAAAATATAAGAATTAGAGATAAAGATATTAATAATAATAAACTAGAGGATCTAAATAAACTACTCTTACTATTAGACTTAGGTATAAGAAATTTGTCTAATAAAATCTTAACTTTACTAATAGTATTTTAAGAATAGGATATTAAATATTAATATTAGCTATAAATTTAATAAGGCCTTACCTGTTTAAAAAGAATTGAAATTAGTAACTTTATAAAACTTATCGGATATCTAATACTAAGTATTTATTGAATTTAAGAGGTACTATAAAGTAAAAATAAATAGAGTCTTAAATAGTATAAATACTATATTACTAGGTGTATAGCGTTTATAAGAGAATATAAAGAACTTTAATAATATTTATATTATAAAAAACCTTAATAAGTTTCGCTTACTCGGACATAGTTATATTATCTAATTATTCTAAGATTAAGAGTAATATATAAGGATCTAAAGATTAGCGAGATATTAATAATATATTACTATAGGTAGACTGTTAAGGGTTCTAGGGGCTAAATAAGTAACATTTTCTATAGTAATCTATACCGATTATACTATAGAGCTAAGAAAGGGTTATTTTAAAGATAAGTATAAAAGGTTCTTTAATATGTCCTTTAAACTAATAAAAAGCTACTCCTATAAACGTAGTATTACAAATAATAGTAAACAGTTTAAATATCTTATTTAAGGGCTAATACTATATTACGCCGGTAATTCTTAAGAACTTAAATTTAAAGCCGTATCTTTAATATACTTATAGATATACTTTACTTATATATCTAATTCTCGGACTAAAAAAACTAAAACTTATTAATACGTTTCTTTTTCTATTAGTTTAAGAACTTCTATAACTTAAGTAGGGTATACTAGACTACGAAGACTAATACTAGTTGAATTTTATATTAAGGGCTTAGTATATTCTTATTAGCGCTAACGGAAAGGCCCGGGGGGAATTGTTAGGTATAAAAGAGCCTAGAAACGTTCTATAGGGTTATAGTATATATATAAAACCTGGGGTACAAAACAAGATTAATAGGTATTATTATATTCCTTATATATATAATAAGATTTATAACCCGGAGATACGAATCGATATAGTAGGAGAGATAGTAGAATAGGACAAGGGTAGGAGGGATAAGGAGATTAGGAAGTTAATAGGATTTACGCGTATATCTATCCTTTATAAGTTATAAGGTCTTTACTAGAGCTGTAGCTTCCCGACTAACTATATATATATGTTTCTATATAATATTATTCTAATAATATATAGAGTATAGGGAGGTTATATTAATAAAGATAAAAAGACTAAGGGTAAGGGGAAAGGAAAGGAGAACGGTATATCTACTATATCTTAATAGCTAAATTAAGGTAGTAGAGGAATAACGGTCTAGCTAAATTAAACCGGTAGGGTAATAGCGGTCTAGAATAAGTTGTATAAGTATAAACTCTCTAAGGCGTAATAGAAAGACATTAGTAATATACAAAAGAAGTCTCGACCTAGTATACCGACGAATTCGGGCGAAAAGCCTTGTATAATTAACGAGTACTATTCTAACTATAAGGCTAAAGAGTAGGAAGCGTTTCTAGTTAGAGATAAGGTAGTACTCCTACTAAAGAATAAGGATTTTCGACTATATTTATTATACTTTATCTTACTATAACGGATATATACTCTAGTAACTTCTTATATTATCTCTTATAAAGAGGTTAATAAACTTTAGGATTTATATATAGAGTAGCTCGAAGTATATAAGAAACTATATTATAATAGAGATCTAGACCGGTTAAAGTAGTATATAATAAATAACTATTTAATATTTTATTTAGGTAAGTTTAAGTTTCTAATTCTAACTAATATATTAATCTTTATATAGCGGATTAAGTATAAGATTTAAGTATAGGTTTTATTACTTATACTATTCTAATAGAGAGGTATATTAGTAAGATAAAGAATCTTATAGTATAAACTACTTTAATAGATATTATACTAGCTAATAGTTTAGAACTTTAGGCTTATCTCTATATATTACCCCCGGTAAAGGAGTTAATTTTAAGGAGGTAACCTCCTAGTCCTAATAATAAGTACCCTATTCTAGATATATAGTATATAAGGGGTTTAACTATAAATATAATAGAGTTAGTAAAATCTTTATATTAGAATAAGATTATAAATAACGGGTAAGATCTTATTCTAGATAAGAATATTATTATATTTAAGAAGCTTTATTTATAGTAGAAGTAGTTAATAGGAAGTAAGTAGTTATAACACAAATCTAGTAATAATCGAGACAATAGTTAGGTAGCGTAGTTAGAAAAGAGTAAAAGTAAAAATAAGAAGGACAAAGTATAAATCGGTCGAGTTATCTAGTATATTATTGTTTCTAAAAGAGAAGTTTAACCTAGTATCTCTAAAAGGGAGGTTAAAGCCTATAATAGGCCGATTTAGGCGTTTGTTTAGTAATCTAAGACCCGGTATTACAAGGATTTATAGATGTTTATTAAGGAGGGTCTATTTCTAGAACGGATAGAAATTATTAAGGTCTCGAAAATTTAGTATACTATTAAAAGAATAAAGGCTATAGAAGATAATAAGCCTATAGTTTATTTTATTACCGGGGGATAAGATATTATAGGAAATAAGTTATCCTTACTAATTAATACTCTTTTAGATAAGTAGATATAGACTAGGATATAAGTAGGAGTATTATTAACCGAATCTTACTAATATAGTAGGTCGCTTTGCCCTAGAAGTTAAGGGACATATAGAGTTATATAGAGAATGAACTTAATTAGCTACTAGCTAATAAAAGAGCGTTAGATAAAGAAGTAAGGTTATATTTATAGTTTAGTAGTAAATAAAAGAGCGTAGGACAAAGAAATATAGTAAACTTAGTAGTCTAGTAGTAGATAAAAGAGCGTTAGATAAAGAAATAGTACGTAGTTATCTTATAATCGCTAGTTAGTTTAAGCTAGGACTATATAGTTAAAGGTAAGGAAATCTAAATAAATATAGCTATTTACTAACTCCTAACTAGCTAAACTCGTCGATCTTATTGTCTATATAATATTAATAGGCTTCTAATTACTAGGCTAGCTAAGAATAGTACTATAATAAGTTTAGCGAGTTCTAGGAGCTCTATTAACGCTAAAGTAGGTTTAACCTAATTTAAAACTAGTTTTCTATACCTCGATTAAGAACTTCTACCTTACTACCCGGCCCGGCTCTCTCGAAAATATATTGTTTAGGATTCTAACAAATATTAGTTTAAATTCGATAGTAAGAGGGTAATTAATAATAAATATTACATCCTAATTCTAACGAATATTAGTTCGAATTCGATAGTAAGAACGTAATCGATAATAAATATTATATATAGTTTATATAGGTTTATATTAATACTCTACTAGGCTAGCTAAGATTTCCCTAGATATTAGGATTAAAACTTTCTTTGCTAGTTTTATATCCGAGAAGTCTTTCGTAGGTTCCTTTATATACGTATTAGCGTCCTAAAACTTATATATATAACTTTGTATCTTAATAGCTTAGAGAAATCGGGAGGTACAAGGAACTAAATATATAGTAGTNTTAGTCGAAAATAGTATCTATTAAATAATAATAGTTAGTTACTAGTAATATTAACTCTTAAAAACGACTAGCGATTTCTATAAGGAGTTAGCTTAATAATAATAGTTAGTTACTAGTAATAGTAACTCTTAAAAACAACTAGCGATTTCTATAAGGAGTTAGCTTAATAACAATAGTTAGTTACTAGTAATAGTAACTTTTAAAAATAACTAGCGATTTCTATAAGGAGTTAGCTTAATAATAATAGTTAGTTCCTAGTAATATTAACTCTTAAAAACGACTAGCGATTTCTATAAGGAGTTAANCTTAATAATAATAGTTAGTTCCTAGTAATATTAACTCTTAAAAACGACTAGCGATTTCTACAAGGAGTTAGCGCTTTAGTTACTAGGGATATTAACTCTTAAAAACAACTAGCGGTTTCTATAAGGAGTTAGCTCTAATCTACCTTCTTATTTTATAGCTTTAAAAGAGTACTCTAGTAGTATTTAAGTATATATTTTAAAGCTCTAGTGCTTTAGGAATAACTATTAATATAAAACTACTATTTTATTAGTTTAGTTAAGCGACTAGATAAACTATTAACTATATAGTCTTAGATCTCTATAATATTATAATATTAGGTAGTCGTTAACTAGCGTTTATTATATAATATCCTAGCGTTAGTAGTTTAATATTAGCGAAATAAAAAAGCTATTTACTATCGATTATACTCTTACTATTGATTTTACTATTACTATCGATTTTATAAAATTTGTTTACTTAAACTCTATTAAGGAAACGCTTTTACTTAGTAAGGGATATTTATAGTTTATAGTAGACTAAGAAAGCCGGGCTAGAAGATCTAAGTCTTAGGTATAGGTAGGCCGCCTTGTTTAGATCTCTTTTTATAATTTCTTTAGGTTAGAGATTTAAATAGAGGGATAAAAATTGTTTACTTAGATTATTTTATACTTAGATATATAAGGTCTAGTAAATATATAGAATTCTTAGGGCCTTAATTTTATTATTTATTAAGGAAGTTATAGTAATACTAGAGTAGTACTAAGCGAGTAGAAGCTAAAAATTCTAAGGTACTTTTAGGGGGGGATCTGGAATTTTATAGATAATAAAACTTATTATAGCTAACGCTATAATAGTAGGAACACTATAATAATTTAGGGATATATATATATGAGTATTCTCTTTAAAATAGTAGAGTTTAGAGCAATTCTATTTTTTTATTTTTTTAAAGTTCCTAGAGCACCTGATTCAGGTGGTCGGGAGTACCTGATTCAGGTAGTAGAACACCTGGCTCAGGTGCTCCCGTGCTCCTACTAGGACATTCCTAGCTGAATGCAGACCTCAAGATACTTCTCTCGTTTTTGGATCACTTCCAAGTTCGGATTACTTTGAAATGAGTAATTTCTATTTTTGTTTCCCCATTAATGCTTGTGCTTTTCGAATTCTATCAGTTTTATCGTTGATATGGTATTTTGTTGTCTTTCCTAGCTAGTCTGGAAACGATGGAGTCTCCTCAAGGACTAGAGCTGGACTATAATAGTGTCATGAGGTCTGAGGCTGAGAATAAAGTGACCGAGGAGAAAACAGGAACTGAATCGACAGGGCAACCGGCAAATCGAAACGTGAGAAACCAAGAAGCAGTAAAGGAGGCATCGAGAGATATCACAATACCACCCGGTCATGATGCTGCCAGAACGACAGAAATCCCCGAGAAGCAGAAAGCGAGCCAATCAACAACTATGAAATCCCTCCTGGCAGTACCAACGACAGAGCAAACACCAAGTCCTACCCTAGAATCCAAAAAAGCAGACATCTCGCTCAATTCCCAGCCATGGATATCAACAAGCCTAACCTTCACTCTCTCCAAAAACAAGAAGAACTGGAAACCCCAATCTTCCAATGCCCTCCAAAACAGTCTCCTCGCAGGCGTTGGCTTCCTCGAACTAGCAAATGCAGCAGACTTCGCAGCCAATGTCTGGAATGAAATCCCCGTCCCGACGTTCGCCGCTGTTCTCATGGGCATCGGTGGTGTCTTTGCCATAACCATTTCCTTCTTCGCATTCCACGACATCATCCTTGCGCGAAGAAACTACAAAGTCCTCATAAAAGAACGAAGAATTTTGAAAACCAGGGAAGAGAGCAAGGAGAGGAACACGTATCTATCTGTCAATTTTCGCGAGCTTGGAACGGAGATTGTTGATCGCATTGGGATGGATGCATTTTTGGGATTTGGAGCTGTGATGGTGGGTGTGGGGACTTTGCTTGCTATCGGAGGAGCGAATCCAAGAGTTCATTATGCTTCGAATTTGCTTTCTGGGTACATTGGTAATACGCCCGTTGCGTTGTTCGGGATTTTCAATGCCTTTTGGTCGATATTTGTTGTTGCAAGGGCACAGCGTCATCGTCACCATGCTCGGAAATCTCTCACCTCTGCAGATGAAAAAGAGGTCTTGAACTTGTTGCGAAAGAGAACGAGGAAAGTTCAGTCTCATGCCACAATCATGGGCAGTATAGGCCTTATTTCTGGCGGTGGAAGTTTGGCCACCTCGGAAAATTGGGAAGGCTATGCAGTCTTGATTCCTTGTATTATACTTTCGGCATATTGCAATTGGATATGGCGAAAAAAAGTTGGATATTCTCGCGCCCTTTGTGATCCCACTTCCTCGCCTATCACCGACATGGAAAAAGAAGCTCTGATGGAGGAAATATCGATAAATGCAGCACTCCTGAAATCCTGTCGCGGATTCAAAGGAATATCGATACTCGAAAATTTAGTTGAAGAACCAGAATCTATGGCTTCGATTTTGGAATTTCTTGTCAGATACGACCTTTTTACTTCTTTCTGTGCGAGGGTGCTGAAAGATGTGACTTTGAAGAAAAGAGTTTTGGAACCGACGCTTGAGGGACAAACGGAGGTTGTGATTTCTCCTGCAGACTTTTTACTGCTGGGTGGAAAGGCTTGCTTTTTGGCGTTGAAAGATGTTGCTGATGAGGTTGTAAAGAAGGGGATTAAGGAGAAGCTAATGTATCGGCAAAGGTTTCTGCTCGAGGCTCTGGGTTGTCTTTTGGTCGTTGAAAGGAGGATGAGTAAGAAACAAGAGAGGAATGGTACTGAGAAGGGAAAATAATGATGTTGGCTCATGGTGATCTTTTTACATGTTTTTGGCTGTTTTGCTAGGTTCAAAGATAGATACCCTCGCAAATGACCCTGGTAAATAGAACTGGCGTCGTAGTTTAGCATATTTCTACCTAGTTCCCTGTCCCTTACTCTGATTTATGGTACTGTAGACCCAAAGAATCTATTTCGAATGCGTTGAATATTCGTCCATAAGTCAAGAAAAAGCAATTAAATATTGACTTGAGTTTACAGGTGAGAATCATTACAAGGAAATGAATTTGATTTTGATGTAAAAGGAATTCGAATCCCAAGACTTGAAAATATAACCCAGGATATCGTCAAAGTGATTATCATTGAATCTAGTTTCTACTGTATTCTACTGGAAGCCATACGGAGAATCTCTCAAAAAGGCGCGTCTGAATCGGTGGCTGGCAAAAGCTCGCTTGTGTCTTGGCGGGCGAGGAGATTGGAGGAGATTGGAGGATATACTTTTTGATTGCATCAGGTATTCATTTATGCAGCCATGATTCATCTAGTATAGCTTAGAGAGGAAAAGAAAACAATTAGTAACCGTTTTCTGGTTGTTCTTATAAGTTAACTCAACGTGTTAGGATAGTATCTTCGGCTTCTCGAAAATATATTTGGAATAATCATACTTGAATCCGATAATCGTCCATGGGATTATGGCTTTTCTGGACGATGACTTGTAGAGTAAAACACTCAGCCGTTTGTAGTCGATAAGTGTAAAATTAAATGCATATTATCTCGACTTCTACGCAGTCTATAGAAGGGACGCAAATCAGTTGCACAGCATATATACACAAATTAAGCGAAAGATAAAGTAAAGCTTTAAAAGAGGAAGACTCAGGAAGTGGGAACGACAATCATATTACAACTTTGAAAAAGAAGATATGCATAGAAGTACATGCTACCCTTCTTCTCCAGCTGGATCTAACTGTAGAAAACATGGCTCGAGAATTAGGTAAATCCCGAGACTTTCTGAAGCTCGCTGTTATTCGAAGTGGGTTTATATGAGAGCATCAACCTTACGGTAAGGCTCTGTTCACTTAGAATATTGGGACTTAATATACTAAGTAAACTACGCCTATTTAAGACGATATTTTATCTCGATATCGTGTAGGTTTAATCTACTATATCTATAGTATATTAATCGATAATATTATATAAAACAAGTATAGTATAGCTCTATCTTTATACTAAGTTTATACTAGTCTTTTCCTTACGTTCTATTATACCCTTGATTTTAGGTACGAATTTATAAATATAGCAAAAGATATAAAAGAATTGTATATCTTACTAGCCTTAATTTAAGAACTTTACTATATCGAATAATAATATATTAGTAATAATTTAAGATTTTATAATATTATTTTATAAGGTAAAAGAGTAGTAAAGGAGCCTGTTTTTTTAAAGAAATTAGTATATAATCTAGTTTAATATACCTATTTTCCTATAAGATATTAGGAAGTTAACTAATAGTTATTTCTTTTTCTTTTTAATCTAAAATACTACTAAGATAATCCGCGAGATCGATTCCTTTAAAGGAGGATCTAAAGGAGACAATAGAATTAATTGTAAACTTAATTCTAGGTACTTTAATTATTATAGTTAATAGTATACTATTTATACTATTTAAACCTTTGTAAATATTATAAGTAACCGAATCGAACGCTTTATCTACTCTAGTAGATATAGTATTATAAGCCTCTAGCTAGAGGATTATCTTTAGTACTAACTAGGAAGTTATAAGCGAATACTAGCTACCTTTATAAGAAGTTATACCTGTTCTAGCTACTTTAGCCCTATCGACTTTTATTTAGGTCTAGGTAACCTTAAATCCTATTACTCCTCTTATATTATAATTATATTAGACGAAGGAGATAGAGTATACCTTATTCTTTTAATTACTTAAAGTATCGAGAACTAGTAAAAGGGCTAATAGTAGATAAAAGAAAGAGGCCTAGTATAATTTAGTTATCTTATATATCTGCGAATTATATAGTAGAGCTTTACTTAATATAACGGTTAATAAGTATAAATCGAAGGAGAATATATATAAGACTTTATATAAGGACTTTCGATTCTTAAAGAAGTAGTTAGGATTTAGGTAGGATCGAGTTAATTAATTAATAACTACCTCTAAATAAGCCTAGAGAGATATTATTAAAGTTTACCTATTAGTTAAATAGTATAAAAATAATACCCTTTAGTATATCGATATCCTTAAAGAGTTATATAATTATATTATTATTACTAGAACTAGAGCTATACTACTCGATTCTCTTATTAAAGACTATTACATAGTAGGCACTTTATTACGTAATAGCGCTCTACTTCCTTTATAGTAGAGCTCTTTTAGTAATTAGCCGAGGGACATACGCGCTAGTACTATATAAACTCGTACTCCCTCCTATATAATTTAACAAGCTTTATACTTAATTTAATACTTCTTTTTATAAGTACTCTATACTTAACTTTTACCCTCTTATAACCTGTTATAATTCCCGCTATAATTAGCTAACTATAAGGTAACTTATAGTTATAAGCCTAGTCTAGTACCTAAAGTTTAATATAAACTTTAATTCTACCTTCTACTATATATTAGTAATTAATATACGTTACTCTTATAACGCTAAATTCGAATCTATAATAAGGTTCTTATTCTCTCTCTCTCTTTAATCTATTTTATTATAGTATCCTTAACTCTAACCTATCTAAAGCTCTATTCGAGTAAGGACTAGGTTATATAGTACTCTACGCTTAGGTAACTTGCGAGCGCTAAACTTATTTAGTACTTTATTAATCCTAATACTCTAGACGTTTTAAACTTTAATATTCGAAAGCCTATTCCTTATATTAAAGACACCTAGGTAAGAGAAGACCTTTAAAAGTTTAAGGATAAGCTACTATACCTTATATATATTTAACGCCTATAGGAATAGGAGGATAGTACTAATCTTATTAATAAGCGTAGACTACTACTAGAACACCTACTAATTCTAGAAGTTACCTTACTTAAGTCTATATTACGCTCCTTTTCTCTTATCTAAAACTAGTATAAACTAGAAGAAGAAGAGCGCTAAAACACTTAAAAGGCTATTAAAGAGATTAATCGATTTATAAGTACTATAGTAGATATATATTAATACCTTAATATAATAATAACCTTAGGCTACTATAATAGTAATAGACTATATATAACTTAGTCTATAGTTTATAAACTAGCTTCTACCTTAAGATTAACTATAGAGGTTTAAAAGTCTTACGCTTAATAAAAGTATTATTAAGTCCTTTCTACTACTAAGAACTAGAATATTAACCTAGCTAAATAAATATAAGAATAGGAAAATATATATAATTAGGTATATTATCTAAGTATTCTTAAAGTTAATAAACTACTAGTAGATAAAAGTTTCTTAGAAGTAGTCTAGTATATTTAACTAATATAGGCTTATTAATAAATCTCTAAAAAGGTTAAAAGGATAACTCTTAGAAAGGAAGTAGTTCTAACTAAGTAACTTATTAAAGTCTTTTTTAGTATCTTAGAAAATACAAGCTTAGCTACTAAGAAGGCTAAGAGCTATTAGGTCTATACTATAATAATTAATAAACTTAATAATAAGCTAAGTAGGGTAATATTAGGCTATAATAAATAGAATAATAAATGTCCTTATAGGAACCTATTCTATAACTATAAACTTAAAAGATATTACTAATTAAAAAGTATTCTAACTAAATATTATAATCTACCTTTAAGGAAAGCTATAACTTAGGAATATACCTAGGAGATTATTACTAGACTCTAAGATAATAAGTTTAAGGAACTAAGAAAATAAGTTATTAAGAAAAGTTAGTTTAAAGTAAATAAAAAAACTAGAATTAAGGTAGATCTATTTAAAAGATCTAGTTTATTATTTAAGCTATCCTTCTTAAGCTTCTATATTAGTACTATTCTAGACCTAGCTTTAATAGATATATTATTTAGTAACCTATAAGGGAACCTTAGAGTATACTCTACTATACTCGATTTTGGTCGTTACTTACTAAGTAATAGTACTCTACTAAATAACTATAGAACTCTCTACCTTATTAATAATAAAGTAATACTCGTTCCTAGTAGTTTTATACTAGCCGGACCTAATAAGATAGTAGAGGCTAGAACTTCTTATATAAAGATCTTAGGTTATAAGAAACGTATTATTAAGAAGGTTATAAATAGTTCTAATAGTCCTAGTACCTAGGATTTAATACTTAAAAAGGTTACTATTATAGAAAGTTTCTATATTAATATAGTATCTAAAGCTACCTTATTAAAGAAAGGATTATAGTTTATAGGTTTAGATTATACTTTATATATTAGACTATTAGTAAAGTTATTAGTAGTTAAATAGTTAAAGTATAAGCTAAACCTAGTCTTCCTTTAATATAAACCTATTTCTACCTACTTATAATCTCTAATACTAAGTATAATAATATACCTAACTCTCTATTAAGAGAAAAGACTATTTAAACTATCTTTTAATTATATAAAACTAAGGCTTAACGAAATTACTATATAGTACCTTTACTCTAGATATACTAGTAAGAAAGTACTTAAATAACTCCTCTACTATACTTATAATATAAAAATCTAGAGTATACTATATATTAAATATAAGACTTATATAATTACTTATATATTATAAGTTATATCTAGATAACCTTTAGAGAACCTATTACCTTGTCCTTTTTAGAAGGTTATTTAAGATTTATTTTTCTATAAAAAAGGATATAATAGTTATATAATATTATTTCTAGTAAAAGATATATTTAATAGAAAACTATATAGTTATTAGTTAATAGATAAATCTTTAATTAATATTTTTAATAGCCTTTAATACTTTAAACTATAAGTTTACTATTAGTACTAATTATCTATTTATATCTTAAAGTTAAATAATAAAAAAGTAGTAATTAGGATTAAAAGAAATACTTTATTTAAGATATAGGCTAAAAAGTAAAGAATTAAGCTTAAACTATTCCTAATATATACTTATAAACTAAATAGTTTAATTAAGTAAGTAGGATAAGAGGTTACTATATATTCTATTAAGATATTAACTAGAGTAAACTTACTATTAAAACTCTAGCCTAAATTAATAAGAGCTATAGTATTCCTTTATAACTAAATACTATTTAAACGCTATAATTAGAAATTACTAAACAAGGTCTTATATTCCTAGTTCTAATAGTACTTCTATTAATATAATCTAGAAATAACTACTTCTATTATATTTAACCTAAAACCTAACTAGAATAGGATCTATATATATAGATATAGAGTATATCTACTTATTAAAAAGAGAGAAGTAAGAAAAGAAGTAAAAGCCTTTAAAATAAAACCTTATAAGTATATAAGGTATCTAATAGAGTACGTTAATTATAATATCTATTAGATCTAGGTACTATAACTTAATAGAGTTATTATTACTTAGAATATTATATTTAATAAATTAATCTTCTATAATAAAAGAAGCGAATAAAAGGATAGCTATCTAATTCTTATAGTAAGAGATATTACTAATACTATTACTAAAAATAAAAAATAAGACGCTAAAGCTATTATAGAATATAAGATTATATTTAGTAATACGCCTCGATTAACCCCTAGAATTACTTAGAACTTAATCTATACTAAGACTAAGTAATATTCTATAAATATTACTAGTAACGTAATAAGTACTTTAAAGCTACTAGAAATAAAAGATTAAATAATAATAAATAATAATACTAAAGATTTAGAAATAATAAATACTTTAATAAAGGAGCCTAAGAAGGATAAAGAT
Source organism: Hymenoscyphus fraxineus (assembly GCA_900184765.1). Taxonomy (NCBI): domain Eukaryota; kingdom Fungi; phylum Ascomycota; class Leotiomycetes; order Helotiales; family Helotiaceae; genus Hymenoscyphus; species Hymenoscyphus fraxineus. The sequence goes on along the minus strand of LT855415.1, from coordinate 1,581,292 downwards.
ACTTCTAGTCCTTAAAACTTAGAGGTAAACTCGGATCTCTTAATACCTAGGTTCGGACTTTTAACTCTAGAACCTATACTAGAGCTAGAATAACCTTAAGAAGCGCGAGATAGCTACTTACTAGGTTCTACTAAAAGTACTACTAAGGAAGAGTAGTAAAAGCTACTCGATAGTACTCTAGGTAGTATAATATAGGCTTATAAATTAGAAAATCCTATATTAGACCGGCCTAATTAGGAAAATACTAATAATACTATCTCTAACTCCTAGCTATTAACTTAGGCTATAGAAAAGATAAATATATAACCTTCGCTTAGCGAGGTTAAGTAGAGAGTACTATAAACTATAAGTTCGAGCGCGACTCTTATACCCGAGCTTAAAAAGGTATATAAAAATAGGTCTAGTAAAACTAAGGGTATAATAGGTACTTAAACAGGAACTAGATTATAAACTAAGAAAGATAAGAATAGTAATAGTATATATATACTACTATTAGATATACTACCCTATAACTTAGTGTTAAGTTTACTTAATTACTAGGATCTATTTGTAGATACCTACCTACCTGTTTTCGAGTATAACCTTAGTAATATTAAAGCTATATTTACTATAATATAAAAATTACTTAAAAATAACTAAAAAGATATTAAATTCGAGTCTCTAATATTAGAATTACTAGTATTAGAACTAAATACTCTTAGAGTTTATAAGAGTAAGCTACCTAAGAAACCTAAAAACTTTAGAGACTTAACTTCTTATAAATATAGTAAATAGTTTATAAAAGACTACTTAAATAAAATTAAGACTTAAGAGGATCTAAGATACTAAACTAAAATTAAAAGATCTAAAGTTACTTTAATAATATTACTAATTCTACTTTAGTAAGTATTTATATATAAAAAGGATAAGGATAGTTACCTAACACGCTACCGCTTATATATAGTAGTACGTAGGGATTTATAACTAAACGATTTAATTATATCTACCTACGCGACTACGCTTACTTTAAAGTCGTTTAAACTTACTATAGTAATAGTAGTATATTTTAACCTAGAACTTAAGTAGTATAATATAATAAATACTTTTATTAATACTTTAAGAGTAGAAGATATACTACTAGTTATTTACTAAATACTAGATAGGTTTAAAAAGAAAGGAATAGTATTAAAAATTAACTACGCCTTATATAAACTCTAAGACTCTCTAGTACTTTAGTTTAATAAATTTATAACTACTTTAAGAGATATTCTTAAAATGATTCTATATATAAAAGAGCTATATATATATATAATAGAGAAACGTACTATATTTATATTATTCTTTATAAATAATATATAATTTATATATTATAAAAGAGACAAACTTAAGGCCTAGACCTTAATTACTAAGCTTAGCTAAATATATAAACTATATAACCTTTATAACGTTAAGTAGTTTCTTAGTATAAGAGTTGTTAGGAATAAAGGGGTAAATAAACTCTAGCTTTTATATAATATATATATTAAAAAGGTTATAAAGAGATTTAGGCTTATAAATAAAACTAGCCTAAGTACCCCCTTACCTAGGGTCGAGTTCTATAAATTCGAAGGGATTATAATAACTACTATAATTAAGCTCTTTTAGTAAATAGTTAGTTCTATTTTATACTCTAGAATAATAATTAGGGTAGATATTACTTTCGNAACCTATATCTAAGTAGTAGAATAGACTATTTATTACCTCTATAGATTAAGGTTCCTAGTAATAGAGTATTTAGTAGAACCTAGATTAAACCTCTTAGTTATAACCTCTAACGCTTTATTTATAAATAATTTAAAGATAAGGAAGTTTTCTTATAGTTATATTATTTCTTTATTTAGAGAGCTTATTATATAAAGAGCTATAAGATAAAATACTATTACTACTTCTTCTATTAAATCTAAACTAATTAGATTAAAAGTCCTAGTAGTAGAGTCTATAGTATTCTATCGATTATTTAAAGAGCTCTAGCTCTAAGTAAGATAATTATAGATAATATAGTATAATAATATATAAATAATTCGGCTAGTTATAGGGGAGTACTAGCGTATATTAACTAAGCTCTATTACGTTAATATCTAAAATATATAACTATAATAGGAGTACTACTAAGGGAGTTTCGAGCTTATATATATTTTAACTAAGGATATACCTATAGATAAAATAACTAAAAATCTTCTATAGATTAAATTTAAGAACTTTATTTAGTTAATTAATCTTTAGGATAAAAGCTTACTTACTAGCTTACTTAATTAGGAGTTATATAAAATAAACCCTAAGCTTTAAGAGTTACCTAAAATTAGAATAGATTCTACTCTAGCTAAGAAGTAATACTACTTAGAGTATAGTATTCGAATTTTAATAAATTCGACTTCTTTTATATCTATATCTTTTTATTTATTAATTATTAAAGATTTATTACTATTATAATTATAATTAGTACTTTTTTATTTATACTAGTTATCTAGAGAGTACCTCCTAAGGGGTAACTACGCTTACTAATTCGACTCCCTAAACAAAGGAGTACTACTAGAGTTATAATCGAGAGCTATATATAGCTTAAAGAAGACTTATTTTATTTTTTAAGCGTTCTTTATTTAAAAGACTTTATTTTTATAGTCTTTATCTTTTAAGGACAAAGAGTACTTAACTACTATAGTTCTTATAATAGCTTTAAATAAGTTATATTATTAAAGGTTATAGAAGTTCTTTAATTTATTCCTAGGTATAATAACGTCTAAAAACTCTTTTAAAAATTACTATTTATATTTAATTACTACCTTTAGCGGCTATACGCTCCTTTAATTCCTTAATTATACTATCTAGAGCTAGGAACTTTGTTTTAATATTATTTAAGGGCTTAGCTTCTGTCGCGATATATACGTTCTAGCTAAGGAGGGGTTATTACGTAGTACTATCTAAGATAGTCTATAATACTACTATATATTAGCTAGCCATCTACACTATACTCTTTTAGAACCTAATACGAATATACAAGATTATATTCAGTGTCCGGGCTTAAGAAGCTAAACTAATACTAATTAGTAATTATAGATTAACCTACCTAATTTATTATATAACCCTTAAAGTAACCTTCTTCTCTCTAGTTCTTACACTAACTTAAGACACCTCTATAACTATAATAAACGGACTATAATATCTACCTACGATGAAACTAAAGCTAATAACTCTCCTAATCCTAATATTAAAGGGAAAGGGATAGCGGCTCCTACTCCTAACAAACTTAAAGTATTTGTTAAAAAGAAGATCGAGGATTATACGAATAGAAAAGAAGAAGGTTTAATACTATTTAATATCTTTTAAATAGACTTCGAAGGATAGTTAAGATTATAATAGATCTTAATATTACGAACGACAGTAGTAAAGAATATAAGAGAGATACTTCGAAAGAAAGAAGTAAATGTTAAAATAAGGGACTATAACGGAAAGCTTAAACCTACGAATTATACGTTATTCGAACTATAAAAGAAGGACGTGATAGTACTATAGGCTAAGGAGGATTTATTAGTAATATAGAATAGTAGAGCAAGGGCTAAAGTATTTTAAGGGTATTACGAAATAATAATATTACTATTAAGGAGGAGTTTAAGGAGGAGTTTAAGGAGGAGTTTAAGGAGGAGTTCGCGTAGTAGATTATAAACAAGTTAAAAGAGTTAAAAGAGTTAAAAGAGCTTAGAGGGTATATTCTCTTTAATAAGAGATAATATATCTAAAGGCCTTAAAGACAAAATTATATAAGTACTATTAAAACCGAATAAACACTTAAAATAACCTAAAGAAGTACTACTTCTACCCTTAATAATACTAACTCTAGTATAAATAATATAACTAATTATATAACTAATTATACTACTACTAGTTGTACTAGTTATATAACTACCGCTACCTCTACTAAACCTAGTACTACCGTACCTAGTATAAAACCTAGTACTACTACCTTTTATACCGTATATAGTAATAAGACCGGCCTCGAATATACTATTATCTATCGGAACCCTAAGTTTCCTAGTATCCGTACCGGATAAATAGTAGTATTAGTACTAACTATATGGTAATTATACTTTATATCTAATTAGATAATATAGTTAACAATTATATACGAATAGGCGGTATACTAGATAAAACAGATAGAATAACCTAACTTTATAGCGAAACAACCTAATCTTTTAGTAATACTAGCGTCCTATACTACTAGCCACTAATACTATTACTCTAATACTAGTCCCTAAGGAGATTAATAAGCTGTTTTAGGGCACTTATACCTTAGAGTTTAGGAGAGAAATAACCGTATTAAGGAAGTACTATTATAATAATACAAATAAGTTTAGTAGTACTAGAGACAACTTTTTAATTAAACTTTATACCTTCTATAATAATACCGCGAGTTATAGAATACTAATTAACAAGTAATTGATCGCCCTACTAATTATACTTAAAGGATAAGCCGCTAGTTTCTATAAAACTTATATTCGAACTCTCCTAGTTAAACCCTTAATCTAAGAGGCTTGTACTATAATCTAATAACGATTCGAAGGTTTCTAATATTAAATATACTCTCTAGCGGAATAGAACTCGCTTAGCCTTAATAAGACAAAAGAGTAAAACCTAGATAAGACGTACTCCTAGTATTTCGATATTATATTAAATAAGATAGAGGAGATTTAATACTAACTAACTCCTAGTCTTTAAAACAACGACATATTCTATAATCAATTAATACTAGTATACCGTAGAACGTTAGCCTACCTAAATACCTATATATTACTAACTTATAAAGTGCCAGATTTAATTAATAGTATAAAGACCTCCCTAGTAGTTTAGGAAAGTATTAACAAAGTAGGGCCTAAGGTACTACTATAAGTAATAATAACACCTTAATACTCTATAGTCTATAATACCTCTCTATATAATAAATACAATATAGCGTTAATAATAGAGATAGATATATATTTTATAGATCGAAGATTCTATAGAAGACTACCTATAGACGGCGGCGGACATTATCTACCTAGTTTAAACAGTTTCTAATTAAACTATAAGAAGAAATATTTTATATATAGAAAAGAGGATTATTAGTTTAATTAATACCTATATAAAGAAAGAAAGAAATCTTATAAAGAGTTTTAGAATAGGAAAAGAGCTAATCCTAATAAATAAGATAAATATAAGACTTTATAAAAGTTTACTAAATATCTAATAAAATATAAAGGCACTAATCCTAAACCTATAGTCGAAGCTACTACTAATATATAATAGGATAAAGACCTAGGGATAGGATAGATTTATATTAATAGAGATAAAGAGGAAGATAACAAGGAAATCTTTATAAATAGTACTACTTAGATAGCCTATAGTAATAAACTAGATAAAGATTCTATTAGGAGTATTATATATAATTTAGAAAATCAAGTATACTTATATACTATTCTTATAGAACTAGATAATAGTAAACCTTTAGATATATTCCTTACTCTATCTAAAAGTTAAAACAAATATAAGCTAGTATACTACTAGGGAATTATTATTAATACTAGCGCGTTAGCTATATCTACTATAGGATTTAGATAGTATACGATATATAACAAACTTTATAATACTTAACTCGATATATTTATAAAAGGACAAGTTAATATTAAGTTTAGTAATAGACTAGGATTATATAATATTAGTTTAATCTTTCTTAACACTCTAATTAGTACAATCTAGTTTTATATATTCGAAGGAGATACTCCGTTCCTATACTACCTTGCGGATATAGATAAAATATAAGTGAAATTTAATAATCTCGAAAATATACTTATTAGTAAAACAGGAAAGAAAGTACCTATTATACGTCGCTAGAGTTACCTATTCTTCTATTAGAACTATAACAAATAACTAGACGTAACTACGTACCTTTATAAATTAATAGTAATCGATAGAATACTAATAGAAGTAGATATTCGCTAGTTATACTATTAATTCGGCTATCTATTAATATAATAGTTAGCTAAAATACTTAAACGAATAGAATATAAAGTAGACTTTAAATTCTTAACTTTCTTAAAGAAGTTTTACTACTATTACTAGTTATATAGTAAGTCTCCTAGGAGGTTTAAGTTTACTATTTATAATAACTCGGAGTTTAACTTTAATATTTATATTAACGTATATTAGATTAATAACCGGAAGGTTCTATATTATATAGACAAATCGACTAGATTTTAGGTAGCTAGGTTTATAGACGACTTAAAGGTAAAGATAGCTTAGAGGTTATTCTAAGAAATATAGGTAGATATATACTTTAGTCTACTAGACTTCCTAACCTATAATCGAGGAACTAACTTTATTAGAAAAAAGTTTCGATTATATACTAAAATAATAGATACCAAAATAATTATTATACTTACTAAAGCTTATTACTTAATTAGTAAGGTTAAATATTACTACGAACTATTAAGAAGGGCGTATAATATTATTAAGGCGGAACTTCCTTTAATAAAAGACACCGAAGTATTATAAATAGTAGTTAAAGCTATAAACAACTTAGTAGGACCGGATAGTATTATACTAACTTTACTAGTATTTAGAGCCTATCCTCGAATAACCGAAGAAGAACCTCCTATAGTAGAATACTCTTAATAAGCTACTACTATACTTAAAGTAATAAAAGAGCTTTAAAACCTACGGTCTAAAAGATAGATTTAAGATACGTTAAGAACTAGGAATAGACCTTTAACTACCTACTTAAAATTACTTAATACTAGCGATTTAGTAATTATATAAAGAGTTATAAATTATAAAGGAAAGTAAAAAGGACTATTCGAGTTAATAAGGATATAAGGAGAAGATATTATAATTAAAGAACGTAGAGAGTAAAAGACGTTCCGATCTACTTTAGTACGACCTTATTATAAAGATAATAAGGATACTAAAGTACCTAAAGAAAGTAATAGAGAGGATAGGGCTAATAATTATTAAGATACTATAGTAACTCTACTACCTATTAATAAAAGTTAATTATAAATACTTGACTATAAACCTCGAATTCTTAGAACTCGACGCTAAGAAGTACCTAGAGTACTTACTATACCGGCATAAAGTACACTTCTACTATAAGACCCTTAACTACTACTAAGACAAGAACAAAGACCTATATTTAGACCCGAACCTAATCTAAACGCTCTACTAAAGAGACGTAGACGTCCTCTAAAGGAGAGGATTTATATACTAGTATTCTACGTAAAAGTTAACTTTAAAGGATAGATACTTAATATAGATATAGTTTACTACTAGTAGGATAATAGTAAATATACTAAGATCTTTCGAATTAATCTACTAGACAAAGAGAATATATACCTAGCCTTCGAACTAGAATAACTTAATAATATAACGAAAGCTACTAACGATAAGGAGATTAAAGGACTTACTAGATAAAGAGTAATTAATATTATTAATAAGGATAACGTACTACCTAGCGTATATATATTTAACTCTAAGTTTATTTAAGACATTTAGAATAAAGGTATATCTAAGGAGTATATAAAGTCGAGACTAGTTATTTAAGCGTAGGGCGACTAAGAGAAATCCCTTATACTTATAGAATCTCCTATAATATAAAGGGTTAGTTAATAGCTTATACTTATAATAGTAACTCTAGATAGCTTTAAAAGGTCTAACTTATACCTTTGTAATATAACCTAGGTATATACCTAGTCTCTTACTAATTTAAACTAGCGTTTTTACGCTAGACTACTAAGGAATCCACCTTAACCTAAGTAGTAAGGTAAGATATTGCTCGCGCGTAAACCTTAGTATAGTATACCGGAAGCTAGGAACTACTAGTATAAGACGTACCTATAATTTTATATTAATTAACTTAAATACTAAATATTAATATATAATTTATATCTCCTATATATTAATAAAGAAAGAGCTTAAGGTATTATTAGATTATAAACTAACGATACCTTAATTCTTATAAATAAGGAGTTTACTTAATAAGAATAAGATAAACTTAACAAGGCTAAGCTAATAGTAAAGCTAAGGGCGTAATTATCTATTAAGAAACCTATTAAGTTTAATAGTAGCCTAGTATTAAAGGAGCCTAATAGTTCGCTAATACTTATATAGAAAAAGTAGGCTAAATAGATAGAGTAAGTCTGTAATAAAGCTGTCGATTCTTATAGAACCTATAGAAAGGTATAAGAAAACCTAACTCTATAATAGTAATACAAATTATAACGGGCTCGAGGCGCCTATTTAGTAACGGTATTATAACTAGAGGCCGCCTTTAATCTATCGTACGCCGCTTAAACAAAAGAACCTATAAAGGACGATATTAACCTATTAAATAAACGTTTAAAGTAAATAAAGGATTATACTAGACAAGGACTTAAATACGTATAACTCGATAATAAAACACTTAAACTTGTCCTGTTTATAGATAGCGTATTTACTAACCTTAAAGATATAAGCTCCTAGATTAAATACGTACTTATACTTGTCGATAGAACAAGAAAGGCGAATATAATCTACTAGAGTTCTATAAAGTATAAACGTATTACTTATAGTATTCTTACTTTAGAGCTTTATACTCTTAGTAGTAGATTCGATCTTACTTTCTCTATTAAAACTACTATTAATAGGATCCTTGATTCTATAATTCTACTTAAAGTTTATATAGATTCGAAGTCGCTATATAACTATATTACTAAATTAAGTATAACTAAGGAGAAGAGACTTATAATTAATATTAACAGATTATAATAGGGGTTCGAACGTAAAGAGATTAACGATTTCTTATAGACCTTAGGACTATAAAATATCGCCGACGCTATAACTAAATTAAAGTGTAATAGTATACTTAAGAACCTAATTAACACGAACTGTATTTAGTATAACGTTAAGGAATAGGTAGAAAGGGCGGTAAAGAAGGAGGAGATAGCTAAGGAATAGGGAAGGAACTATTTCTATGTTTTTACTTATTTTATTTAAATTATTTTTAAGTAGTACTAGTATTACGATATATACGTTCTAGCTAAGGAGGGGTTATTACGTAGTATTATCTAAGATAGTTTATAACACTACCACATATTAGCTAGCTATCTATACTATACTCTTTTAGAACCTAATACGAATATATAAGATTATATTTAGTATCCGGGCTTAAGAAGCTAAACTAACAGCTTCCTTTATAATTTTAGTAGTAGTTTTTTTATTCCCCCTAGTAATAAGTATACTAGCCTTCTTATTACTAGGTACTACTATACTAGGATACTCTAGAATACGAGTAGTATTTAGTATATTATTAAGCTCCTTATTACTATAGTAGCTTAAGACTTATTTAATAATATTATAGTACTTCTTAAGTCGACTACTTTAAAGTTAGTATAGTTTAGAATAAGATTTATAGAATTACTTACTTAGTATAGCCTTCTAAGTCTAGAGGTTTATATAAAATACTTTAAAGTTAAAGTATAAAAGGTATATAAATTAGATAAAGAGGTTCGTATATATAACCCTTAGAGTACTAGAAATAACGTAAACTAGTATACGTACCTAAAATATTATAATAAATACCCTTATCTCTATTAGTTCTATATAATATAGTACGGATATATCCTTAATAAAGAGGAATATAAACTTTACTATAAATAAGTACTCTTCTAGATCGGGATAGTATAGGTTTAGGTATAGGTATATAGGTATAAGCTTAACTATTAGTATCTTTACGCTTAGTTTCGGTTTTATATTTTATTTTATTATTATCCTTATCTTTAATATTACCTTTTTTAACTAAGGGATTTTTAGAAATACGCTATTTTTTATTCTTAGGTATATTAATATTAAATCTAAAAGGATTATATATTAAAGAGGGTATAGAAAATAGGGACAATAATATATTAGACCTAGAAGTAGGAGTAGGAACTAGCTTAGGCTTAGGCGCGGAAATAAGAACTAGCTTAGGTTTAGGTTTAGATTTAGAGCGGCGGCGAATAGGGCTATTAAGTAATCTAGTATACTATTAAAATATATTAGCTTAGAAGAGTAAAGTTTAGAAGTTAGATCTTAGATTATAAATATTAAGACGCGTTTATAAGGTTTAAACCACTTATAATAAAGCTATACTTACTTCTAACTTCGCGCTTTTAGCTATATAGGCATTTATAGTTCGCGCGGAACGTTCTACTTTACTCTAGCGAGGTATAGTATTATAGTATTATAGTATTATAGTAGTAGTCTAGAGGTTATAAAAAGTAAAGGATAAAGATAATATATATCCTAGTATACCTAAGGGGTATATTACGTAGTAGGCACTTTATTACGTAATAGCGCTCTACTTCCTTTATAGTAANTTAGCCGAGGGACATACGCGCTAGTACTATATAAACTCGTACTCCCTCCTATATAATTTAGTAAGCTTTATACTTAATTTAATACTTCTTTTTATAAGTACTCTATACTTAACTTTTACCCTTTTATAACCCGTTATAATTCCCGCTATAATTAGCTAACTATAAGGCAACTTATAAAGACTTTATATCTATTATAGTTAATCGACGTTATAGTAGATAATTAGACGTACTAGACGCTATATCTAAATAAGATAAATCTACTTTAAAGTCTTATACCCGCGAAATAAGTAGTAAAGATTATAAAGTAATAGTATCTCTTACTACTATTATAAATTAACTCGCTAAGACTCGTAGAACCCTAATCTAGTTAAAAATCCTAGAGTCGCGATATAGATTTATTCCTCGTTCCTTGGATCCCCTAAGACTCTTATACTTAGATTAGTAGAACCCCCTAGGAGCGCGTAATAGCTATATTTAATTATAAGTATAAAGACGCTTATATATTATTTAAGGACTAGGATTTAGTATATACTTAGCTCGTAAATAGTAGGAATATAACTAAGTTTATTAAAAGACGTAGTAAAGTATTAAAAGACCTCCTTTTAAGACGTAAAGTTAGTATTTCGATATTAAATATAGTAAAGAGTATAGTAGAAGTAGTAAGTAAGGGATAGAAGTAAAAGGTTATAAGTAGTAATATAGGTAGTAATATAGTTATTTAGCGACCTTCTATTTATTAGATTCTAGTAAATATATTTATAAGTTCGCTATATAAATTTATATAGTAATAAAACTAAAATAGTTTTCTAAGCCTTAAGCTAAAAAGTATACTAAAATCCTAGGTATACTAGGTAATCTACCTATATTTAAGCCGTAATTATATCTTATAACGTATTTATCTCTTTACTATTACTCCTTTATCTAACTCTCGTATACTTAATTATATTTACTAGCCTTTCCTTCTTATTCCTTTAATCTAATTCGACTTTATTATTATTACTATTATTAAATATATAATCCGCGCCCTCTTAGAATAAAATAAAGTTATATAGAGTATAAATAGCTAGGATAAGATAGATTTATATATTAATCGAGTACTTTACTATATAGCTTAGGATCCTAAACTTACGTTTTACTATACTAAAGATATACTCGATTATACTCCTTAAAGATATATACTATAAATTAAATAGCTCTTTAGTATTCTAGAGCTTTTAATTTACTAATCTCTATTCTTATAAGTAGTATTATACCCTTTAATATAGCGATATTATAAACCTTAAATTACTATATCCGGTATCTCCTAGGTAGTATTTACCCTCCGGTATTATAAATCTATACCTTACTATAGTGTTATTAGGGACAAAGTTAGGTGTAATGTTTAAAATATAAAGTAAGATACTATTTAAAAGAGTAGTAGTAAGCTAACTAATATATACTATATCCTAATTAGTTAGAAGGTTCTAGAAGGCTCCTTTAACTAATCACGAAACCTCGCTTAGGCAAAGTACGTACAAATAGCATATAATATAGTATATAAAGGAACGTTAACTAAACTAAGGGTTTCGGCCTAGCCGAACCTAGTACGTTCTATAATAATTACCGCCTAAAAAATAAAAGACGCTACCCTTAGTATTATAACAAGTAGACTCTTAATAAGTACTAATTATACTAAGTCTATATCTATAAATAATAATCTAATAATAATACTACTTTCTACGACGGGAAGTCCTTATAGTAGTACGTTCTAGGGCCGCTTATATTTTAAAGTTAGCTACTAATTCTAAAGTATTATCTAATCTATTAAGATTAATCTATTAATCCTCCTTAGGTCTATATCCTTTTTATCGAACGAGATACTATACGTGTCTAGTCTTAGTAATCTCCTTACGTATAATCTTCTCGATCTTATATTAAATATCTCCTTTAATAATAACAAGTTTAAATAGAGGTTATTAATAATTAAATAGATCTGTATCCCGAGGCACTAGCTTAAGTTAAGTAATAGAGATAACGTTATAAATACGCTATTTAGTAGGTAACTTAAGTTAATATACTAATTATCTAATTCGCTTAAGAACCTTAAGTAAACTAATTCGTTAATAAGATAACTTTCGTCTAAGGATCTTAGTTAATAGTAAGTAATATCCCTTATAGAGTTTAAGAAATACCTTATCTCCTAGTTAAAAAAATAAAGGTTTATACTTCTTATTAAAATAAACCTTTATATATATTTAAGCGAGTTCGAGGGATTTAGTTAACTCTTAGGTGGATTATAGTTATATAAGTAGATTATTATCTAAAAGATTAATAGTGTTGTTTAGTTTTAACTTAAACGCGTTCTTATTTAGAGTCCTACTATTAAGAGATAATAGCGTATTATTAAGCTTAAATTAAAGTAAAGGAAGGCATTTATTCTATTTAGCTATATTATATAGCTAGTTAATATAAAAGCGTATAGCGATCTTAACCGTTTAATTAGTACGTTTACTTTATCTATTAGTTTAAGGGTAATATATAATACTAAAAAGTAACTTTGTTTAAAGCTTCTTAAATATCCCCTTCTAGAACTCGGATAAAAACTTAGGGTCTCGATTAGATATAATAACCTTAGGAATTCCCTAGTCTATATATAAAAGCTAAAGAATAAAGGCTCGTCCCTATTCCTTAGCTG